>CM062835.1:2687745-3287745 GCA_031772345.1 Himalopsyche anomala | reverse complement strand
TGTATTGATTGCCATTGATTGATATTTTTTTAATGGTTTTAGTGATAACTTTGTAAAAAAATATTTTGAGTATGAAAATAATATAATCATAACTTTGCTATTCCACTGTTTATGCTTAGGGTATCCATTCCCGGACCCTCTTAATGATCCCGGGATCTCGGGTTTTACAATCTTTCAATCCCGGAATCTCCATCATTTATCATCTTATTTTCGTTTTTTTTTCATAAACAACAGTTGCTTGAGATCATCAGCGAAAAAAATGTCTAATTAACCGATTCTACAATTATTCTCAACACGAAGATCTTTTTTTTAATTCTATTATAGTGAGTTCTGAAATACCAGAATAGGCACTAAGACGATCCTGTGATTTCCGGATCGCCAGATTGGTCGGGATCCGGGATTGAAAGCCCTAGTTATGACGCATGTTTTGTCTCTTTCGAAGGTATCTACAGCTTTACTATCAAACGATTATTTGTTGTAGTAATAAAGTTAACATTTTCCTATGTAGTTAATTCATAAAATATAAATGACAAAATTGAGTGTGAGATTCGTCTTGCTACTAGAAGCAGGGAAGAGGGTAGATACAAACCGCAAAGCACTTTTTATTAAAAAAAACATTGTTAATAACAAATCGATTACCTGTAATCACCTCTTAACGATAGTTAGTATAAAGATACTTCTTAAAGAGGCGTAGCACGTGTCATGATTTGTCGCACAATCAGTGATATTTCACAGAGTAATTAAATTCAATTTTCTATCAATTTAAAAATAATATAAACTAAACACTACTTTACTCAGTCAGTTACTTTTCTGTTTTGCAATTTTTTCAATATCTCACACATAAATTACTGCAAAAAAAACTGATAAATTACGCCAGAAAATTTAATAAAACTACGACAAATTGAGAACATGAACATAGTTTATTTGCTTTTTAAACGGTTAAGTTAACCACTGGAACGTATTGTATACTTTGACACAAAATATACAATTATTTATTTCAATCTTTTGACAAACAAACATATTTTAAAAAAACTTGCAAATATATATAATAAAGAAAATAAGATAATTTAATTGTATCCATATCAAAATTGCTTACAATTAACATAACTATTCTCAAAGGTATGTAATTTTATTAGTTTTTGTAAATAAAATGATCTTACTTTTCATTTTGTTTTATTGATATTTATTTAGACTGTTTCTAAGTCACTTATTCCATGAAATGATTTATAAGACAAATTGTTTTAATGTTGTTTAAATAAACATGTTGTTTTAAAACATAATGTGTATTGCGTATGATAGTAATTTAAAAAATATATATATTTTATTAATAATATTATTCAGATTTGTATTTTAAAACTCGTTTCAGTTCTAATGGAATAAATATTGTAGATATTGATATTATTACTACATATAATATTAGTGCTATAAAATAAAAAAGCTTTTTGACTTTTTATTTTTTTAACTGAAAGGAATAGCTTAATTTTAATTTCAACATGATAATGTCGTGGTAAGATTCAGGATTTTTACCTCTGAACAGATCAAAAAATTTGATCTGTTCAAATCAGATCAGATTAATTATTGGATTAAGAAAAAACGCAATATTCTTTTGTACTTTATTTCCACTTTATTTCTTAAGGTTAGGACTAGTTTCGCTCATGGCGACCATTGTCAACTTTATTAATGTTTAGCACCTCTAACATTTTAATTTGTGTAGTTTTAGATTCACTTCTACTGTAATTTGTAAATTCTTTTCAATGTTAATTGTTGTTTACGCCTTTTCATTTCAATTTTTTTTTGTATAAATATCACTGTTAAATAATATTTCTTATCAGTTGACAATGCTTGCCGTGAGCGAAATCGGTCCTGACATTTATAAATAAAGTGGAAATAAAGTACAAAGAAATATTGTATTTTTTAAATATAATGCTTTTCCACCAAGTATTGACAGTGTACACCCTAAAAATGATATATAGTATTGAGCTGGGATAGGTCGAGTGATTAGTGATTGACTAATCAGTTAGCAAAAAATTGATCTTAACTAATAGCAGTATGTGTGTACATTTACTGAACATGTATGTACATAACGATGTATTTTGTTATGTTACAAAATATCATAAATCATGTTATTACATAAATAGCAGTTAATTTATTCAAGTTATATATGGATACACAAATTAAACGTTTTGAAAGGTCACCAATGAAAAGCTTTGCAAATTCTTTACAAATAATACAAAATGACCCCAAGAGTGACTGACAGAATTATGTTGTATGGCACGGGAATATAAAAATGTTTTATTATACATATAATACTATGACCTTACTTTGTATAATAAATTGTATAAGGTTATGACAAAATATTTTTTGTTCATCTCGAAAAGGTATTGTGTCATCGGCGTTCATTCAATTCATTATCCAGCATCCCAGCAGCAGAGCGAAGCAAAACCATTTTGTTATAAAATGACAAAAATACACAATTATTTCCATTAATATTTAGCACAGAAAAGTACACAAGAATTGCTCACTAAATTGGTAACATTTTTTTTAAATTGGGAGTGTGATAAAAGGAAGAAGTCATTAATATTCTCCCCACTCTGGCAAAATAAAACAACAATGCTGTTCATGGTAGAGCAATCAACAGGTTTTTTGTTGAGTTATGAATGCCACTATAGGCAATATATAATGACGAATCAAAGGCAATGGTATAATTTTGTTGTTATTTTGTTTGTAAATTTTAATTTTAATTAGCCAACAGGTTAACTAAAGCTAAAATGACTATTTAAATCAGTGCTTTCTCACCTTTTTTATGCCACGGACTCCTAAATCGGAAAACAAAAATCTGCGGACCTCCGAAAAAAAAACATTTCACATGTTCATATTTTATCACAAAGAATGTTGAAAGAATGCAAATTTTCGCGGACCCCCGGTTAGGAAGCACCGGTTTAAATGACAGAACGTCATTGTGAATACAAGTTTCCCATTGGTCAATTTATAATATTTTTGTAACTAAACCGCTTTTAAAATTGATTTTTCTACTCGATTGCATGTTTGGGGTTCTTGTATACAAAAATAGTCGTTAAAAATTATCTCCTTTAAAATTTGCCATTCATAAATTATTTTCGTCAAGTAACAGAAAAAGTTCACTTTGGAAAAAAGCTTTTGACAACTGTTATCGAATAGAATGTATGCCCAATATGATTGCATTTGATGATTATTTGCACCAATTGTATTGAATAGAATCGGATTTTGAAAGGCATCAAACATACATCGTTGTAAAATTAAAAAGATCCACTGTAAATACTGTTTTTTTTAATATTATTTTATGAAATGTTCACCATGAATGGTAACGGTGAGCGCGTCATCAAAATAATACGAATCGTGATGTCCTCTTGAATGGTATTTCATAAACGATAGAAGAGACACGGATATCTTTACAAATTATTAAGTAACAATAAACCACGGGCTTAGTAGCACTAAGCTGTAACAAGCGACATGGATAAAATTAAGCGAATTCTCTTCACGATTTTCCAACGTTAAGGTTAAGGTGTGAGTGTTTTTACAATATACCGTTTGATTGCTATTCAAAATAAATTTAAAAATGACCCTTTAAAATGTGAGAGACTTAGAAGCAAATGTAGCTATCAAGAAAAAATATTTTTTTCAATATATAGATGCAGAATCAGAAAAGCAAAAAGATCTTAAGTCTACGAGCTGATATTTCAGTATAAAATCTGTTTTCATTCTATAGAAAATCGTTTTTTTTTTAATTCACTTTAGAAACAAATTCAACTTCTTTACTCTAAGCCAGGTGGGGGGAACTAGCAGCTTTTTGGCTACTTTGGTGTGACCATCTAGCCAATTCTGTATTTCTGTAAATTTTTGTAAATTCGTAAATTCCTGAGATTTTCAATGTCAAAAACCTAAAAAAAAAAAAGTCCCACACTGGTAATTTTGGGAAATCCGCAAATTTCTGGGCTTTATATAATAAATTGGCATGAAATTGTTTCCGGCCAAAGATTCCCGAGTCAATGTGAACTGCGGCCTTATGTCGAATCAGAAAAATGACACGGCCTTTGGAGAAGAATAAGTTCCCCGCCCCTGCTCACAAGATTCTACTATAAGGTAAAGCACACATAAATTAAATTAATTAATAATGGTTTTAACGCGCTCCTCAAAAAAGTTGCGGATGAAGAGATTGTACAATTATTAAAGAAACTTTTGTTTAGCTACATCCTTTTTTTAAAAAAAAAAAAAGTAAATTGCCAGTGATTCCAGCGCAAAATATTTCATTTAGCGAATTAAACAGATTTTTCACTTATTGAAGTAAATCCCGAAAACTCAAGGTTACGGGATCACATGATTTCCCTGGATCTCAGGATTGGAGTGGTGGGATAGTCAACAATGTAATATAACACATGTTTCATTACATTTTGTTGTTGTGTCACTAATAGAGTTTTCTAAAACAATTTATTCCTTAATATGTACTTTACTACCTTAGATTTTAAAAATGTAGGACAGTCACGTCTGGTACTGAACAATATTGATGTTAACCCTTTCCTTACTATGCAAAAAAAAGCACGCGCTCCTGAGCTGTGTATCCGTTACACATCAGGCAAACGGGAGTGAATCATGACAATTATATAACACTACTGCAATATTTCTATTATTGCATTAAAATGTAAAAAATGTAAATGTAAAAGTAAATGTATAAGGGAAGAAAACCTGAATTTTAGGCCGAGTATTTATTATATATACAGAGAAATATAAATAATTAAAAGGTATGTGTACTATTTACACATCTTAGTTAAGAAAGGGTTAAACACTGTTATGAAAAATGTAGACTTCGCATATAAATTACTTGCGCTGTCTGAAAACTGTAAATTGTGCAGTTTAAGAGAAACAATTTCTCACAGATTTCAAGTTGAGACAGCCACTTTTTAGTATTGTTATAAATATGTGGGAATTTATATTATTAACGTGTACATGCGACTAAAGCGAATATGCAATAGCATAAGTAAAAATATACTTTTAGCCAAAACGTTCAGTTTAAATTTGAACGACTTGAACTGACTTGTCATTACTCGTTTATTCGTGCACTTGAACGCCTGAAGATGCCGAATGGCGAAACCCGGGTCGTTAGTTGCAAAACATCTGTAAATGTACATAATTTGAAAGATTCAAATTTAATATTGAAATTCCACCACGTACCTTCAGTCGAAATCTTAAATTTAAAAAAAAAACAGTTTAGTTTTTTGGCTGCTTTTTTGATTATTTCTGCCGGCTGTGTGGTCAAGTGTCAACGTCGTTGACTTAGAATAAGGGGGTCACGGGTTCGAATACCAGTGCATACAGTCCTTATAGACTGATTTTTCAATCTAATTATGGATTTCTCTCCGAAGGTATGGAGATATATCCCTTGAATTCCCTCCACCTCATCCTATTAGAGAGCGATTAGCTAACCATTAATGCTTTTATACTCATATTATTTTATCCCTACACTCTTTGAAAAAGAGAGGTTAAACAACTGATTATCAAACATTTCTCGTTGAAAAAAAATTCTTGAGATACCTCCATTAGGAGGCTATATGCTCCACAATGGAAGCAGACATGTATCATGATGATATTTGATTAATTCTTCAACTATTGTAAGCAATTGTTTTTAAATAATTGTATTATCAACTGGAAGTCAACAACGTTGGGCACTCAGCTAGGGGCTCGATACTTCATGTCAATGTATATATGGGCCCATTAGAGGTACAGTGAGCTAAGTGGTATTGTAGAAAAAAATAGTGAAGTAACCACAGTTAATACATATTGCAATATCCGTAAAATTTAAATATGCAATCCACCAAAGCACCAAGTAAAGACGTGATAGTACTTAAAATCCAAGAAAACAGTTTTACCATTATACTTACTATTAATATAAAACAAATAAAAACTGCATTGCGTTATATTTAAGATTATTG
Source organism: Himalopsyche anomala (assembly GCA_031772345.1). Lineage (NCBI taxonomy): Eukaryota > Metazoa > Arthropoda > Insecta > Trichoptera > Rhyacophilidae > Himalopsyche > Himalopsyche anomala. The sequence continues at coordinate 3,281,782 of CM062835.1, read as the reverse complement.
TGCTTTCAATACGATTTGGAATGTGCGTAAAATCTTGAAATATTGCTTTCAACTGCAATGGATTTAAATTCTTGCAACTTTCAAGACACTAATAATAAACCGACATTTGTTTATACTTAGCAAAAAGTAACTATTACAGGAAACTATATCGACGGCTTAGTTTCAAAGTGCTTCAACTTTTGTTTGGTGCAAAAAGTTTTGACGAATCTAAATTGACTTGTAAAACAGTGATTATTATTATTTGTCCCATTTTTTTCATTTTATTCAATTCAAATTTATAGCAACGTTTTCAAAACCGTAAAAAGATATTTTGAGTTGTATTTATATGAAACAGAAAGAAGATTGATATTTTTTTTATTTTCTTGTGCAAAAATGGTGATTTTTCTGGTTGTTCTTTTGTGGAGCTGTAGAAGAAAGGTAATTAGAACAGGAGAGGGGAACCTGCGGCCTTTTGGATACTCTGGTGCGGCCTTCTGGCCATTTCTGTAATTCTGTAAATTTTTGTAAATTCGTAAATTCCTGACATGTTCTGACCTTTAATTTTTGTTTCCGGTCAAAGATTCCCTAGTCAATTTTTACTGCGGCCTTATGTCGTATCAGAAAAATGAATGCGGCCTTTAGAGAAGAAAAGGTTCCCCACCCCTGCATTAGAATATTATGAGTTAATAGCTCAAAATATAAATTTTTTGACTTATCATTCTGTAGAACTTTGCCATCGATATATCTTTTATTCTGGTGGAATTTTTAAAACTATGTCATTATTTACGCATATTTTCGCCTTTGCTACATCGCTGTATATAATTATGGAGTCTTTTTTTTATTTTGTATTGCTAAACTTATCTGTTAGTCGCGTGTTCCAAGAAGAAAAAATACTATGAATAAATTTATTATTACACATCGTTATTTTTTGCGGTTAATTTCTACCAGTATTTATTGAAAAAAATACCCACGAATATTGTGCGGTTTGGTGTGACACAATTAAATTATAAATATTAAATGTCGCCTGTGTGGTCGAGTGGTCAACATCGATGGCTGCCGCTACGGGAGGGCACGGGTTCGAATCCCAGTACGGGTAGTTTTATAAATCGATTTCTGAATTTCTGTTCAAAGGCATGGATGTATGTGATGTCTTGAATTCCCCCCTCCCACCCATCCTATCCTATAAACGAGGCGTATCGAGAGCGATTAGCTAACCACTAGTCCTGTCCTAGCCCTTTCTTTCTATTCCTACTCTCTTTGGAAAAAGAAAGGTTGAGCAACTGAGTAACAAGCAGTTCTCGTAGAAACATTTCTGTTGAGATAAACTCCATTAGGAGTCCATATGCTCCATATTGGGAGCAGACATGGTAAAAAAAAATGTATGTCCGCTTGAGAATTTCATTCTTATGCCAAGCACAGTGCCGGTGTCGCGACCGAGAATCAAACACTCTAGTCATTCTACTTGCATGTTCAAGGGTTCTTCTAGCCGTTTTTTCAATCCATTCTTGGAGAAGTGAATATAAAGGTATAATTAGTCTTTTAAGTATTAGGCTCGTTCCGTCTAGAGCAGTGGTCAGCAAACTGTGACTCTTTGGCCCCTTGAGTTTGGCTCTCCCACAAAATACCACATACATACTGTGTGATTGAAACTTCGTGTCTCAGGCGCAGAAGTCGGTTTTCGGTTTTAAAATTTGTAGTTGAAGGGGAGATCTCAGCGGACGTACCTCAATCATATTGAGGACCTTTTAAACAAAATCCAACTTAAGGATTCTTTAATCAAGATAATAACAATTTATTCAGATATCTGTATTGTTTATGTTGAAAATAATTGGCTCTCAAAAGAACATTAATTATAAAATTGATATGAAATATGTTGATACCAGATACACCTTTGAAACCTATAGAAAGCTTTAAAAATGAAGGAGAGAGTTAGGTCTCCCCTGAAAATATCAGTTTTATTTTTGTCTTGTGACATGTCTACACACTACTTAAAGTCTGTGTCTCCATAATGAGAGACATAATCAGTTTTTGTTAATTTAAATAAATAATTCAGATAAACAGATGGCATTCACAACTGATTTCTTGACCTAGACTGAAATAGCCAGTTTTTGGAAAACGGGTTTCTATTACAAAAAAATAGATAAGATAATTGTTTCATATTTAGATAATTTATTTATCTTTTTCCTTATTTTGGATAAAAAAGTAATTCGTATATATCTGTTACTGTGATAACCAGAAAATTCGGCATGGCGGTGACGATTAAACTCATACTTTTTTCCTCATATCACTTTCTCTTGACAATTTTGTACTCGCAACTTTTTATTAATTTTATCCGTTTATTTGTGTCAACACTATTTTGTCCAAGCAAGTTTTTATAAACGTTCAAAAGAGATGGTCGCATAATATGCGATTGAGACCAAATCAATTGATGGTAAGTGCACAACTGCATAACTGACAATATGCTTTGGAAACTGAATATCTGCCGGCTGGAATAACACTGGTATTATACGCATGTGTTCTTGTCCTAGGCAACGTGCGTATGGATGTTTACAAAATTTGTATATTGTTGTATATATTTGCCGCTTAGAGTAACTATGTTGAAACGATGTTTACACACTGCAATCTGGATCACAGAGAAGATATTCAACTCATTTTACAGAATAATAAACAAACATTGCTAGAAAATTAAGTGGCAAGTCATATAATGGATTCAAAAAGATTAACAGTATTTTTTCTCGCTTCAAGTGAATGATACGAACGGAAAAGTTTAGAGAAATAGCAGTGGTCATCGTTTGATTGGAGTGTATTTGGCGGTGGAAGCAAACAAAAGAAGAGAGCATAAGAAAATTTGGAGCGAATGTTTCATATTCGTTTCCGAATTTGCAACAACCTATGTTTTCATTATTGTAGAAGTTAAGTACGTTTATATTTCAAATATGACCGCTTACAAGTATAATAAAGATTCAACATGTAGTATTTTCAGAACAGCTTTTTTACGAGAACTTTTTTATTTATTTGGATTTATTTTTTAGTGTGAAGATACATAAGACTGTAATAGTTGTTACTCTTATTCCTGTTTTAAAAATATCGGATGAGTAGGAGGGAAAAGTAGCATCAGAGACATACGTGCCATCGGATACAAATTTATAAATTATTTCCAAATTATTAAAGTAGACACCGTAACTGAAAAGAACGAATGCCCAAACGAGCTCTAGTTTTTTTACTTCAGCTATGAAAATGAATTAATAATAATAAACAATATAAACCATTGGATTGGCCCACTATAGAGCAGCAATATTCAACCTGCGGCCGATTCAGATTTTATGTGAGGCCCAAAACAAACATGCTATTTTAAACATCTGGTAATGTTTACAAAAATTTACGTTAATGAATGAGTATTTTGGACTCATTTGTATTTTTGTGTATTTACATTTCTGCTATGCCACTATTATACATATATTTAGTATGTGGTATATTTACGTATTAGTATTAATATGTTACGTCCCACGTAATGTAGCAAAAACCGGTATGCAGCCCAAACGAAAAATAAGTCAAGAATCACTGCTCCAGAGTAATTAATTTTTACGTTTGTTTTTGTAAAAACATTGTGTTATTTTGAAACGATTGGTAATTAACTATGCTAAAGTTGTAAAAGAAACGCAATGTTATAAAATAATAACGGCTTTGTAATAATTTCATAGAGATCCGCTATTTCAATGTAGATTTACAAGCAAATTTGACGGTTATACAATAGATTGCACTGTTATAATTATTACCACAAATGTTGGACTCATCAAAAGCAATCAAAGAATTTATTTTGGCTCGTATTGCCGTAACGAATCTGCTAATTTGGTTGAAGAGCGGAATTCCGTAGATTGTGCTCACTGTACCCACGAAATAATAATTTAATTGATCCCGCTGTAATCAGCGCGAACAAACATCCGAAAAAAGACCGGTAATATTCGTTGCGTAAATATTTTTTGACAATTTGGTACATACGGCGTTTTTCTTTTTCATAAGCGCTTAATGTATTTATAATAATTTATACATTTCATCATACTGAGATTTTAAACAATAATAGTTACATCATGTGCTGTCGGAATAACTGAGATTGAAGTGAGTGTCAACTTTATGCCTTTTATCTAATATAATATATTTTCTCTTCTTATTCTTTGGCCATGTTCGCTCCCTATGTGGAGCATATGGCCGCCACGCGGCACCTCCATGTTAACCTATCTCACGCCAATTGCTTTGCTTCCTCCCATGACATGCCAGCATCCCTCAGTTCCGTCGAGTACATCCTACGGATCCCACCGGTCAAAAGAAAAGGCAGGCAGGATTGAGGTTTTCCGGAGGCATCCGCAGCACGTCACCCAGCCAGTTTCAACGTCTCTCCATAACCACTGACGTGACGGGACGCTGTCTTGTACGCTCCCTTATCTCTGAATTCCTCACAAAATCAAACCACCTCACCCCCATTATCCGACGCAAGCATCTGTTCTCGAAGCTCAGTATACGGTTTTTCCTGAGTCTTCGTCAGGTGCCATGATTTGCAACCGTAAAGCAGTACCGTCAGAATGCAAGCGTTGAATAAGTGACATTCTTTTTTTGTACTACCGTCTTCGGGGATATGTACGCCGAGGTATATAATACAATACAAATTTTAATTTATCTAGGAAACCAGTCATCGCTTTTAAGTCGGTTTAAGAATAAATATAGCAACTGGGTAGGTTTACGTAAACTCTTCAAGTTAAAAATCTTATAACAAGCAATTCCTGTTCATAATTTTAACAAAACTTTTATCTTAGATCACCCAGCTTCAGTATTTGTAAGGGTTTTTTTTAAATGCTTACCAATGGTTGTGGTTTTAACATATTTTTTATATAATTGAATTTTATATGTTTCGATACAAGGTATTTCTTTATTGTATATTTATTATGTATTAATTTTGGTGAAACATTTAAAAAATATTTTTTTCGCAAGAGTAATTAAGATAAAATAAAGATGGACTTTCATATATTTTCGGTTTAAGATTATTATTTTTTTATTTTTTTTATTTAAAAAAAAAATATTTGACATTACAGCTTACGCCAATGCGTCAAATATTTTTAAAGTTTTAAAGTTGAATGATCATACGAGATATACTCGATGAGAATTTTTGTAAGTCACATGAGATTAACTCAAGGAGAATTGACGTCACAAACACCCATGTCTTAGATCTCAATTGAAAAATTGAAAAAATCCGGACCCCCCTGATCGGTAGAGCAAGCTCTAACCAACTAGACCACAGCGGGCTATATATGTGGGTAGCTATAGTTTTGGAGGGATAAGAAACCAATCCAGGAACATGTAGATATTTTGGCAATTCAAAAAAACATAAATATTTAGTTTTTTAAGTCTTAATTTTTGCAAACGAAAAAGACGGAAAGTTAGAGAACAAAAGAAAGGCAAAGATTGCTGTCTCCATAATGGTTACCGATACATAATGAATTAATTATAAGTCATAATATTCCTGATATAACAAAAAAAAATGTTTTAATATTACAATTTAATTTAGGAGGTAGTATAATGTAATAAGCTATACATTCGAGAACTCATTGAGCACAGTCATGAAGATATCATGACTCCGAAAAAGATGATAATGACAATGTTGCTAATTAACAATAGGTGCTTAAAACTGTCAAAAACAAAAATCTATATTTTGTGCCTAAATTTTAATGGAGTTTTACCAATTTAATTAATCACATGTGGTGTTCATTTTGTATACATACATAGAATGTGTTAATATTTAAAAAACGTCATAAGCATAAAAATAATCTACCTAGAAGCTTAGATACATCATTACGATGTATGGAATGTTTAAGTATTATATTATACATTTGTAAATGTCTTTGTCAATAATTAAGATTACATCATGCTCAAATAATAGTATGATATTACTAAAAATGCACGCTAGACTTAAATTATGGTGCATTTGTTTCGTCTATTTTCCTTAACCATCTATGAAAATTTCAACAATGCACTCTCGCTTAATTAATCCGCTCATAATAAACCGAGACTGATTTTTATATGTTATAGATATTTTTATGTAAAATATTTTTTTAATAAAATTTATGTTCAGCTCCTATTATACACAAAATTGAACAGTCGTCCTGTATTTAATAAATTAACTCTATGTTGGCCTTAACAAAACAAAAAAAAATACAAAGTAACAAAATAAGCAGTCATTTAGCCTAATGGTATCGTTATTTTTTCTAAAGCTTTTCATTCTGTTAATGGATGGATATGCACCAAAGCTATGATATTTTCATACAAAGCTGCTTATATTTACAATCCTGAAAAATGAGGGGTTAAGAGCGCGATTACTAAGCTACTCGTCTTTCTTTTAATCATTTTTTTTTTGTAAAACATGACATTATAAAGCAATATTTTTTTCATGGCTGAATAATTATTGTAATACCGTAAAAAAAACAATGTAAAGCGAAATATAACCAGGACTGCAGAGCCGTGAAAAAATACCGTGACTATGACATTTACAAATGGTCATAAACCGACATAACTTTAAAAAAAGATGGAAGATTGTATATATTTTCTTTAATATCGACTCAAGCACATAACAACATTATAATTTAATAAAACTACTAAAATGTGAAACTTTTTTTATGACTACAACTCAAACCAAAAAGCTACGACTTCACAATTTCTAATCTACAGCCCTGAATATGTGGCCAAGTGTGATGACGACTTGGATATCAGTAATATAAATAAATTCCAATATAAATCAATTCATTACTCTTTATTATGATACTGTGATAGAGTTCTAGCACGTTTGTGACATTTCAATCATATTTTTTTTTATAGGAAAATTGACAATAAAAACTGTCACCTTTTTAATCTCCGTCAGTCTCGACATTTTTCTATCGCTCAAACATAGAATGCAAGATTATTTTGTTTATGTTTGCTCAGTGTTGCCAAACGAACCGTGACTGTGTAGTCTTATTTAATATGCATGGTAATTCACTGTAAAAGAAATAAAAAAGAGCGTAATAGGGGAGAATTAAATTTCAATTAGCTTTGTGTTTTACGAGTAAAAATTTTCATTTTTTTTATTCACGGGAAAAAATTATGATAACACGTTTAGTTTGTGGGTATTTTGTAGTGTACGTTTTACAGAGATTCGCAACTTATTGCTTGGAAAAATAATCTGTCTAATGAAATATTGGAATAAAAAAATAAAGTTATTCTATTACCAGACAAAGTTGACCTTGCATATAATAAAAGATTTAATTAATTTACGACGTACATACATAAAGAGGCTTATCCAATAAAGTAATAATAGTTCCAGGCTGCAATTATAAGTAATCCGTCGTTCTTATGATTCGGATGGCTTATTTTAATTGTTTACTTGAAATCTGAAGGATGTGCCTGTCTTGTTTTGAGTTTTTATGATTTAAAAATAACTGGTGTATTGGCGATAAGTAAAACAACAAAATATGTCGGTAATATAATGTAATTCTTAAGTTTTGATAGTTTACAAAAAGATAAAACAATCACCCATCAAACAATTTATGCCAATTACCAGTGGAGAATTACCCCATAAGCGCAAGAGGCGCGCGCTTGAGGCCTCCACATTTTAGGGTCCTCAAAAATAGCATAAATTATATAAATCCTTATATTTTCATTTCAGTTTTCAATATTCATTATTATTCTACGTAGAGTTTTTTTTAACACTTTTTTGTTATTCTAAAAACAGGGTCTCCAAAACTTATTGCGCCTAAAGCCTCCAAAGTGCTTAATCCGCCACAACCAAATTACTACACGTGAACAAAAATTTATAGTTCGATACTTTTACCTTACTTAACATGCTTGATTTATTTATCTGTTTTATGTCTGTAACATTAAACTCAACACTGTGCTTTCACACGTTGTATAATATTATTATGTGCTGGGACAGAGAGAGTATGTAGGGTTGACTGTTGACAGGTGGTACTACCGATTGGTTCATTATATTATATAAATAGTAATATATTAATAAATTATTAGAAAAATAACCCGTACGCGATTCATTTTGTCTGTCATACATGTCCACCAAGATATTAGTATGTCATATGAGACAAGAGCAGAGTGGGTAGAAGGATAGATTATCACTTATACTAAATCATTAAATTATTAGTATGAGTCAGCGAGTCTACAAACGAAAAAATCACAACCATACAAATATTAATGTTTATTTACGATTTCACTAATATGTGTCATTAGCAAAGACATTATTAGCAAGTGAATACATAACCAAATATTTAAGAAGGCTGCTAGTGTTTTGAAAATCTCTAAATACACCCTAAATTCACCCTTCATAAATATGTACATTTTAGTGAGTCAATTAATGTTTTATGCTACCATCTACTATTTTTAAATGTATTGGCATACCTTTGGTAAAGCTTAGGGGTGGGGAACTTTTTCATTTCTAAAGACCACATTCATTTATCTGATTCAACATGAGGCCGCAGTAAAGAAAACGTTGACGCCACCTCCTTTTTTTCGACTGTCAAACATATAATGAGTTGGTTGCGCTCTTTTCCAAGCGCTTTATAGTGTTAAAATATATATTTTGAGATACCTCCATTTGGAGGCCATATTATGCTTTACATTGGAAGGATCTACACTAAAAAAAGAGGGTTACAAACAATTGGTAAAAGAAATACGAAAATAATTTATGTATAATGATAATTTTAATTAATTTTTAGTTACCTTTCTTACAATAATTGTATTTTTTTAATGCGATCAGATAAGTAGAATGTATTTGTAAGAGTGTTATTTATTCATTTTTTTTACCATGTCCGCTCCCAATGTGGAGCATATGGACTCTTAATGGCGTTTATCTCAACAGAAGTGTTTCTACGAGAACTGCTTGTTACCCAGTTGCTCAATCTTTCTTTTTCCAAAGAGAGTAGGGATATAAGGATAGGGCTAGGACAGGACTAGTGGTAAGCTAACCGCTCTCGATACGCCCCGTTCATAGGATAGGATGGGTGAGAGGGGGGAATTCAAGACATCACATGCATCCATGCCTTTGAACAGAAATTTATAAATCGATTGAAAAATCAATTTGTAAAACTGCCCGTACCGGGATTTGAACCCGTGACCTCCGTAGCCGAAGACAACAACGCTGACCACTCGACCACACAGGCGGCATACATATTAAATATACCTATCTATAGATTCTTTTTATTGTTTATTGTTTAAAAATCAAAAGGACAGTACATGGCATTACAGCTTACGCCTGTTCACCAAGCACTTGACAAATATAATTAAAATATAAAACAACAGTACATAATAATAGAATGCAACTTAATAAAAATCAATACATAAAAATATTTAGGACATACAAAATCAATGAATAAAATAGTAAAACATAGCAAACAGTTCACAAATATTGTTACTAAAAATGTCCAATGAGTTGGCAATGAGTTGATCAGTCGAACAGCCGTTGGAACCGGCGACGTCCTACGTGAGGAAAAAGTTTTCAGAAACAAAATTTTCTGGTTAATGTTTCGCCCACGTAAAAATAAATTGTTATATGCATCCTTTGTTTGTCTTCATGTTTTTTTATACATAATCCTGTATCAATGTACACATATTGTTATCAGCTGAAAATGCTTGCGATGATCAAAACTAATCTTGATCTCAATAAACAAATGTGGAATTCGTATAAAATAGTGTTTAATGATGTTTCCTATCAAACTGAACATATAAAAACTGAATATCGGTTATGTGAAGACATACTATTCTTTGCCAACAAAAATGACGAATATTTTATTTGTACAAGATGACTAAATAAACTCTCGCGGCTCGGAGACTAGAAAAATACTTCTCTGCCGATGGGGGTCGTTTAGGGACCCAGTGGTTTCCTCATTATTGGCCTTATTATTATGAATTTCAAAAAAAATAGTCTAAGGGCTTTAAAATATCTCTCTGCATCATTCCTCATACATTTTTTTTTATAAAAATCCGTGTTTTTTTAAATAAATAATCATATTTTAAGTTGCGCGTAAAAAAGACGTCATTTTAGTGCAAATATAATTTGCTTCTGACGCGTTCAGCGGCGTTCAGCCTAGTTATCTTACGAACAATCGCTGATAAGCGGGCGCTTATCTCTTATCTTATCGTATTTATATAAACTTCAAAAGGTCCAAAAAACTATGATATAAGAATACCTTAATTATAAACATTGTATCACCCATATTAAAATAAATATTTAAGAAAATGTGAGTATTGGGGTCGCATTTCTTGAGCTTAGAACCGGAAAAGTTAACAATATTTTTATTTTAAAATAAAAAAACAATAAAATGTTTTAAGTGGCTTTAAAAAACATATCTCAACTTAATGCATTATGCATAAAAAAGTACGTGAAGAGATTTGTAATAAAGCACTCTGACAACCGTCGACGACTTAAGCATGCACTCAGCTTATCAGCTATCTTATCAGTAACACCAGTGTTGTACATGCAAGATACACTTTATGTTTATTGTGTCTTCTCTAAATGGTATATAAAGATAAACATACTTAAGCCCCGTTTAGACTGAGTCGCTTTAGGTATAGACGCTTTTAAAAAATATGTGAATTATGTGACACAGGTCTTTGTACTTACTTAAGAACTGCTATTTTAACCATAATATAAAATAAAATAACTTTGATTATTCCACGTATTGTGTTACAAAATGTGACACGTGTTTTGCCTCTTTCAGAGGCATCCTCAGACAACTACTTTCGCAAATCTTTGCTTCAGTACGAATGATTTTAATTTTACTATTCTGATATGTTATAATAAAAATCAAATAAAAATGGGAAGCAAGGAGGGGATGATAGAAAAACAAACAAACAATAATGGTAATGCAAATGACATTTACATTAAGAAATGATTAACTAATGAGTCGCATCAATTAGGAAATCATTAACAATAAAGAAATATGATTAAATAATATCTTGAATAAAACGGGTGGTTCGCCACTGTTAAATATATTTTCTAACGGCTTAACCCGTCCTAATTGATGCAATTTAAGCAAACATTTGCAAAAGTAGTTGTCTGAGGATGCTTCTGAAAAAGGCGAAACACGTGTCACATTTTGTTACACAATACGTGGAATAATGAAAGTTATTTTATTTTATATTAAAATGAACTTCCACAAAATTACCGCCGAATCCATCGAAAGTGCCATTTTAACCGATTGAATACCGACCAAATAAATCATTAATATGTCCCAGGGATACTGCGTGTTTTTGAGAAAAATATTTTTGCCTAATATACACTTGAATTGGATATTTTAAAAACCTATATTGCCTCGGTATAGACGGAACTAAACATATTCATCAAAATATTGCTTATATTCTATTAGAATGCCAAGTATTTGATTTTTTAAATGTCTTGGACATCCGTGTTCGCTTGCATATGTTTCGGAGACCTGTGTCCGCTTGGTATTCAAGTGGTTACGCACAGAATAACTCGTCAGTGCGAAAATACCTCTTATGGGATCGATTTTACGAATATGCGTTAACACTCAAAAACCGAAACGTCGAAAATATGTTTGAGGAGCGGTGGGGTACAAAGTTAACACAAACAAATTTGCGTAATATTTTCATTGCATTGATTGATTTATAATTGTAGATTACAATAAATATCAACTAGATATTATTGATATTTAGTGAATGGTTGAAATAGGAAGAAAAAATACATATTGTTTGAAAAAATACATAAAATATTCTTAACAAGGGGAAAAACGTGTCACTACTACTGGTTACACTATAGTTTCTCAACCTTTTTTGACCAGTGGCCCCTTTTGAGTGTGATATTTTCCGTGGCCCCCATACTTGTTTTATATTAAGAAAATTTTGAATTTACCAAAATGAACGCTGTAAAAACTTTTTTTAGTTCTTCCCAGGATTTTTTTTTCTTTGCAGCCCCCTTGGAACATGCTGTCCCCCTCATTGAGAAACACTGAGTTACACGATCAGTGTTATAAAAAAATTATAAATTTTGATTTAATATTCGAAAACTAATTTCTACAAAACAACTATTTACCTCAATATACGCTCTCATAAACAAACAAGCTGTCTTTTCATTAAGCAGAACGCATCTTGGAATTATATTTGAAGCTAATAAATAACTTGTGGTAGCTCAGTAATACATTGAAATGAAAAACTGACACATTGACCCGATGATTATTTATATTTCAATTGTTATCACATAACATAACAATGTAACATATTATAATGTTGTTAAACTATCAATCAATTTTAATATTAGAATAACAACACACTATTTGAATACTGAATACCGTCTACATTATTCTTTTAATATGTGTATACTACTGAATATTCTATATATTATTATGTACATATAGTTTCCAATAAGAGTATTCAATGATGTTGTCAATAACCATTTGATTACCACAATATAATTTATTGGTTGAAGTTAAGGGTGGGCAGGAGGGCCTCACGCGAGCCCCTTGTTAATTTAAGAGAAAACAATATTTTCAGATCAAGAGTGTATAACTGCAATTTGTGAATGTATTATTGCGTATATATTATCACAGTTAAATCAATACATTTTCAATTATTTACATTGATTAGTTTACGGTTTATTGCAAACCGTTAAATATAATAATTGTATTAAGTAACAATCGATTGTTTATTTGGGAAAACTTACAATTACTTAATTAATTAAGAGTGATAAAAAATGGTGCCCCTTTCCCAGATAACCGCCAATAGCAATAGTAAAATGTCTCACGTCTTTTCATTTTGGGTAACCGTAAATTCATGGGAAAAATTTTGAAATCTGCCAGCGAGTAAAATTTTCAAAGAATTGAAAATTATTTTGGAATTTTTAAATTTCTCACTTTTTTCCCAGTCATAAATCCCGAAAAGTTGTGTCCCCGAGTCTCGAAAAACTTATACTCTTATATAAAAACGGCGGACACTGACCCAAAAAGGTTGAGAAACTATGCATTATACCCGCGATTTCCAACCTGGGAGGCTTGGACCATTGCAAAGGGAGGAACGAACGAGGCACGAACAGTCCAAAATATGTATTTACCCTTTGAAACGTGTCTTTATTACTATACGGAATAACGGATAGGGAGGCGCGAAAATATTTTCGTCTTCAAAGGGAAGCGCAGTAACATAAATGTTGGAAACCACTGCATTATACGGTGAATTGTTCTATATTTGAATGGAGTTCTGAAATTTGAATGTCAATTTAATCGAAACGTTGAAAAAATAAATGGAAATCACCGTGAAATGCCTGTTACCTGAAAATGCGTTATCACCACGTTATAGGGAAAAAAATCAAAGAGCTCGATAATTATAATAGTAAAGCTTCTATTTTTTTTTTGTTAGACAGAGGAAAAATGTATTTAATATTGTTAATCTAATGAACGCGAAAATTGTGATTGTTTGCCTGGCTTTCATTTTTACTGCTTTTGAGCATATCTCTTTATCAAGGTAAATAAATCTGTGGCAATATTTGCCGACCACATCTCCCTGCAATGCGTTCGTTATCATAAAAAAAGATGGTAAATAGAGACTAATTTTGGAGATACGTGATGGTTATCTTAAATGGTGTTATTTAATTAAGGTATACAATGGTTTTCAAGTGTGAGCCAACAACTATATCAATTTTAACGGTATCGTTTTCTCGACGGTATAACAAATACATTTACATAATTATTTTGTATATGTGGCAATGTACTGTGGACATAATTTTAAAAAAACAGTCGATCACATTTTAGACACGTTTAGTCTATGCTTTATTTGTTAAAAGATTACAGTTTTTAGAATACGAAGGTCACAGCTGTCAAATTAGAGAGGTGTCAATCACTCAATCAATAATTATTATGGTGTGTTGAATTATTTTATTACATAGTTTGTTTACAACATAATTTGTTCTTCCATATTTTCAGCTAGCGGAGCTTATTATAATAAAATATTTTTTTTTTTTTTTTTATTCCATGTCCGCTCCCAATATGGAGCATATGGACTCCTAATGGAGTTTATCTCAACAGATTTTTTTCTACGAGAACTGCTTGTTACTCAGTTGCTCAACCTCTCTTTTTCCGAAGAGAGTAGGAATAGAAGGAAAGGGCAAGGACAGGACTAGTGGTTAGCTAATCGCGCTCTATACGCCCCGTTCATAGGATAGGATGGGTAGGAGGGGGGAATTCAAGACATCACATACATCCATGCCTTTGAACAGAAATTCATAAATCAATTGAAAAATCAATTTATAAAACTGCCCGTACCGGGATTCGAACCCGTGCCCTCCGTAGCGGTAGCCAACGATGTTGACCACTCGACCACACAGGAGGCAATAAAGGAAAGGAGGAATAAAATATGACATGACTTAAATTCTCTTATATATTTATTAATAATTCTTCTTTTTCCTTCGCGTTGCTAATAATGTTAACACGCTACAATATGACAATCATATTCGCCGTCATCTTTTAAATCAGCAAACATTACAATATGACGCAGTTATATATATAAATAAAATATGTTAAAAAAACTGTAAAATAAATAAGCATAAATTACGTAATTCAAATGTTAAATTTTATTTCGTCGATGTGGTATCGAGAAGAATAAATATACGTCTTCACAGACAAGAAAAGTCCAATTTTAAAATACCAAATATTGATCCGAGCATATCTTGGCCGCCGGCGGAATTCGGAAGTTATCAATTCAGTGCCAGAAGCAGGCTGTTAAACGAACGCTCAAGATTAATTGTCATGATTATAATAATTTATGAGTAAACTACTATGCAAATAAATACACTGGGCCAACGATATGTCAAATGTTTTTAAAATTGTATGGTAATGCGCAGAAGAAAAAATGTAGTTATGTTAAGACGGTAATCTTCGAAAAGAATTAAAACTTCCAATCAACAATTCAAAGGATCGCATTGTGGCTATGACAGGTAACGTAGTACAGCGACTTTCTTCGCGCGACTGTGGCGCCCTCGCTAAAAGGCCAACATATACCGGACAATCAACAATATATTTAGTTTCATACATATTCTCAAAAGGAGTTGCTTGAATTCTGCACATCCGCAGTGAAATCATCACATTATTCAGATCCCTAGAATCAACTATAAATTTTATTTTTTCTATTCATTGGCGAAAATTATAAAAAAAAACTATCTGTTTGCGGAAGTTGCGGTTCCGCCATATAGATTGCACAGATATTCACATGTTGTATAAATAATGGACTTATCTCGGTAAATATATTGTATTATTATAATACAATCCGCATATAGCATATAAAACCATTCATAAAACTAACAATGAATTCATAAATTTACCGTTATTATTTGACAATGATAGATGCAGTATTTCTACGTTAAGGTCATGTACATATTATTGAATCCGAATATTTTATTTAATACATTTTTTTAAATCCATAGAGATATACACATATTACATTTTGTGTTTTTTCTGTCAAACCTTAGAAGGGAAACAATTAACAGTATAATAAAACAGTTTTGGATCGTCTTTTTATTTAGCAGATCAGGTTTTGTTGTAATAATACTTGAATGTCCACCTTATTTTCAATCCATTTCCTCTCCCAGTGATGCAGCTTAGATAGCTTCCTTATGGAGGTGTCTCAAAAAAAAATATTTTTCTCCGAGAACTACTCAAATGCCCAACACGTCTCTTTTTCGAATAGAGAGATAACGTTAAGACAGGACTAATGGTTAGCCAGTCGGTCTCACTGCAACTCGATTTTTGAGATCAGTGAGTTGTGAAGGAGTTTTTAGACATCACTAACGCCTATGGTTTCTCTTAATGATAGATATCGCTACTATGGTAGCTTTAACGATAAAAACAAAAAATATATCATACTATGTATTAACAAAACAAAAACCTATAAGGTATGATTTTTTTTTAAATTCATTAAACAAAACGCTAAAGTTGCGGGTGTGGGAATTATGAGTTATTTTAGTATTTTTGAAGTATAATATTGCAATGCAATTGTTAAGTAATTTTACTGCGAGTTGACACAATTTTTCGTAAAAATAGAGCAATTCTCGTGAAATCAATTACTATGCAATCATCGCTGTCGCTGCAAATTTTGTGAGTGTTATACTTATTGTTATCATTTGAAAGTCCTCGAATTGTATTCATAAATCAAACAAAAAATATAGATTACTTTTCGCAAATAAACGCAATATCTAATTGCTGAGCATTGTGATAATACATTTGAATCTTTCAAACTTTCTACACTCATATGTGTATTGTTACAAACGACCCGAGTTTCATCTTTCGGTATCTTCGGACGTTCAAGTGAACGGATGAACTTGAACTTCAAGTTTACCCGTGCACTTGGACCAATTTTAGTGATTTTTAAAAAATACTCATTTTTATAATTTTTACTTTTATTAAATATGATCAGAAGCGGTTTCGCTCATGACGAGAATTATCAACTGATTATAGATTACAAATATTATTGTTATTTATAAAAAAAAAAAAAAAATTCTCAGGTTTACAAACAATTGGTAATGAAATGAATTTATACAGATAAATGTACAAAATATGAACAAGTGACAATAAGTTGATCAAAGAATAATAACGTAAAGGTTTGGGAAATTTTACAAAATAATTTATAATTTTACATTAACACAATTAATAACTAAACGACGATTTAACTCCTTCCAGGTAACACGGTTACTTAGAAGATACTTTGAATGTAATACTTTTCTACCAAGTGTTGACAGTGAACACTTTTATACACTCGTAGTACGACTTTGAAACTGATTAAAAATCAAGTAAACACCGGCAAAAATACGATTTGGCCGTGTATGATAGTGGATGCCTGATTTATATTGTATTTTCTTTAGAAGATTGAGAGTCGACGATTTGCATGCATATATACGCTACCAGGGCACTTCCAAGATCAGCCAAATTCAATCATTTTTTTTTTGACGTGACAACGTCTTATAAATCGATGAACGCCCGCTGCACGCACGAAAAAACATAACTCATTGTCCCGTTTGTCGCGTTACGCCGAAGGCAAGCGTGCGAGCGAGAGCGCGGATAAGCGATAGAGAGGCACGATCGGCCTACCGTTCGGATTGTGCCGCATCTATCTCTCTTCCACTCGATTGGTCGATGCGTCTGAGTAGAAAAGAGACAGCGGCAGATTGGAAGACGTTAAATATCACACATGTATAAAAGTTGTAAATAAATTGCTAAAAGCACATTGTTACTTGTAAATAAACTGTTCATCAAAGTAATAAACATATTTGAATTAATGAGTGCGAATAAAATATATCAATAAAAAATTGTAGATTTCATTTCACTCCTTCGTATTCATACAAAATAATGATAATTCAATGAAAATGATTCCATTTTATTCATAAAAGTATGCAATCATTTCATCAATGTTTTCTTATGACGTTGTCACGTTAAACTATCGTCCGTAAACCGACTTTACAGACAACCAATTTTTTAAATAGCAAGAAGGAATCGAGTACCTTTATATGCCAAAAGTATACATGATAAATTACCTTATCAGTAAAACTGTTGATGAGTTTCAAACGTCTTCATATCTAATCTGTGGATATAAGCAGTGAATACCTGAAACAAGCGAAAAAATGAGACGTTAGAAGGTGTTCTGATTATACAAAAGGACAATATGTTTATAATTCTTAAATAAAATTAATAGAGTTTTGCAGAGAAATGTAATATCACACCCACTCTTAAAAAGTTGTACTTACGTTAATTTTACTCAAATGAGAATATTTAAAGAACCATCCAAATCATATGTTCTTACTAGCGCGTGTGCATTCGCGGAGCTGCTTTTATGCGACCGTTTTACGATCGAAATACTCAAATTTAGTCTAAATAACTTTTTTGATAGTATTGTTAATTGCAATTGTTTTTCACTCTCTATAATAATATATGTAACACAATAACGTATATAAAATGAATAACGTAGAATATTTTACATATTTTTTAAAAATAACGACATAATTAATATTTAAATCTTGTTTTGTAGCAATCTGGCGTGCGCCCACCACTATTATCATAAATTCAAATACGCCAGTTACGAATATAAAGGTTAGGAACCCCTGATCTAATGTATTTTAAATTAAAAGCGCATTTGAACAACATGAAGAAATAATACATACAATATTTGCAAGTAATATAAAATTATTCCACGTATTGTGTTACAAAATGTGACACGTGTTTCGCCTCTTTCAGAGGCATCCTCAGACAACTACTTTTGCAAATGTTTGCTTAAGTACGGATGATTTTAATTTTACTATTCTGATATATTATAATAAAAATCAAATAAAAATGGGAGGCAAGGAGGGGATGATAGAAAAACAAACAAACGATAATGGTAATGCAAATGACATTTACATTAAGAAATGATTAACTAATGAGTTGCATCAATTAGGACGGGTTAAACCGTTAGAAAATATATTTAACAGTGGCGAACCACTCGTTTTATTCAAGATATTATTTAATAATATTTCTTTATTGTTAATGCTTTTATTTATTTCTAAAAATTCTAAGCTATTCATTTTATATTAAAATGAACTTCCACAAAGTTACCGCCGAAACCATATTATATAAAGTATATTTGCAAGTGTTAATGAAGAATATTTTTTGTGACGATTTTTGACTGAAACTTCGTCAAAGTGAAAACTTTGAATAATCAGAGCGACTGAACAGCAAGCAGTAAAAACAACACATAAATTGAATGTTTTGCTAAAGTGGAGATGAGTCATTTACCCACAACATAATCTAATCGATACCGGAGTACAAATCCGCTTTCTGCGTTGAGTGCATTCCGACATTGACAACAACGGTAATCACAAATGACAGTCGGCGTACAACTGTCAGCAATAATTACAGTAATTTGACAAACAGATCATTGACAGAAAGAGAATTTCATAACTCGTACCATGCAGGTATACATAAATTGAATAGTAATTTGTGTAACTAATTTGTACAGTCAAACGACGATCGTCCGATCGACCACGTGCCATGTTAGCAATAATTTATATTTTTGTTGACAATCAAATAGTTACTAACATTTCATGATGTAAACTAATAAACCACTGCCAATCGGTGAATTACGTCAGATAATAATAAAAAATAACGCACAGACAAGCACAGATTTTAGACACATTGAAATAAAATAAAATACGTTTAGCAAAAAGTTTACATGACATTTAGAGACATAATTTTCTTTTTCCAATCCCGGGATTTCAGGATTGATAAATTTTCAATCCCGGGATTTTTTTTAGCTCACCGAGGAATTTGAAATCCTCAATTTCGTATACTTTTTCCCCGAATTCTCACGAAACCTCGTTTTTTTTTTAGCTCACCGGGGAAATTGGAATCGACAATTTGCCAATTTCATCTCACTTTTCGAGATTTACTCCAAATTTCTCAATCCCGAAATCCCGGGATCGCGACCATGTCAATCCCGGGATTTCGGGATCAGAAAATTGAACGGGATTACGGGATCCCGGATCCCGGGATTGGATGCCCTAGTTCGAAGAACAAGACGAACGTCTTAATAAATTAACGTTGCAATATACAGTGGAACCCTCAATTACACTACCCCGAATTACGCGCTGGCTTGAAATATTCGCCGCAAATCCCCCAACTGCACTGTCGCATTTCATTGTCGTTGCTATGAGACGGTCGTCTGTACGGTGCATACGTTGGCTTACGTTTATGTATTCAACACGTGCCAATCTATACACGTATAGCCGGTCGACTGTCTCTTATTGGATTTAGGCGCGTTTTGCATTTTATCACATAGTAACTAAATATTTCGTCCATTTTTTTTTGCAAAACTTAGGGAAATCTTAGTTTTTCATTTTTTTGCGGAAAAACCCAAATCCCCAATTTTGTATGAGATACACTCCTCCAATTACACTACCCCAAATGAAATTTTACCGACCTTAGTGTAAATGGGGGTTTTACTGTATTGATTGATTTGTGTTCGAAGATATGGAAATATGACATTGATGTCTAAATTCGGTGACTTGTGATAAAAATATAATAAATCAATGAAAGCTTATATTCTTTTGTGGTCTAAATAGAACCAAACCAACCAATATTGACCAGAACTCTACACGACTTGTGGATTGATTTAAAAAGTAAAATTATTTGTTGTGAATGATTCATCAACCGTTTGAATACCGCGCAAATAAATCATTAATATGTCCCAGAGATACTGCGTGTTTTTGAGAAAAATAATTTTGTCTAATATACACTCGAATTCGATATTTTAAAAACCTATATTGACTCAGTATAGATGGAACTACACATATTCATCAAAATATTGCTTATATTCTATTAGAATACCAAGTATTTGATTTTTTAAATGTCTTGGACATCCGTGTTCGCTTGCATATGTTCCGGAAACCTGTGTCGGCTTGGTATTCAAGTGGTTAAGATAAAATATCATTGATATGCTGATGTTTTATCTAGAGAAAACCAGCGGGCCACCCTTTAAGAAGCGGTGATTTAAAGAACCAATAGAAGCCAAGCAAAGAGGATAATATTTTATTATGCATGTACGCAACTACTTTCATTACAGAAATGGCAAAATCTCGGAGAGAAAGCGTATTTTGAATTTGCGAGTGGGAAGCTTTTTATAAAAATGTATTGGGCACACATATCAAAAGAAAGGAAAATGGCAGCAAAGAGCGATACCCACCGACATATCATCCCTTATTTATGGAGGGGTAAAATTACACGAGAACGCTTTCAAAGAACGCCGTAAAAGAAATCAGCAAATCGGGCTCGTAAAAATCTGTGTTTTTTGTCTTATTTATAGTTTTTTTTTTGGAAATAAACATTTACGTGGTCAACCCAACTGGACATAGCAAAATCTTTAAATGTTTATTTATATTAGTCCTAAAAAAGGCACACAAACGGAAGCAATGTTGGATTATCAAGAGTTATATTGCTAAAAATCCCATCTGCTAAATTTGTTTAGAAATTACTTTTGAACTCATTATAAACTACTTACCTGATTGAATTATAATTTAATTATTTTTTTTATGACAAATGAGTAGTATTTATTTGCAAGAGGTATTTTTCAACATTTTAATCCAGTTTTATTCACATATTAGGTTGTCGTCGTGTAAATTTAAAAATGTGTTTTTAAATTTATCTATGTCCGCTCCCAATGTGGAGCTTATGGGCTCCTAATGGAGGTATTTCAACATAAGTTTTTTCTACGAGAACTGTTTGCTACTCAGTCGCTCAACCTCACTTTTTCATTATGTGAGTATTAGGGAAAGAAGGATAAGATAACATGACTAGTGGTTGACTAATTGCTATTGCTACACCCAGTTATTAAAGGATCAGAAGGATGAGAGGAGAGGAAATGATTTGAATTGACATCACAAACAGTCTTCGATCAAATTCACTGTGATCTTACCGGGAATCGAACCCAGACCTGCGTGATCAGTAGAGTAAGCTCTAACCAACTGGGCCACAGAAGGCGAAAAATATAGAAAAATAAAAGGTTAACCAAAGTAAATGCCTGTAAACTGTCTTTATATACATATCTTGTCTATAAGCAACCATTTACGCCGTTTATCTTGGATCTGCTTCGAGATAGCACTAATAGCACTAATATCTTCAATTTTAGTCACTTTTCTACACCGAAATTGTCACTTTCTTAATTTTACTGCACTACTGTATATTTTAGAAAATATGTTTTTTAGAGCCAAATTTCCATAATGTCTAAAGCTGATATTAATTAACATTATATTCCGTAACCAGATTTCTTTCATCTAACTTTTGTTTGAATAAAGTTAACAAAAAATACTTATTATTTTTTCACCAGGGAGCAAACCAAAACAAGTGTTCGACATTTAATACCAAAAATAATACGGAAATAGCATTAGTTATTAAGGAAAAGTGCATATTGTGCGTGTGCGTTTATGAGACAACTTATCAGTACTAATATATTATTCTGCATTTCTTTTTTTACACTTTTGTCTTAACTATTAAATGCATTGATGACTATGAAAAGTACAAAATTTTGTTTTGACCTTTTTGATCGATTTTACTCTGTATTCTTTTATAATGTTGTAAAATACATATTTCCTCTTCATATTGCTTCAATACATATCTTGTCTACCCGTGTGCTATGCCATTATTATCTTTATCCGAACAGAGAAAGCTGGTGTTTTGGCGACCATTGATTTTCGACAGTTTTTTAATTCAATTTTTACAATAAAAAAAATATGGTTTGTCATACTAGCATTCAGTAGTTAAATTGTGTATTCTTTATTTGTTTCATGATTGTGTATTTTAAGTGATGCCTTTATACAAACTACTTTAAAATCGTGTTTTATGCCTCTTAGGTCTAGGTTCCTTTTAAGAGTTCTAAGTGTTTTTGGATAAAACTATTATATATTAAAAAAGAACTATCGAAAAATTTAAAAAATATTTGTTCTGCAATCACACCCTCGCATTTGTATATGAAAATATTGTATTTATTTAAATGTAGAAAATCATACATTTAAGGGATAAATTTCAGTTTCATTTATATAAATAACCGTGGATCGATTTATATTGTCATCAGTAGATCACGATTGTTAAGTGTGACATCAGTCTTCATCTTCATTTAAAACTTGGAATGCGTAAATATAAAAGAAGAGTATCTTTTATTTATTTAATAAATCATTTCTAACTATTTTTCATGAAAGAGCATGGGCAATGCAAGTGTTCAATATGCTAAAATTAATTGATACCTCGTATTGATGATATTACATAGTTAAAAAGATTATGTGATATACAACCAAACCGGTATTGATAATAAGTTGTCGTATTGAAAATATAATTAGCCAATTGACCTCAATTTCACGTTGAGGTGAAAGAATGTATGCATACAAAATTGACATTATTAAGTAATTTCAATATTATTTATATGCGTAGTGAATGTAGACAAGGTCGGCGTGGGGAGAAATGGAATAATTATAAATTCAACGTCGATTATATTGAAGTAGTTTTAATTGATATTTGATTAATATATTATTTCCGTAAGAAACCATTCTTGAAAGTTTTTTAATCAATCGAAGTGTTGTTTGAATCTTGGTCGTCTAAACTAAACAAGGGTCTCCAATCCCGGGATCCCGTTCAATTCTGTGATCCCGAAATCTCGAGATTATGACAATTTTAATTCCGGGATTTCGGGATTGATATAATTACAGAAAGTTGAGGGAGGTAAAAAAATAAAAAAGGAAGGCTCCAAATTCATGTATTTTGGAACTCCCTAAATTTCTGGGGTTATAAATTTGCAAATTCTTGGAAAAGCTAAAAAAGGCACGCTGTTCATTTTGGAAAGTCCGCTAATTCCTGGGTTTTTGAAATTGACATGAAATTGTTTGAGAAATCCTAGGATTTCAACATCGGAGTTTATGGATATTTGCCCGTGGCCCCTCAAAACTGTGTTGTGGCTCCCCTAAAATTATTTTTTCTCTGTGGCCCCCTTAAAAATGTTGTGACGTCTGGTTGAGAAACCGTGCATTAGAGCAGGGTTTCTTGACGAGACGGCACAGCGTGTTCTAAGGGGGCATCATAGATTTATTTGTGTTTTAAGAATTCCTGGATTTTTCAAATTCGAATTATTATGGATAGAGACTAAAGACACTCAACAAGACACTCTGGACAAGGGCCCAAAAAGGTTGAGAAATACTGCTTTAGAAGTTTATTGAAATAACATTTTTTGGTTGTTACTTTTCTTTAATTATGAGACAACTGAACACGATAGAGCGCCAAAAGTTTACACTTAATTGCATATTAATTAAGTAATTAACTCTAATTCAGATTTTTTGAGCTTTCTGTATTATAAACTTTACAATTGATCTACATTGAGTTGTTGATTGAATATATCAGATGTATATGCTGGTGATGAGCGATACCGGTCAAGATAATAACAAAAAAAACTCATCGAGAATTGCCGGCTAATGTCATATATATCCATAGTTGATTTTATTAAAATATATTAAGTGTTTTTGTTGCAAAGGACAACCAATCAACTTCATCATTTGAAATATTATTAACATTAATGACCATTTAAAGACATGCTCATTAATAACAGTTTTCATTGCATTTTAAAGCATTAAGAAAATAAATAATTTGTAAATTTGGATAATCTTAACTACTTTATATTTTAATTTCTTTTCGTGATTTATTTAACTATACTTAATTCATTTTATTGGAAAATATATCATTGATACCGTAAAAATACTAATGACATAAAACTAGTTTTTTAATCTCACTTAATAATAAACAAGAAAATTTTACAGTGGCAACATTCACCATAAATCAGATAACCGATTATAATTCAACAGCTTACATAGTAAATAACTTTACCTATAAATGGAAATATTTTTTCAAGACATCAACAAATTTTGTATTGTTTATTTTTATTATTTCGGGTCAAAAAATAACCTGTAGTAATAATAAAGGAATTATAAAATTGACTAATGTTTTTACATCAAAATGTACCGTTAGTATACAGCACTTTGTTTTTTTTGTCGCGAACAAATTAATAATGTTTAATGGCTATAAAATAATAAAATATGAATTGTAAAAATATTATTTTACTAGAAAACAACATTCATTTTTCAAGATCATTGAATTATAAATTTATATCTTTAAATATATGTGAGATTTTTACGAAAACATTGAATATTAAAAAATATGATATTTCATTAAAATGAACGTCAAATTTTTTTTTTTCTTTGGTTAAATAGAAACCATACCGCGTGATTGAAAACATAAGTTAATGTTTTGATACGGAACGATTTATAAGCATAAGCTCATAATACCCCTTTTGTGATGACAACTGGCAGACATTTAAAATTTTTAGTTTAATTAATTGTGTTTAATTTTTTTCATAATTTTATCGATTGTTTGATTGTTTATGACCTTAAATAGCAACAATGTTTTCCGATACCCGAAGCGATTTTTGTTTCTTTCTTCTTTGCTTTTTGGGACGCGAAGCGAACACAACGTGTGTGGGGGACACTTCCCGGAGCTAAAACTTGCTTTCAGTGACCTTTAATTTAGAGTCACTTGTGGTTTTTTTTCTTTTGTGGTTTAGTGTGATACGTTATTCACAGAATCAATTATCAAAAGCTAGGCATCGGAGATGAAAGAACTGATATTTTTCCATCTCGACGATAATTAAAGTTAATTTTGTTTTCTGTCGTGCGCGGACCAAGCATAAAATTTCGTAACTTCTATAAGATCGTTTGTGCAAGCTGGGTATTAATTGTATTGTAATAATTCAAATTCTATTTGTTAGATATTTTAGGTGTGATTAGAAATTTAATGATTGTAAATTCGTAATAAAACATTTCTTTAACAGTGAGCGGTGTTTTATTTATTCCTACCTACTTGTTGTACCTCGAGTTTCATTCAAATTGCTGATGGTATTAATGACTTTTATTAGTGGGGATTTATTCTTGGGGTATAACATCGTGAACAAAATTTAAAAAAAATCACAATAAATTAAGCTCGCTCAAAAATAAATTACGAGTCATGTCAACATTATCTTAACTGAATCGATAATAGTATTGTATAATTGAAGAGTTATTCAACGAATTTTAATAAAAAGTAGGATAATATATCATCATCAGATCATGTTTACTGTATAGGAATTCATACATCTAAATTAAAAATATATATGTACATATATATAAGCTTAGATGAAAGGTAGATTGGAGCTCGGCTCCACAGTTCCCCGTATAAAGATGAAATGACACTATGATGATGATGATGCAATTCATCTAACACCAAAGATTGCTTGCCAAGTGTAGTGCACTATAGCAGTGTATTGCAAAATAATGTTAGGGTAAATTTAAGTCGTTCAAATTCTGTAATTTTCCACATGTGTGACCTTGAACGGATTTCTGCATAAGTTCATTCGTTCACTTGAATACTCAAAGATTTCTAAAGACAAAACCTGGATCGTTAGTGACTAATTGTGTGGAAATTTAAAACATTTAAATAAAGGGATTGGTATATTTTTTAATATTTCTAAATTTGTACAAAAGAATTGATTAGTATACATAAGCGTAATTATGACAAGTGCTAACTGATAACGAATTAAATACAGGGATTAAATGCTGCTATTTTTCCTGTTATTGCAGACTGATAAATATGATTAGACATAACCGAGGTGAAAATAAGATTAGGACGCTATCTTGAAATTATATTTAAAAGCATGATAATAAGAGCTACAGTAATTAATACGACATTTACGATAGATAAGTGTATATATTTTTTTAAAAAAGTTATTTTATTTTTGTATTTTTAATTGACTGTTAGTAAATCATTCTTCGGATAAGACAGGGCAGAAGTTTTAAGTAGTACTTTAAAAAGAAAATTAACTCTTATAACCTACATATATTAATAAAGTATATAACAATGATTACTTTCATATTCCCTAAATCATAGTTTCTTAAACTTTTTGAGCCCATGCCCTCTATGTATTCTCATATATTTCCGCGGCCTCCATACCCGTACAAATATGTTTTCTAATTGGAAGATTCCAAAATAATTGACAATTTTTGGAACATTTTGCTCGCTAGTAGATTTCAAAATTTGTCCCAAGAATATACAAAATTTCCAAATTGGAATGACGCGAGACATTTGTTTAGCACTTCCGTGATGGCCAATTTCAAAAACCCAGTAATTTGCGGATTTTCCAAAATAAAAAGGCACGTGACCTTTTTCTAGCTCTTACAGGAATTATAAGTTCAAGAATGTATAAAATAAAATAAATTAATAAAATACAATCAATGATAGTAAGTACTACAGTATAAAATTATTACGGGCGAGAAGAGCGAATTTGTAGTTGAGGTAAAATTTTAATTTTACTATTGCAATTTGCAATGTCTTACAAGATATGAAAACTTATCAGAAGTATATTATTATACTTTTAAGGTGTTCACTGTCAATACTTGGTGGAATGGCATTATAATAAAAATAATAAAACATTTTTAGTACTTTTTCCACATTAAATTTATTTGATCAGGACCGGTTTCGCTCATCGCGAGCATTATCAACTGATGAGAAAAATATATAAACTTGTATAAATATTTTATTTGTATATTTTTCTTTCAGTCAATACTTTTCACGCGAAACAGTGTATTAATTAATCATTACATATAATTAATATAGTAAACGTTAGATGAGTCGTAAAAACCACTAATTAAAACTACTCTTCCTATTTTAAGTCTGCTTCACCCTACCGTTACGTGAATATTACCAGTTATAATTATTATTACACTCAAATCACCGTTGGAGATTCCACGACGACACGTTGTTAGAGAAATGACACTTACGTCACAGACTCTACTGTATTAAGCATAACTAACAACGGACGTAAACTTAATGATGTGTATAGGTACCAACACATTCTTCTCAGAAGGCCACGAAATAATTATTTGTCTACGCCAGTGGTTCCCAAAGTGGTTCCTGCGGACCCCCAGGGGTCCGTGAAAAATTGAAAGTTATTTGGGGGTGCGTGAATAACGTCAGGGGGTCCGCGGAAGAACAAATTTAACAATTATTCCCGACACCTTTTTTATTATTACGACGTAAAGATTTTGACGTCTTGAGTAAAATATAATTGTAGTACATAAGAAATTAAGCAATCATCAATCATGACAATCATCCCTGGGCAATCAAGCTAATTGCGGACGACTTAAAGTAGGTTTACAGGAACGTCTTCCAATTTATCAAAATTTTTAATTTTATAAATACAACATTAATGTCATTAAAAAAAAATAACATCACCATTAACCATTCAACCGTTGAGATACCTCCATTTGAGACTATATGCTCCACATTGGAAGCGGACATGTATACAAAAATGATCATTCAAAACTCATTAAAATTAAATTTATTATTTCACTCGGGGGTCCGTGGTCAGATTTTCGCTTCGTAAAGGGTCCATTGAGCATACTAAGTTTGGGAACTACTGGTCTACGCCTACCGCAATCCATACGTCAAGAATTATGAATTTTCCTTTTTGTTTTTGTTACTAAAATCTAATGATTAATACATTTTAGCAACGTTTTGTTTGATATTTATCAATTTGTAGTAAGAAAATTAGAGGCAACTGTTAAATCACGCCACCGATTCCCTGTTCATTATATACAGTAAACTGTTAGTGGAATAGTATTGAAAGAAATTACCAGTATGAGGTGAAGTTAATTAAAGTAGGAACAAGTATTTTAAACGTGAAGTGTGAAAACATATTTTTTTGTCTGACATAGTGTCGTAAGCTTGCTTCATAGTTCAATTAACCGTAGGTATTTTCGGCCATTCATGAATGGAATACATTACGAAATATAATAAGGTTCTTATACAATATAAAATAAATTGTATCTCACATACTTATTAAAAAGGAGAATTATGGCAAACGTGAAGCAACACTGAAAGATTTATTTAACTTTTAACAACTTTAATTTAGTGCAGCTACTACACTGCCGTATAAAATTTAATTTTATCAAATTAACATAACGTTTGTGCCGCCTGTGTGGTCGAGTGGTCAACATCGTTGGCTACCGCTACGGAGGGCACGGGTTCGAATCCCAGTACAGGCAGTTTTATAAAGTTTAAAAAAGATTATAATAAAGCAATGATAAAATTTTATAAATTTTATCATTGCGAGCAGTTTTATAAATTGATTTTTCAATCGATTTATGAATTTCTGTTCAAATGCATGGATGTATGTGCCACATACATCCTATCCTATGAATAGGGCGTATCGAGAGCGATTAGCTAATTACTAGTCCTGTCCTAGCCCTTTCCTTCTATTCCTACTCTCTTTGGAAAAAGAGAGGTTGAGCAAATAAGTAACAAGCAGTTCTCGTAGAAACATTTCTGTTGACATAAACTTCATTAGGAGTCCATATACTCCATATTGGGAGCGGACATGGTAAAAAAAAAACAACGTTTAAAATTTGTTATTAGATATTTTCTAGAAATAAAACTACACTTAAGTTTAGAACTAGAGGCGATTTTAAATTTAAATATGGTAGAACATTCCTTAAAACAAGAAGACTCAATAACAAAAAAAGAAAATAAATATCGTATTCAATTTTAATTATCACGTATGTATAAGAATTATCAAATATTATGCTACTATTATGTTTTTTAATGTTATTTACACATCCGCGTATTTTTTTTAAATTACCTTAACCGGACAAAACTAAACAGGATAAAACCGTACACGGACAAACCGGAAAAGGACAAAACCGTACACGGAAAAAAACCGTAC
Organism: Himalopsyche anomala; assembly: GCA_031772345.1. Taxonomy (NCBI): domain Eukaryota; kingdom Metazoa; phylum Arthropoda; class Insecta; order Trichoptera; family Rhyacophilidae; genus Himalopsyche; species Himalopsyche anomala. The sequence goes on along the minus strand of CM062835.1, from coordinate 3,252,469 downwards.
ATAGAAAAAGAAGTACTCACATTTAGAATACTTCTAATCTTTTCATGAGTTTTGTCTATCTACGGTTTTATCTGTGTACGGTTTCATCCGTGTACGACCTGTTTTGGTCCGCTTTTTCCGTTAATAATACTTGGTTATAAACTATTGTAGCACGCACGGATTCAATAACCACACCGAATACATTATGTGTTCATAAAAGATAATGGCAACAATCCTATGGAAGGATTAAACGAAATAAGATAACTAATATATATATTATAATGCGGTGATTGATTAATGTTCCCATTTTATTTTTCGAAGAACATTTAGATTAACTTTGATACCTTATCAGTGTTTTATCAGCTAAGCCGAGTACACATTTATTATTCACAATTGAGAATAATTAATTATTATAGGAAAATATAACTACGTTTTAGCCGGATGTGCTATCACTGTTATCGCGGTTTTTTTATGGCACTATCAATAATAAATGTTATTTAATTTTCTCGAGTACTTCCATGTAATCAGAAGTGATTTAAAATTTAATTTAAAACTAGTGCCAGAATTTTAATTGGAAGCTTACATGATCTAATCCATTTCATAAATACAATAAATTGAGAATTTACTTATTATAACAAATAAACTTTCAAATATTTTATTTCTGAATGAAAATAGTCCGTAAAAACCGTCCTACCGTAACGCCAAAATGCAATCATTTATTTACGTACATTTTACTATTGCTGGAGTAAAGATGTGAATCATAATATGGCGTAGGAATCTTAGCTTTTGGCCTTTGAAAAAATATGCATACGACTCATTTTTTTTCATGTCTGCTCCAAATATGAAGCATATAGCCTTTTAACGAAGGTATCTCAACAGATTTTTTCTACGAGAACTGTTCCTAACTCAGTCGCTCAACTTCTCGTTTTCTAAAGAGAGTAGCAGGGATAGAAGGACAAGGCTAATCGCTACGCCTAGTTATTGAAGGATCGGAAGAGTTGGAAGGCAATTTTTAGACGTCACAAACACCCATGTCTTCGAACAGAAATCGATAAATCGATCGAAAAAATGCTTTCGTACTGGTACTCGAACCCTGTGAGATCCGGCACGGAAGCCTTCAACGCTAATCGCTGCGCCGTAGGGCCCAATCAACTCATAAATAAAACATCAATTTCGAATGGATTATAAGTACACTATCACCAACTTATTTATTATATTATTTACGATTACTTCTGTTTACTGGCAGCTTACTGCAATTACAGTAGCTTAAAACTTGTAGATTGTGGGTTGGATCTTTTCTGTAAAACTACGTCCAATACTTGAATCGCACTTTTACATTCGCGTTTTAAAAACCAGTTAAACGCTGCAGCTACTTATGAACAACACCATACTAAAGTTGCGTTTGACGTGACTTTATATTGTTTATATATAATAATCATTAGGGTATCCAATCCCGGTCCTTTTTTGTGATCCCGGGATTTCAGAATTGTCAATTTTTCAATTGTTATTCGGCGGTTTTGAAATCATGGGATTTTCATAACAATTTTGTGTAAATTTCAAAATCCCAAAAATTTTCGGACTTTCCAAAATTACCAGCGTTGCAATCCAGGGATTTCGGAATCATAAAATTAGACGGGATCCCGGGATTGGGTACCCTAATGATTAAGGTTATGTTTACTGTCAACCTAGAGAAGAAATACGTTTCAAAGTGGTTATTTTAATACAAACTATCAAAATGAACTCGTTAGGTAGCAAATAGCAAAGAATATTTATTTAACTATTATCACTTTAATAAGTATAGCAAATGGACAGGGTTACTCATAAATAAAAAACCTTGAATTAATTAAACAAAATTCCATTATTTGTTTTCGTTTGAAAAATCGACTACAGCGACAGTGACCATAGTCGTATTACATTTAAACCAGTGATGTGGATTCGTGTAAAAAAGACGACTCCGAAGAAGTTTTTCAATAATTTCATAAGAACTTATACAAATGTATTCCATCAGATCATCTGTATTAGGCCAAGCATGCAATGTCAACACTATGGAGTATTGTGGTTTAAACACACATTACAAAATTATTATTTTTTAATGTTTCGAGACGCTCATGTTCACGACTCCGACTCCACAAGCCTGATTTAAACTTTACCAACGGTGAACACTAAATACGAAAAACATTTCTAGTATTAGAAATCCGTCTTATTATTATTGTCTAGGACAGTGCTGGCGGACCGGACCTATGATCCGCGAATGCTTCCTCTCCTCTCATTTTCCAAGCGACGCCACTGACTTTATGACCCACGAGCTGGTATTTTATAAAAATAATGAGCAAAATGTAACCCACACCTCAAAAGGGTTCACCATTCCTGGTCTAGTACCTAGACCAGTGGAGGGGAACCTGCGGCCTTTTGGCTACACTGACGACTTGATCAAAAAATTATACGCAAGTGCTTGGAAAAAGAGCGCAATAAACCCATTATATGTTCGACAGCCTAAAAAAAAGGATGGGTGTCAACGGTTTCTTTACAACGGCCATATGTTGAATCAGATAAATGATTGTGGCCTTTAGAAATGAAAAAGGTTCCCCACCCCTGCCCTAAGCCATTGATAAAGCGTATTTTGTATGCAAATTGTTTGTGTGTTGAGTGTTGTCAACTCTTCTTCTGATACAATCATTGACTAGCGAATATTTAAATCAGAATAATTGTAAGCTTAGTTGTTTTAACATATCAGTATATTTTATCACAAGTCTAGATTTTGACTTGAAGCCTAGAATATAATAAAATATTTATCACTGGTCGAATCGACCATAAGCGGCTTGATGGGTGACAGAATGTCCGCGGACGATGTGATGATGGTCATCGCTGGTTTTTATAAATATTATAAAATGTATTAAAAATTTGAGAAAAAAAACGGTTTTAATAAAATCAATATTAACCTTTGCTTACCGCTAATATGTATTTACTACAATTCGACTCAAATAACGTGATTTTCGATATGAAATATAATAGATACGAGGTTCAGAATTTATGTATTCCTCCGTTATATAATTACGAATTACTTAAAAAAAATATTTTGTATAATTATTCATCTGGAGAGGAGGAAAAAAATATTTTGTCCACAAATCGGGGATAAACTCACCAATACATAAATGTTTTCCAGCACACCTCGTCTGTGTGCACGTGTATGCGCATATTGACGCATACATATTTTTGACTTCGTATGGTGCGAAAGGGACTATTTTCTATGTCGTATTGTTTACTTCGACCGTCTGGACTGACCCGTATACAGTGGCTCTCAAGCGATTGGTGATTATTTTTTTTATATCGTTACTCTAAAGTAACAATGGAATAAGTTTACGAAAATATTAGTTTGGAAATAATTAAGGTTTGTGTCGTAATTTTTAAATAGCGAATTATGGTTTTATTTAGTTTGTCTTACGATTTATGATAAAAGATAATCGTATTTTAATTGTATTTAATCTGTGTCTAGTTATTTTACTAATCTCGCTGATATAATCACATAATACTTATTAAGTATGCTATTCTTACATATTATGGACTTTGATGCATCCTGAGTGGAAAAAAAATAATAGAAATCGGCGAATTTTTTTTATAAGAGAGCTCAGCTTAGAATTGGCTAACACCAATATTACGAAAGGAAAAATAGCGCGTTTAAATTTCACAAATTTAAACGCGCTATATTTCGCGCAATTTTGCTTTTATCCAACTAAAAAAAGAGCACGTTGGTTTGCAATATTTGCAAAAAACCTGTATGTACGACACACAGAAAAAAAATGATTACGTGTTCAGATTGTAAGAAAGTGAACGCACACTAGACATTTAAATTTAGTCTATTACTTTAAAGGTGTTCACTGTAAATACTTGGTGGAATGGCATTATAATGAAAATATTAAAAGATTTTTAGTACTTTTTCCACTTTAATTTATTTGATCAGGACCGGGTTCGCTCCTCACGGGCATTACCAGCTGATGAGGGAAATATAGTAAACAGTGCTGAGTGTACGAGTTAAATTGAAATAAAATAAAAAGGTGTAAGCAATTACTAACAATTAAAAGGATTCACAAATGACATTATAATTACACAAAATTAAAATGCCTAACACCTATAACATACAATTAAGAAATCATCAATAATAAACACCTTTTTAATTTATTTCAATTTAACTTGTATAAATAGCACTGTTTAAATTATTTTTCTTATCAGTTGATAATGGTCGTGAGGAGCGAAACCGGTCCTGATAAAATAAATTTAAGTGAAAAAAGTACTAAAAATCTTTTATTATTTTTATTTAGTCTATTATTGTATTTTTTATGTGTAATGACAGTTGCATTATTTTTTACATTTTTCTCTTTGTATCTTCATTAGTTTTTTTCATGTTCAATTTTCAATTTCTTTTTATATTTTACATGCATTTTTGTAATGAAAATATATATTTGTGGTATTTACACGCATTGTCTTTTTATTCAACGAAAAATATTTGAAACCACTGGTCAACATTTGGCATGCGTGTACTTTTTGTAACCATGGACGACCGATAATTCAGTAGCATATAAGTCGTTCGATGCAGTGGTTCTGCCGGCTATTTGCGATGCTTTTTTTCTTGATTTCAGGCACTTTTCAGCGATAATATTACAAAAAAATGATAAATTTATACTTGAAATATCATCAATAAAATCAATATTCATTACTGCTCGAATTTTTCCGATTTTTAAATCACTTTTTCATATGTTGTACAAAATACATATCATAGGAGCTCAAGGGATTTTTTAGCATAGTGGGGAAAAGGTTAATAATCCGTTAATAATGTTTCATTTTGAATATAAATTTATTTACAAAATAAATCTTCAATTTGTATAAATTATTCATTAATATATTTATTAAACCAATTTAATAAGCCGATTTATTATTTGTTTATATGATATCATTTTTTCCATTAAATAAAATGCCAAATTACTTTCAGCAAAACAATCTTTATTTTATGTAAATTGACTATTTTTTTTTTCAAAATAAAGCGCCGACAGTGCATTCCATTGCCTGTTATGTACAAGGATGGTGAACCTACGGCACGCGTGCCCGAGGTGGCACGTTTGAGAATTTGGATGGCACGGGAACGATTTCCAAGTTAAAAAAGTTAAAATTTTGATTAAATAAACCCTGAATTTTTTTCCGTTTTACTAATTTTCAAATGTTTTCCAAGATACACATTAATCGTTTAAAAAAATATTTTTTCTATTTTGTTTAAAAAAAATACTGACAAATATTATTTGAGGATTTTTGGCACGCGGACCCAAAAAGGTTCGCCATCCCTGTCATAGTACAACATCAAAGTATTTGCGCCAATGATTTTGTTTTTTTAAAAGAATATTTGTTTCACATTGCATAGAGTTTGTGATAATGTGCCCGCTGTGGTTTAGTTTGTAAGATCTTGCTCTACCGATCAGGTGGGTCTGGGTTCGATTCCCGGTAATGTCAATGTCAAATTGGATTTTTTCAATTTTAATTTGAGATCTAAGACATGAGTGTTTGTGAAGTTGATTCTCCTTGAGTTAACCTCATGTGTCTTACAAAAATTCTCATCGAGTATATCACGTATGATCTTTCAACTTCAAAATATTTGACGCATTGGCGTAAGCTGTAATGTATTTTTTTTATTTAAATAAAAAATATCAAAATAAAATAAATAAATAAAATTATTTATGTATTAGTACTAATTCCTTAACATATTATCAATTTATATAGTTAAACTAGTGATAATTCTGTGTAGAATAATATCACTTCTAAAAGTGCTGACATCTTTGAGCTTCGCTGGTTTGTCGATCACCTGAATATGTCTTTAAAAAATAAGATACTTAACAAGTAAATTGGTTATACAATAATTTAGCCATTGATTTTTCTATTGGTTACATTTTTTATATGTTCATACTACCCCTGAGGGAAGAGGAACCATGGGAATACCGAGATTTCGCTGGATGGATGCGTATCACAGGACCTGCATCAGTTGAATGAAGATGAAGGTCAGTTACTGGAGTAGAAAGGCGGAAGATCGAGTAAAGTGGAAAATTGATTGAGATGGCCAAGGTTCACACTGGAAACCCGGTGAACTGCTAGCATTAGTCCAGCAGCAATTCATTGCATAAACATTAAATCTTTCCACCAAAAAACAAATCATAGTTATAGGTGTCATCAAGACACCAATTTAAGTCAATTATTTTACGTTTTTTTTTACTATTTTCTCTCCCAATGTGAAGCATATGGACTCCTAATGAAGTTATCTCAACAGAAGTGTTTCTACGAAAACTGCTTGTTACTCAGTTGCTCAACCTCTCTTTTTCCAAAAAGAGTAAGGAATAGAAGGATAGGGCTAAGACAGGACTAGTGGTTAGATAATCGCTCTTGATACGCCCCATTCATAGGATAGGACAGGTGGGAAGGAGGAATTCAAATCTTCACATATGATGATATCATATCTATGCCTTCAAACAGAAATTCATAAATCGATTGAAAAATCAATTTATATAAATTTCCGTTCTGGGAATCAAACCCGTGACCTACGTAAGCTAACGACGTTGACCACTCGACCACACTGTCTGTTGGATTTTACGTTTACATCTAATTAAACAATCTAATCAACATTTTTGTTTCCATTATTCATTAATTACTTTATTAAAAAAATCGCTTGTAAACTATACAATATGTATGTATGTAAAGTTATAGGTGACCACGGCAAAAAGTAGAAATGTAAAATTGAATATAATTTTCACGTGATTATAGAAAAGCTCACATGAATAAAAAAATATTACCGAAAGACCTTTGTGAATGTCAGACAGAAATCCTACATGACGTGAAAAATGTTTTGGAAAGAAAAATAATAAATCGTTTGCAGACTCAACATTGAAAAACAACATGTATCGAAAAAAATCATAAGATTTCTAAAGTAAGTATTTTTTTATCATTACTAAGTATAGGGTATAGCTGTTATTAACATGTCTACTCGTGATGATGTCGAAGCTCAATCATCTTCACAAAAACTGGTTGACAGTCAATTAGGATATTTATTTATTTTTTATTTATGCTGTAGGTACATACTAATACTTTTGATTTTGAGGTTGGATGGTACATTAGTGATATTTTTAACTTCTCTAACAATACCCTAATTTTTTAATACACTCAACTATTTTTCACATTCTTCCTTCATTAAAAAAAACAAATACTATGTATATTTAAACACAATATATTTATTCTAAAACGATTTCCAGAAACAAAAAAAAAAAGGTGATAACGGATAAAAAACAAAAGTCTTCATTAGATCCTAACACATTAGACGTGTCAAGACATTTCTAGAGACGAAAGTGATTTATGTGCTGTCGCTCATAAAATTTCTACATATAATCAAGTAGCAATTAATAGAATTAAGTATAGCTTTTTAATTAACATACATATTATGAATAATTTAGCCTTTTTTACACGTTTTTACACACTACAATGTCTTTTTTTAATAACATGGCTTTTTAAATTCAAAGAACCATTTTTTTTAATATGATCTCTTTTTACACGGTTTATTGTGGAGCGTATCTACTGTGTAAAAAGAAGTTGAGTGTTCGTTAGAATTACTTGTCACTCAAGATTAATTCGAGGAGAAAATACATCACCAACATCCATACCCGAAATGTTAAATTATAGACAGTGGCGGCCGGTCAATGTGGCATTGGATCAATGCACATCTTGTTTATGCAGGTTCGGTTATACTTATTTATTGATTTGGCATTTACTTGGTAGAACTCCATTTTAATAGGGTAAAATATCAAGGTATTTCAGTTCTACAGTTTTTTAAAAAGTTAAAGGTTGATAGCTATTTCGGCTTACGCCATCGTCAGAACTATATCGGTTATACTTCATGAAATATAATATTCAAACATAATATTTAGACCATTCATTCATTTAAAATTCTTCTTGTATAATTGTCTTTATATTTATTTATGATAGACAATTTTTAATATTTATTATAGACAATAATTACATGAAGAATTTAAAATGAGTGAATGGTATAAATGTTTTGTTTGGATATTATTTCATGAAATATAACCGAATCTGCATATACAAGGGGTGCATTGATCCAATGCCACATTGACCTGCCGCCACTGATTATAGATATTGACCTTGCATGGACTGAATCCGGTCCCGTCGAAAATTACAGCAAATCTTTTGTAAAATTTGTAAAAAGTTTTTTACAAAATAAAAAAACTTATAATTAATACATTTGTTTTTTTTTAGATATCATGATTTTTTCCAGGATATGCTACGTTCGTCACGAGGAAAAATATCCTTTAGAATGATGGCAACATATGTGTTGAAAACATCGTCTTATTTGTATTATCACGTTATTATGTTACGTTAGAGACGCAGAAGGAAACAACCTGCGAAAACCGGTTTCGTAAAAGTTCAAATATTATTAATAAAGCAGTCATTACGAAACAGGTTTCGTCATTTAGGTACTGACCAACCGGTCATCTCGCGAATAACTCAACACAAAAAAAATAGTCACATAACTGTGAATGTAGAACATAAACGTGTTTTTTCTTATATCGAACCGTTTTTTTTTTGCTTATCTATCGGTTGACGAAATTTTGGCATTTTTCTTAGGCAATAACACCGAGTATAATATTGCTACTGACTTGCTTCTTTAAAAAATCATTGACCCATGTCAGTTTTCAAATGAAAAATCGTTTTTTTTTTTTTTTAAATAAATCATACACGACATATACTTATATGTATATTTTTAACAAATGAAGAAACCAACTTCTTAGTTTATAATAAAGTAAATTTTAAAGCGCTTTTTGGTTTGTTCGGAACACAAACAGCGGATTATTGAAATTGCTTGTGATGAGTGAAAGCGTTCCTGATTTTTATTGAAAACGTGGAATAAGTAGAAAACTTATATTATTTTTTAATAAATAAATAATGTCTTTCCACCTAGAATTGACAATGATAAACAACACAATTATAATAGGGTAAAAATAGCTAAGTATTTCAGTTCTACAGTTTTTTTATATATGTTATACGTTGATAGCTATTTCGGCTTTCGCCATCGTCAGAACTACGATGGCGAAAGCCGAAATAGCTATCAACGTATAACATATATAAAAAACTGTAGAACTGAAATACTTAGATATTTTTACCCTATTAAAATGGAGTTCTACCAAGTAAATGCCAAATCAATAAACAACACAATTATGTATTACCAGTTCCTTGCAAAAAAAAGTATTATTGAAAATATATTTTTTAAATATTTATCTCACGAAAAAGGATTAACAGCAAAAAAAAATAACTGCATATAAATAAGCAAATAAAAATCAATCTTAGAATGCTTTTGAACAAAAAAATACACATTTTGGAAAAAATAGAGGTTGAGAAAAAAGCAATTCTCGTAAAAAATCTTCTGTAAAAATATCTCGAATAGTAACCCATATGCTCCACATTGGCAACGGGCAGGGATTAGAGAAAACAATCTTCAGTAAAATGCTTAGCAAGATATGAGTTTCGGCACAATTTTTGTTTTAAAAAAAAAAGCACTGTGAATTACAAATATTCGCCTGCTTTCAAATATCGACAGTTAAAATTGTCAGTATTCGAATATTAGAAGTAGATCTTAAGTGACCCACCATCAATATATTGTTACTCTTTCTGAAGAGAGAAGTTAAGCGACTGAATAAGAACCAGTCCACGTAAAAAAATATCAGTTGAGATGCTACATATGATCCATATTAGATGAGGACAATTTCACACAAGTTCAATTAAATGTTGACACTGGAAACTCCAGTCTTTACTAAAAATAGTAAAACAATTTTGAAAAAAAAAGTAATATGATGTCATATTACAAAACAAGTCATATAATAACAATAATGAAGATCTGCATAATATACTTTTCATATTTTAATCATTAGAATAATTAGATAAACCAGTATTTTGTCGGTAATACCAAACGTAAAATTTATATTAAAATAGATGAAAAAGGATTTAAATATAAACATGTTGAATGTATTTACGATATTAATAATGTACCGCTATATACAAGTTTTGCCAACAAAGAGCAGTGATTTGTATTTTGTAAGAATCAATTATAATTGATTGTTATAAATACATTTTGCGGAATCGTAAATAAATTCGATTTACGATTCGTAATAGGCAGAAAATCGTAACCGACATTTTATAAATTTTACAGTTTTTTTTTTTAAAAATTAAGTACGAAAAAGAAATTCCTATAGTGCGGTAAGTTATTAGTAATATTTGGTCAATGCCTATCCTGATATATTTTTTTTTATTTTTAATTTTAAAAATATTTGACATTACAGCTTACGCCAATGCGTCAAATATTTTGAAGTTGAAAGATCATACGAGATATACTCGATGAGAAATTTTGATAGTCACATGAGATTAACTCAAGGATAATTTACTTCCTAAACACCCATGTCTTAAATCTCAAATTAAAATTTAAAAAAAATTCAATTTGACATTGACCTTACCGGGAATCGAACCCAGACCCACCTGATCGGTAGAACATGCTCTAACCAACTAGACCAGAGCGGGCGACTGTCTGTTAATTGTCTGATTACTTTCAGTTCTCTAAATCAGCGTTTCTCAACCGGGGTCCACGCGGAACAAACGATAATAAGTCAAAACACTAAAATGCACAAGCCCTAAAAAATATCAGGCGAATGAGCTAACGCTGTAAATTTTTGGTCACTGATACCTTAGGCCAGTGGTTGGCAATGCTGTATTTTGTTTAAAAGGTCCTCAATTTGATTAAGGTACGTTCACTTGCCCTTTTAAATTCCTAGTTTTATGACCGAAAACCGACTTTTGCGCGTGGGACACGAATTTTCAATCACACAATATGTGGTATTTTGTGGAAGATAGATTTTTAGCCAATTGTTGTTCAATATCGCCTCGGGCGATATCTATTGGCATATAACGCGATTATTGACTTATAATGCAATTTAGCGAATTGTGTCACTTAAGTACTTTTGCCGATTATGAGTCGAAATAATGTATTGGGCTCTGAAATAAACAATTTGGTCAAAAACAATGTTCCCTCCCAAAATGTGCCCGTACACATTTTCCACCCCCCCCCCAAGCAGTTTTTTTAGCGGCATGATACAATGACGAATGAATTTATCAAACGTCCTACCTATATACATGCGCACACTTTTTTGTTTTTGCTGAAAATTAACTGCACAAAGCAGTGGATGGTCCGCACACACAATACAAAAATTAGAGGGAACGTTGGCCAAGAGGTCTTCAAACATGATAAGACCAACCTCGCATTTACCTAAAATGTAAAAACATATTGTGTGAATTGTGCTTTCGTTTGATACCTGTCAATTATTTTACAGTGGTGAAGTCGACATATATACAAAAAAAAACAGTTTGTCAAAATATATCAACCGTAGTGGAGAAGTCAATGAAATAAAACTCGTACACAACTCCAAAGAAGCGTTCGTATTTCACGCAGTAATGATATTTTCTTTTTAGAAAGATGTCTTTTACGCAGATTTTCTTTAAAATATATCTGTATTCCGATATTAAATGTCAGACGGAGGCTGAAGTGTATAGGTTACCGTACATATTATTAAAGGGAAATTGTTGACAAATATCGCTTTTAACATAAATATTACGACGAAACATTTCAATAAACAAAAAACATTAGATAGCTTTCAAGTTTTTTTTGGAGAACAAAATATCTTCGTATTATTACTTTGTTATAATGTAGTTTTGTTTATGAAAATGTCAATTCAATAAATATACAAAGCATTTTATTTAAACACCATATCCTATTAAATAACTTAATGTATTTATTTATTGACTTGGCGTTTACTTGGTTGAACTCCATTATAGTAGTGTAAAAATAGCAACGTATTTAGTTCTACAGTTTTTATATTTATTAGTTGATAGCTATTTTGGCTTTCGCCATCGTCAGAACTATGATTAAACTTACATTTTTCTCAGCTATATATATATACTGGCTCCGAAGATATACACAATGCATCATGTTATTCACTCTAACACCCTTATTACAATTATAATATTACACTTATTAAATATGACTCTATTGTTTCAAAGAACGATAAGCAATCTGGGGTTTTTAAACGTTAATTAGGTTAAATTAAACTGATATTTATCATTTATTACATTACATTAAATTCATTAACTATTACTGTGTATTAGTGTTTCGAAAAACAATAAGAAATATGGGATTTTACTTAATGTGTGGTGTAAAAAAAGATAAGCAAGTTCGTTAGTTAACAACATGAGTTTCATGATAGAAAGAGTACGGTGAGTAAAGTAATGTTAAGTGACATGAAAGTAGAAGAAGACGGATCTTTTTTTAAATAAATATGAAATATCATTTCCTTATTTAAAAAACTATACAGCATATAAACAGAATATTTTAAAAGAAGACAGCTAGCGGAAAAATGGTAGAAGTAACGTTGTTTTTCATTATCAGATAGAAGGTGCTGTTAAATGAATTGAATACGTTACAATCATGATATTATATTGAAACATCGATGAATTACAGTTTGTTATAACGGGATTCAAACCTGTAACTGCCCAACTGAATTGACCACTCTAGTAGAGGTTTGCATTTTTCTTTTTCCAAATACTTTTCCCTCCATAAATCATGGGAGTTTGTGATGTTCAAAAATTTCATCCTACCCTTTCAGCACTGAAATTATTGAGGCGTAGCGAGAGCTATTAGCCAACCACTAGTCCTATTCTTTAAAATCTACTCTTTTAAAAAATATATATCAAAGTACCTGAGTAACAAAAAGTTCAAGTAGATTAAAGATTCACATTGGAAGCGTACGTCAATTAAAGAAAATCTCTTAAATAAATCAAAAATATAATAATTATTTCTATATCTATTATTATTGTGTTTATTAAAAAATATATCAATTTATTTAGCGATCTGTATTATTATAGAATAATCTTTACTTTTCAAATAACACTTTACCATAAATATTGTAGGAACAATGGAATGAAATTTAAAAAAATGCGCAAAAAATCTGAATAATCTGAAATGCTATGCAAAAAAAAATATGAATGAGTCAATTACGCGTAAATTGTATTTGAATGAAATTAGGCAAAGTATTGCGGAATAAAATTATTGCTAACTATACAAAAAGAAAAAATTCAAAGAAAGAAAAATGCCAAGCACGCAATTTTTATTTAGGCTATTTCGATAAATAATATTCATTGTCAGCATTTTTTTTGTAACTAATAATATGTAAATTTCAAAATTGCCATGAATTACCTAATTAATAAAAGGTTTTTTGATTCTATGAATAGGATTAATCAGGAGTCAGCAACCTTCTACAAGAAAATAATAAGAAAAAAATTATCAATGTGTATAACCTTAATTCCTTAACATGAAGGTTTTTTAGTTTTTTTTTCAAGATATCGACTGAAGGAGCTTGTTGGAATTTCAATATAAAATTTAAATTGCTCGAATTGCGTACACTTTCAAATGTTGTTTTCACTTACGATTCAGGTATCGCCTTTCGGCATCTTCATATTTCCAAGTGGATGGATGAAATTGAATTGACAGTCAGTTCAAATTTATCCGTGAACTTGAACTCCTGAAGATGCCGAAAGATGAAACCTGTCCGGTCGTTGGTGACAATACATGTGGTTGTGTAAAATGATTGTTTAATTGTTAGCGTTAAAAATATGATTCATAAATATAGTACTAAATGCACATTTACATTTCTTACGAATTTTAAGACTTTTTCCTTTCGCCAAATTAACCTTTTCTCTTTTGTAACCAAATGTACAGATTCGATTAAAGCACAATCATGTTTATCAATTTATTATCGGTAAAATTTTTCTTATAAAATTTTCAAAACAGCAAAAAACTTTCAAACTTGCAACTGAAATAAGAACCATACGCCATGTCAACGAATTTAGTCAACTTTTGGTGGTTTACGTTGCTAACGGACTAAATTTTTGATTCTATCACTAAAATAATGTTAAAAAAATATTTTCGCAAGCAGTGCTAAGCATGCATATATAAATGTCCACTTCCAATTAAACTTTTTACGAAAAAGATTATTAACAAGTATCTTTAAAATGTTTTAGTTCCCATCATCAAAAATTCCATTTTTTATCAGATAAAATTTTGATGAATCCCCTGGGTACAGGCGTTAATTCGTTTTGCTTTAAATACATGTAACCCGTTTCAAAATTAATAAAAAACACAATATTCAAGTATCAAGACCATGACCAGTTTCGGAAGATTGACAGCAGTTGATTATGCCCACCATGAGAGAAACCGGTCCTGATCTTGATAAATAAAAGTGTAAATAAGTACAAAGGAATATTGTATTTTTCTTAATATAATGCCTTTGTACCAAGTATTGACACTGAACACCATAAAAGTGACCATTTAAAGAGCCTATTGGTGCAATCAAACTAATAACTTCTAGCTTATCAATATAACAGAAAAAAATGATTACTACTTGCTACATGTATTTATTAATTAATTGATTAACTCCCAACGAATTTTTTAAAGCGTAAAATTTTACAGTTCAACTATCTGGCATGAATAAATAGGATTCATTTAATTAAAAATTGGTAAAAAAAAACACATTTTATGATTGGCGCCACACCTCATCGCCTATTCAAGATATTTGAATTTTTAATAAAATTAAGAATGTGCATGATATTTGTTTTTTTTTAATAATTCAAAAAAGACGATCGATTATTGTTTATTTTTTCTTCTCAAGGTAAGAACAGCAATCTTTTCGTCAGAGTTTTTAAAAGTTTTGTACGGATACGACAGCAAAGTGCGCTGCTGGCATTTGAATAGTTTTCATCATTTAAAGAATACAACAGTCATTTGTACTAATTCCACTTTAATTTAATATTATCACAACCGGTTTCGTTCATGACGATTTATTACATTACGAACAGTATCAAAAAAATATTTTTCAATCGATTTATTGACGTATGATTCAAAGACGTGGATGTACGAATAAGGTGAAGTCAATACAATTTATTAAACACTTGCCATGTTTCTACTTTTTTCAAAAATAAAATGATTAAGCAACTGTGTAATCAGCAGTTCTCGTAAAAAAATTAATGTTAAGATAAACTCCATTCAGGGAATTCAAATTTATAGTCCACGTTGGAGGCGAAATGGCTTTAAATAATTTTATTTTATTACTATTGGTATTTTAATAATTAAATTATATTAAAGATGAATCATATTGAAGAATTCTTTTTATCAATGTTAAAACAAAACGAATTAATAATTATATATTTCTTACTTTGAAATTAATGAGAAAAATATAAATTAATTACATAAAATAAAAAAATATTTGTATATTGCTTTGCTTTTAATTAACACGTTTAAGAATGAAATTTAATAAAAAATATTCAGCTTTTTTTGAAAAAACTGCGGATTGATACGATATATTTTTTTGCTTTTTACGAATAATTGTTTTAATTAATAGCCAGAAAAATTTATCACCCTCCGCCGATTACTTATGATTGCTCAACAACAAAAAAAAAAATTTTCCTTGTGAATGAATTCTTCCAAAGAATTTTTGAATAATATTGAGATCACTTGTTTTTTTCAAAAACATTTTGAGAAGCACCTTGGTAATATAAAGAAAACAGCTTCTTTATAATTGTTTTTCCACGAAAGCACAAAAAATACGTTTTTAGTGTTTAAAGGCAGTCGTTAAGCTATAGGGATTATCATGTTTTGAATTATTATTTGCAAAGCTCGTAATAATAAGAGATTGAAAATATTTAGAGGGTGGGAAATATTTACAAAAATATTTTCATAAATATCATACTTGTCTTTTTTTAAGAAAAATGTGCCTTTTTCATTTCAATACCGTGACACTTAAATGAAAAATAAAAATATGTTCTTAAGAAATAAATTAATATAACAATGAAGATGTATCTATATTTTTAATAGCTTCTAAAAAAAACTGTAATTGTTTTCATAAAAAATATGGCTGACCGTCATTAAATAATGAGTTGTCAAGGAATAAAAAATAATAAAATCGAATTACCAATAGTTATTATATTTAATCTTTTAATTATTTATAGCTAGTTCTTATGATTGCCTTTATATCAAGATGACTTACAGTAAAGTATGCAATTCAATCCTTATAAAACTAAGAACATTCTTTTTTAACTGTGTACTTTTAATAGATAACCGGTTATACAATCAAAAAAATATTTTCATTTTTTGTTTACATTTGTTTTTTTTTTTACTTCATCATCATTCACGGTGAGTTTCATTTGAGTGTTTATAATAAATGTATTATTTTACTACGAAAGCCATTAAATAAATGAAACCTTTGAAGCTTTAATGATGAGTGCACGACTTTTTGAAAAAGGTTAAGAAGAGGTTCTTCGAAGGTTGCCCTCAAGGCTGTCTTCAAAAAACTAATGACCCTATTAGTGAATAATAATATACATTATTGCAAAAAAATTGATAGGAGTTATTAAGTAAAATGATTAAGCAACACACAATTGAGAGTATTACATGCAAATACGACTTATTCCAAAATGGTTATAAAATGAAATTTGAATTTCTTTTTTGAAAAACAATGTACATTTTAATAGTATGTTTAGTCTTACATTTCTTTGAAATGATATTTCGGATGTTGTTGAGCCATGTTTGAGGCTGATTTCTAAAATTACTTTTAAAAATTATTTTTATCTACTAAATTACATTCATGGTTCATGTTTCAACAACTTTGGAATAAGCCGGGCTTGGAATTAATACCCTCAATTAATACTTATTTTCTTTTATTTTTCCGCTACCATTGTGGAGCATATGAATTCTAGTTGGAAGTTTGTTTTAAATTGAGAAAATATAATTGATTACAGAACATATTATTTCCATAAAATAAAAATTACACAACGTTATTCCTAAAATTGACACCTCTCTAATATACAATTTTTATCATGTTAAGAAAAGTAAGGTCAGTATCTATTCATTTCTCTAAAGTAGTGTTTCTTAGCCGTATTGAAAGAATCGCCCCCTTTTGCAGAAATAAATTATCCAAAATTATTTAACACCCCTCCCCCCTCACCGAGGAATTTGAAATCCTCAATTCCCTATACTTTTTCCCCAAAATATCTCCGAAACTCGTTTTTTTTTTAGCTCACGAATTTGAAATCCTCAATCACCCCCTCGCAATCCTACAGCGCCCCCCAAATACTGAAAAATTAAAAACTCCCCCAGGGGAGGCGATACCGCCCCCGCTAAGAACCACTGCTCTCAAGGTTAATGAGACGAAGCACATATCACAATTTGTAACTCCTAATTAAAAAATTGTAACTAAATTACTGTTTTTTAATTTTATATTGCCGTCGAATCCATCAAATATTAGAAAATGATTTCTCAAATCACCAATTAACTTCTCGATTTTTCATTTGAAATTATTATTTTATTTTACATACAAAACTGTTTTAAGAGAAGACTAAATATTATAGATACAGTTGGTATAGATATTCCACTGAAAATGATCGAGTGATAAAAAGCGGATAACAATGAATACTTCTCATAAAACTTAATTCTCTTTTATCCGAACATCTCAATAAAAGACTCTTTGCAGAAAAAAGAAGTAGTGAGATATTGAATAGGAAGACGAATTTAACATTTCGTGGGAATCGGATATTATCATTGAAAACAATGGCCCAATTAAGTGCCATAAAAATCTTTTTTAAATAACGAGTAAAATTAACCGTTTTTGGAAGCGCGTTTACTATTATGTATATTTAATTTCTTATTTAATACAACACTCTTGTGAGCGGTAAAAGGGCATAGAGAACTTTTTTCTGTTATTTTATTTCATATAAGTATGTGATGTTTATTGTACTGATCAACGAGCTAGCGATTGAGTCATTGTATAGGGTCTTTTAATACAGACGCTCGAAATTTGTTAGGTTATAGCAGCCATGTTGTTAAAGTGAAATCTGTCAAATTTGTTTTCAATTGTTTAGAAGAGTACGGAAAATCACTATGGAAGGTTGGACTATAGTTGAACAACGTGTGCAAATCATCACATTTTATTATCAAAGACACTGCTCCGTTTGAGAAACTTTTTCGCCTTTAGATTTCTGCTTTTGGGTCTATCTTAAATCGTAAGTCTTTGCAAATGAACCGCGAAAAATTGACGCCACAAAAGTCAACATAACCAACGACATCCAACAAATTCAGCCATATTTATGCGACAGTCATTGAAAATTGTACCTCCCGAATACATGCCACCAAGCAAAGCCGCGGCGGACATTTGAACATATATGAAGTTATATTCCACATTTAATGCTATAAAATACACTTTCAAATGAGAAAAGAAAATGAGTCGATATCTCACACACAACTTATTTAAATTACATTTTTAAATTAATCGAGCGTTCTTATTTAAAGACTCTTATATTAAGGTGATACATATATGCAATCTATTATCTCTACGAATCATGAGATTAAAAGTCTGAGTAACAAATAGTTCTCGTTGAAAAACTTATGTTGAAATATTTCAATTAGAAGCTCATATGCTTCACATTGTGAGCGGACATTTATTTAAAAAAATCTGCATCCATAACTTAAAACAGCCCATTTTTTACATAACGTCAGTACATCAACGATATATTACATATAATAAAGTAATTTGTATTCTAAATTTATTGAAGGATAAAAAAATACAGCTTTATTGATTGGCCAATCGATTAGCCAATCTGCGACTTTGTTCATATGGCAAATCGAACTATTGATCACGCAATCGGGTTATGCAAAAGATCGACGCAATTAAATGCATTCCATATCATTCTCACAAAAACAAACTACGCCAAGACGTCAGCACTGAAAGCAGACGATCAATAAATTCAAGCCAAGTCCGATCCATTAACAATTTGCTACGTTTTTTGTGCTTCTTAAAAATAAGAGACGTGTATTAAAAATAACAAAATTAATCACAGCAGGTAGTCGTTGAATTTAAGCTCAATTAGTTTGAATGATTTTATTACAATGCATTTTATCTACCTGGAATGATTACTCTATAGTTAGTTATTCACCATTTATATGTGCAATATAAAAACTAGATACCAGCCGATATTTAATCGTTGCTTTGTCGAAAAATATAGTTGATGTATAGTATCGACTTTGGAAAGGAAAAAGGACGTAACCGACAGTTTTTTCTTCGATAACCACAGTATATCAAACTTGATACACGTTCTATCAAAAGGCTGCAAGCTGCAAATGCCGATTTAGTATCTAAATTTAGCTTTTAAGTTTGAAAAATATGACCTTGTAAAAAAATAAAACCAAAAAAAGACTGATATTAAGGTTTTTCCTAAAAAAAATATTTAAATTAATATTAGATTATGTCAATTAAACACCAGTTTAGAAGTCTCCGTGCACTTCAAGGTTGTGTATAATTCATAATTTTCATATGGCCCAAAATCATCAAAACACGTTTTTTGCGCTTCCTGTAAAATTTGTGGGTTACGTCCTTTTTCCTTCCTAACTTTTCCTTATTAACTCAATACAAAGCTTTTTAAGTTGTTACACTTTGGAACTCAGGAATTGGTGTTAACCTTTTTTTTTATAACGTCACGACCGAACCAGAATCATACCAAAAAACTTTTTGTGAAAATGAATTTCTTTTTAATAACTATCAATATTATGTTTCATGTTTTGTTATCTAGATTTTATGTAGTAAACAAAAAGAAAAAGACACACCTTATATGGTCACAATATAAAATGCTCGGAAGACAAGATCGTTTATACTTTATTGGATACAATGTATGTTTAGCTCGAGAGTATTATAGCTGTTGTATTACTGAATATTTGTATTATTATAAAATGTTGGGAGTAACCATTTCCTGTTATAACCTTAAAACATTTGAAACGATTCAAAACTAACTGTTCCTAACGTCAAACTTTTATGATACTAATAAAGATTACATCTCAAAGCAAGGTTTTAATTTTAACTATACATACGAAATAATCTACAACCTATGAGAGAAAACATTTAATACTGTAAGAGTTCAAAGTAAAGTTCAATAAAAGTATAAATAATTCAGTCAGGTAGGTTAAATAACTGGTTTTTAATTACTGAATTCTTAATTGCCAGAATAATTCATTTTGTTTTCCGGCTTCTTTGATATTATAATTATTAACTTTAATAAAAGTTTTATCATTAACTTTCGCCAATATGTTAATTAACTATTCCAAAAATTCAGATACATTTTTCTTAATCTATGTTAGTAATTTAATATTGAAAGAATAAAATTGTTTGTGTGGTCTTTATTATAGTGTATTGCTTGCTATTAATATTTAGCATTAATTATAATAAAAAAATAATCGGAACTGTAAAACTCATTTCTAAATAAATGAGGATAAAAAACTCAGGGCTGTGGAGTCAGAGTCGTAGTCGGGGGTTTTGTCTGGATTCGGAAAGATCTTACGACCCATTTTAAAAAAATATATTTATTTAAGTGTATTCAACCACAGTGTTGCCCTGCATGCTAAGCTGACTAATAATGATCTGATTGTGACTAATAATGATCTGATGTATATAAGTTAAAATGAAATAATTTAAAAAAAAATTGGAATCGGAGTCGTCTTTTTTTTACTCGAATCCACAGCCCTGTAAAAAACAACCTCAACTTTATTTTATATACATATTACATTTTAGTTATCCCAATCGCCAATTCAATTATTGTATTAAATTAAAATTGTGAGACTAGCTGATAAGGTATGTGATAATGAAGGATAAGGTAATACAAATAATGAGTCAATTAAAGTAATTAAATATAAATAAAACAATCCCCTCATTTCAGTGAATTGGCGTCATTAATTTAAGCTATTAACGACGTCATTTTCCTTAAGTGATTAAATAATAACATATTATAACGATAGCAAATTCAAATGTCATTATTGAAATTAATTTATTCAGGGGAAAGTAATAACAATACATATTTGCAATCAAATAGAAATATAATCATTCCAATCAAATTATATAAGAGAATTTACGTAGGTCTTTAAATAGTCGATTGAAAATAATTTTATTGAAAACATTTGCTGATTTTATTAATATCAAGGGAACTTAAGTTTGTATCAAAATAACTGGTAAATAATCAGTAGTAAAATGATTTTTAAAAATCTATTGGGCTTGTAAGTAGAATCACGTTTTTACTTGGTGATTTGGTGGTTGCATATTTTCATTTTATTCTGATTCGATATAAGGCCGCAGTAAACATTGACTAGGGAATTTTTGGCCGGAAATAGGAATTTACGGTCGGAACATGTCAGGAATTTACGAATTTACAAAAATTGACAGAATTACAGAATTGGCCGGAAGGCCGCACCAGAGTAGCCAAAAGGTCGCAGGTTCCCCCCGCCTGATTTAAGGCATTTACTAAAAAATATGTAAACATGTGGGTGCTAGATAAAAACGTGTACTATGCGATTTTTGTATGAGTTCGTTTCCAAATTGAGACTCTTGGTGTTTGTTGTTATTATACAATCATGTCATATAGTATTAAGTATAATTTAAATTTAAACATACAGGGTCATTAAAATCATACAGAAGTATCAAACAATGGGGTGTATAACGATAAAATAATTACAATAGGATGCAGTAATACGTTGAATTAGTATGTATCCTTCAGTATTAACAACTACTCGCTGTCTTACATTACGTTAAAAGGTCATAATTATATAGAATTATTTAAATGATATCCTGCGAGTATCCGATAGCTGGGATCCTGTACTGGAGTGACTACGACAACTATGTAACATCCGTTGTGGAAATATTCGCTGCCGGATGTCCGTTGGGAGCACTCACTTGCGCAGATACTTAACACTTTCGGCTCCGACCCAAATCAGATGAAACAATCCCGTGTGCGCGGGCTATTTTTGAAGAGTTGCATTTTTTCTTAGTGACTTAGTAAAAGTGATACAACTGTTAAACCATATAGTCAAATCAAATGAAACCTTTTATGGTTGTTTGAAAGACTATAATTATTCAATTATGTTAGTATTACTGCTAGAATTTTCGGATATGGAAAGCCATATAACAATGTTAGTTAAGTAACAAATGTACTGAATCTTACTGCTTTTTTGTTTGGCGCACATATTGCGCACATTTTGCTGCTGCTAGTATTAAAAAAAGGTTTAGAAATGCTTTTTGACATCCTTTTTTACGAAATATCTAAATTAACAATTGAAAATAAACTCGGTGACTGTAACATCATGTGATCTTCAGAAGGACAAATTAACGCATCAAATGCATTATTAGCCATCCTTAATTTTTATTGTTAAAATCAGTAACTATTTTTATTAAAAGTAATAATTAAAAAAACTTATTTAGAATGATTTGAGTACCTGCTATAATGGTTATACTGAGTATTTTATAAACATTTTGCTGAATACTACAATTTTGGCTCTATTAAAAAGCATAGCGCATTACATGAAAACACGGTTCTCGGACTCAACGCTCTAAGTCACATGAAAACACGGCTTCGGGATCCAACGTGTTAAAACCATTTCAGTCCCATAAGTCGGTTTAAAATATATTATGAAGCTATTTTTTGTACCGCAGGCGATATAAATGATGACATTATGAAATTATTAATACACAGGATGTTGTCACTGTTCTGGCAGAAGTTGATAAGTTACAGGTTCATAGTTATGAGTAAATGGCAATCGAAAATTTTCAGCTTTTAGGTTAAAGACTCTATATATTTTATTTTAGATAGATATTTATAATATCAACATATGCATGTATTAATACGAATCCGACACATTTAAAATTTCCTCCCTTTAATCAGTGTAAATAATTATGTACATAAAAATAAATGCTTTTTTGGCAAACTGGTGTAATCAATGCACCAACTGAGTTATTCTATACAAAGAATTTATATAATATAAATTCTTTGCATAAGTAAATAACTTTGGTCAAATTTTTACACACAGTATAGCAAAGCCATTACAATTTCATTTTATTGTCTATATTATAGAGTAGGATCAATGGCTACCAAAATATATGATAGTCTGTTATTTTATAGTCTCTTGAACAAATTTTTTAAACAAGCGTAATTATCGCGGGTATTCGTATCTAAGTTATATCGACTGTCGTAAGGAAAAAGGACGTAACCCACAGTTTTTTCAAAACAGGTTTTTTTCGATTATGTATCAAACTTGATACACGTTCTATCAAAAGGATGCAAGCAGCAAATGCCGAATTAGTATCTAAACTTAGCTTTTATGTTTGAAAAGGATGATCTTGTAAAATATTAAATCCAAGAATAAAGTCTGAAATAAAAGTTTTTCCTAGACAATTTCTTTGGCTAATATTAGATTATGTCAATTAAACACCAGTTTAAAAGTCTCTGTGCACTTCAAGGTTGTGTATAATTCATAATTTACATATGTCCCAAAATCATCAAAACACGTTTTTTGCGCCTCCTGTAAAATTTGATATGTGTGGGTTACGT
This sequence comes from Himalopsyche anomala, assembly GCA_031772345.1. Lineage (NCBI taxonomy): Eukaryota > Metazoa > Arthropoda > Insecta > Trichoptera > Rhyacophilidae > Himalopsyche > Himalopsyche anomala. The sequence goes on along the minus strand of CM062835.1, from coordinate 3,228,943 downwards.
CCTTTTTCCATTCCACAGTCGATATGTATATATGCAGTGTTTTTTTTTAAAGGTACCGGAACTAACTTCTTGTATTTTTTTTAATCCATATTCCATCTGTGTGTGTAGCAGATAGCTTCCTAATGGAGGTATTTCTACAAAGTATTTTAACGAGAACTGCTTGTTACTCAGTTGCTTAAACTCTCTTTTTGTCTCAACGAAAACGCAGATCGCCTACAGCAGCTGTGCAGGTTACGTCCTTTTTCCTTTCCAAAGTCGATATGTCAGGATTGAAAAAAAAAGTAAGAAATAAGCACTGATATGTAATAAAAGAATTTTCTGATTGTCATCGGTTGCAAAATAATAAAAACTTCTCAATTAGGCTTTTCGTATTTTAAAAATTAACGAAACTGTATTTTATTTATTAGTTCCCGCGGGGTTAAAGTTAAAGGTCGCAGACATACAAGCGGACGAACGATGAGCGGCAAGAGAAAGTCATTCAGACGGTATAATAAATTGTTATTAGACTCTAAAAAACAACAAATCTTACAATAAAGTGCGAGTACGGCGTACACTTTTGTACAATCTAATTGAAAAACAATAATAAGAGTTTCTCAAATTGTGATTGTTCAAATATGTCGTAACCAGTATTTTAAATTTATCCCACTGTTGCTTTAGGGTAGTAATATGTTTATTTAGGAGAATAATATATCGATGGCCATACGTTGAGAAAACGTAACCGACATTTCTTCAATTTTACAAGAGAGCCAAAAAACTGTATAAATAAATAAGTATTAGGAAATCAGTGAAAATGAAAGGCACGTTAGAGTAAAATAATTATTATGTATATTTAAAATAATCTGTTGACACCATATTAATTAAATAAACTTTTTATTAACAAGAATGTTTGATAGGAGTTAACCATTTTAATTTTGTTTCTTCTTTTATGATGATGCGAGGAAACAATTCCAAGTATTTTTATCAATTCTATGCACCTTTTGAACTTCATCAATATAATAATAGAAAAATTATACATAATTGTAATATTTTTTAAAATCTAGTTACGAACTCTCCACTCTCCAATACAAAATGTTGTTTATCTCTTCTTAGCCAGTATATATAGCTGAGCAAATTTACGTTTAAAGCATAGTTCTGACGATGGCGAAAGCCGAAATAGCTATTAACGTATAACATATATAAAAAACTGTAGAACTGAAATACCTTGATATTTTTACCCTTTTAACAAAATGTTGCAGTAAACATGTGGGAATTTTTTCTCACCTATTTTCGAATAGTAGGAAAACGATGTACCTTTTCTACTATCTTCTGACAGTTTGGTCAGCTTTTTTTTCTGTTACGTGTTTTCAACATTAGAACAATTTCAATGAAAAATATTTTTTGTCAATATTTTGATAGAGATTGAAAAAACAAAGAAAATGATATCCATAACTCATTTTATGAAAAAATGTCGGTTACGTGTTGTCAACGTATGGCCATCGATATACTTCACATTACACATTATTTAAGAATGTCTTACATGATTTTGAATTAAATGAATGACATGCGAGCAAATTAACTGTAAATATTAACATCAATTTGTGGACATGACGTGTACGGTTTGGTTTGATTTGCTCAGAATAATAATTTGTGCGTATAAAATGATGACCATACTAGTTGTACAAATGTTGAATAACTAAATTGTATATACCGCCAAATAATGAAGGTAAATAAAATATAACAGAAGATAAAAATACGTGAATAAATTTTGGAGTTATATATAAAAATACAAATAACGTAATAACAATTGTTAAATAATTGTATATTGTTTACTGTGCATTCTGCTTGGATGAAAAAAAATATGACATAATAAAAAATGTCCGACACGTATTTCATTACATTGTAAAATCAAAACGCAAAAGTATAGGTGATAAAATATGGCGAGACTTACTGATAAAATAAAATGGATTTGATGTTTAAAAATAAAACAGTAAATTGAACCGATTCTACACTCTTCAATTGAAGTGAGGAATCGGATACTATGGCGCAGCGGTTAGCGTTGTGGGCTTTTGTGCCGGATCTCACGGGTTGGAGTCCCAGTGAGAACAGCATTTTTTTCGATCCTTTAATAACTGGGCGAAGCGAGAGCGAATAGTTAACCATTATTCCTGTCCTAAGCTTATCCTTCCATCCATACTACTCTCCTTGAAAAAGAGAGGTTAAGCGACTGAATAACAAACAAAAAATGTGGCATTAGAAAAAAGTGTTCGTTTATTAGATGTAATTATTATGGATTTTGGTCATAAAAAAATAAAAAGACAATCTACTGCATCATTTGATATTTTACGGTCTTATCTTAATGATGCTTTTTTCTTTTAATTTATATGTATATATCAAATGGCCCCTCGAGAGGTGTAGTGGAGCCAACTAATAAAACGGTAAAACATTTTTCTTTGGCTCTTTTTATGTAGGTACTATTACGTCTTTATTATATGGTGTTTTGGTGGATTGAAAATTTATTTTACGAAGATAACACTATTTCAATGTGTATTAAATGAGGTTACTTTACTATTACAATACTTACTTTAAGACGTGTAGAATATTACAACGAATACATTTTTTTAACATAAAATACCACCAATATGTAAAATCATATTCAAACATTAGAATGCAAATGAAAATTTTATCTCCAAATAAACTGGAAGCCAATTTTTTTTTTACATTTTAATCCAAAAGCAAAGTACAAAACCGTACTCTTGAAAAACTCGTTTTTAGGGATATGAGCTTAATTAATTTTTGAATAGCGATAAAAAAAATCTGAAATAATAATGTTTTAAAAAGAATCTTAAAAAAGTTGCGTCAAACTTATTTTTTTTTGTTAGGGTAGGATAGCGGGAAAATGCCGATGAAAAACTTTTAGTAGAAGAATTTTGGATAAAATTAGTAAGATAAAGGAATTGTCCCAGTGCGTCATGGGATATTGAGCAGAGATTGGAAATCTTCAACAGACTAGACTCTTAGACAGTGATTGACAACCTTTAGTAAATGACATACTGATTTTATTGTAATATGTCCGCTCTCAATAGAAGTTTTTTTTAGAACGTTTTGTTATTAAATCGGTGAATCTGTTCTCTCCCTACAACCGCTTTTTAAAATTTGATACTGGGGGATACGTAAAAAATCTGCCACTCCAACATTGACAATACATAATTTAAAATCCCTAAACGAAGTTCTATATTTGTTATTGTTCCTTGAAACGTTATGGTCAATGTATTACTATATTTTTAAAAAATAAGTAAAGATGTTAGAGCGGATGAGAAGATGTTTTGTCTATCTCTTCTAATTGAGTAAATATAGCTAAATAATTGTCAGTTTAAACATATGTATTTACGAGGGCGTAAACCAAAATAGCTGTCACCATACACAAACCAATATTTTTTACATTTTAATGGATTTAAAAAAAATTACATTACAGCTAATGCCAATGCGCCAAATATTTTAAAGTTGAAAGATCATACGAAAATAAATCGACGAGAATTTTTGTATTGTAAGTCACTCGAGATAAGCTCGAGGTTAATTGACATCACAAACACCCATGTCTAAGATCTTAAATTTGAATTGATTTTTTTTTAATTTGACATTTACCTTACCGGGAATCGAACTAAGACCCACATGGTCGGTAGACCACAGCGGGCGACATTATTCTTATTGCAATCGAGTCATTTCTACAAATGCCAATTCAAATAATAAAATAATACTACCGCAACAACTGCCTGTACAAAATGCCTCAAATCAGGATAGCGATAAAAAACTTATTACAATTCCAGATATAAGTAGATGGAGCGAACGGATTAATAAAAAAATTTCGCTAAAACTAATTTCGCGATGTTCCATTAAAGATCGATCTACGCCATATTTGAAGGTGACATAGTTGAAAAGGATTATTATGGTTAAATAAGAATATGTGTATCATAAGCCAACACTTGGCTATAACTGCATCAGACGGAATGAACTAGCATCAGACTATTATAAGTAACCGATGAAAGTTTGACAAATTCCGTCTGAAAAGAAAGAAATTATCGCAGGAGAATGAGGACAACCTTGTTAAAAGATTGGGTTTTATAATTTGAATACGCCTCGTTTGCTATATAATGTCAAAATTAGCAAAAAGTGAGCAAACGGCAAACACAGAATATTCAGCGTTTCCCAAATGATGGGTCGCGACCTGGTACCGGGTCGCAGAAATCAAAATGCCGGGTCGCCAATTTCCTAAAAACTTTCTTTCTTTTTCACAACTCATAAGTGTGAAGAATGCTTTTCAACATTGGTTTTCTTAAAAAATAAATTCAGAAACCGATTGGAAGTCGAACCGGATCTTAGAATAAAGTTATCATAATTTTTCCAACCCTGGAGCTTTTAGTTAATTAGTAACAGCAGTACACTTCTCATTAATAAATTATTGGTACATTTGATTTCTGTATAGGTTTATCAGAGTAAATTATTTTGTATATAACATATGAAGACTGTATGGTCATGAATATACTGTTTTATTTTACCTATAGGCCGGTAGTATATAGGCCATAACAAATTTGGTGGGTTACCAAAGAGAAATATTAAAAAAACCGGGTCGCGGGGAGAAAAAGTTTGGGAAACGTTGCTCTAAGTTATAGACATTTATCGAGGAATAAATATGTTATTTATTTTTATTGTTAGACAAGCCTTCTGTATTAATGAGAGTCTGTCTCATTGTGGCATAATAGCGATGCTAATAATAATAAAATATTTTTTACAACAAAAATTATGAAGATTTTTCTCTTACTGGTTTGCATAGATCGTCCCGTTTTTTTTTTTAAGTTGAAGGTCTGCCCGTATCTTTATTTTTCTGTTTACATTAGTAAAAATGATTTTCAACTACTTCATTCTGTATCAACGTTTCTCAAACTGTAAAGTTCAGTTAAATTGATTCAACTGCCAGTGGAAATATTTTTTTATCATCTACAAGCTGAAAGTCGCGCCTTCCCGTGGATGCGTGCACTATTGCAAAGCGAGGCGCGAAAATTTGAGAACAGGCGTGGGGAACCTGCGGCCTTTTGGCTACTCTGGTGCGGCCTTCTGGTCAATTCTGTAAATTTATGTAAATTCGTAAATTCCCGACATATTCTGACTGTAAATTCCTGTTTTCAGCCAAAGATTCTCCAGTCAATGTTTACTGCGGCCTTATGCCGAATCAGAAAAATGAATGCAGCCTTTAAATAATAAAAGGTTCCCCACCCCTGGTTTAGAACATTTATTTACCCCTTTGAATGTGTCTTTATTATTATATGAAGTAAAGGTCGGTGAGGCGCGAAAATATTTTTTTTTTCAAAAGGAGCCGTAGTAACATAAAGTGTGGGAACCACTGATCTACATAGCAATTAAGGACTTTTCCGAAAGTTCGCTTAAAATCGGAACCGGTTTTACTCAGTATGAGTGCTGCTTAACCTCCCCACTAATAATTTAAAAAAAAATTGTATTAAGTGATAAATGTTGTACTTAATGATTCTCGACAAGGCAAATCTTTTGTGACAAGCCATATTTTGTCAAATACAGTTATATGAGAAAATGCTTACGCATTGACTGCTCAGCCCGTACGGATGTATCTAAAATAGCTATAATAAATTGCACAAACAACACTAGCACAACCCATCGGGTCAGTACTGCTACTAAATTCGTGCGAAGGTCGTTCGGATGCATTATGGTGTAACGTACGTATAATAATATTTTAAAAAATGCGGCATTAATGTTGGCAATATTGATGAGGAGCGAACGTGTTATGAAAACACAAAATAGGACTTTTCAGGTTATAAGCCATAAGCTATAAAATATACATGTCGACCATGAAAAGGAAAAAGTACGTAACCCACACATACCAAATTTTTACAGGAGGCGCAAAAAACCTGTTATGATGATTTTGGGCTTTATGAAAATTCGAAGTGCACGAAGACTTGTAAATTGGTGTTTAATTGACGTATATTACTATATTAAAGATATTAAAGAATTTTTTTTTAAGTCTATTTTACTGTTTGCAAGTTTGACAGGCCCAACTTTTTTCAAAATTAATTTAAGTTAAATTTAGATACTAATTCGGCATTTGCAGCTTACATCCAGCGGTGGGCTGCCAATATCTTAACAAGGGGCTCGGTAAATCTGACCCATAATGCGAGCCCGCAGCTAGGGTATCTTTCATTATGCAACCGAAGTTAATGTATTTTTTTTAAATAAATGAAAGGGTTACCAAGTCTTGTTAAATAATAAAATTTAATCATATACAGAAATTGCAGTTAAGTGCTGATTTTATTTGAGACAAATCACTTTCTTATCTTAACACATGGCTCGCCGGCCGCGCCAAAATTTATCAAGGGGCTCGCGCGAGCCCCCCCCCCCGAGCCCCCTCCAGCCCACCCCTGCTTACATCCTTTTGATAGAACGTGTATCAAGTTGAACATATTGTGATTATCGAAACAAAGCTGTTTTGAAAAAACTGTGGGTTTCTTCTTTTTTCTTTTCCACAGTCGATGTTTAAGACAATGAAAGCGACTAACTTTTTTCATGAGCCCAGCCCACATTTTGAGAAATACAATAATTTAAAAAAAAGATAACCGTGATAATATCTAATTAATAATAGAAAAAAAACCAAACACCAGTTCTTGTGCGATTCCCATAATAATGTCTAGCACAAACACAATAAAAATACAATGAAATAACATGTTAAACAGACAATAGGAAACCTGTTAACTCAGACGTCCTTCGTATTTTTACGCGTGATTATTTTTATTGATGCCAAAGCTGAATATTAATTGAATAAAATAATACAAAGGTATCATTTACTAAATTCCTTTTTATAAAGCAATACTAGGGATCACAATACCGGTATTACCGATACCGGGATCCCGGTATTCATCGTGTTTCTTCAATACCGAAATAATTATTTTTAAAATGCAAAAGTATTTATATTTCGATATTGAAAATGAACCAATAAATATTTTTTAAATTACTTACAATGAATTAAGAGTTGTGTTCATATTGAAACTTTCTAGAATTTTGGAACCTTTCAACGTTCGATTATTATATTTTCGATGATTTTGGCGGTCACTTTGGGGTAGTTCATTTTTAATATAAATTAATTTTGATAATTTTGGAATAACAAAACTATCGCATTTATTTTTTTTAAATCATCCCCTTATGATGTTAGTTTATATTAACCTGTAATAGGTAGAACAGCGTAAGCGACAATTTATAAATTTTACAGGAATAGTCAAGTTTTAATAATAACAGAAGCTTTTATTAACTTCTTCTCGTAATAACTTCGCAAAAATAATTTCTTACATGCGATTAAGCATAATTAGTCAATTAAGGTTTCTTTTTATGGGCTTACTACGAGAAGAAGTTAAAAAACAAGCTTCTCCTGTATGATTTATAAATTGTCGCTTACGTTTTTCTGCTGATGGAGTTTCGGTATTTTTTATAAAATATCTAAATACCTCTTATGATTTACTTTTCCGGTATCGAGTAAACTTTTTGAAATATTTTAAATATCGGTTTTTGATAAGAAATACCGGTATTTATTTATTCGTCCAGTATTGTTATCCCTGAGCGATATGTTAAATATCACAAGATTAAATAATAATGAGTTGAAAATTGGCGCCAACGGTTTATCAATAATTTTTAATCGTGTTTATAATATATTTTATTTTAAATATCTAGTATAATTAATCTTGGTGCATATCAGATAACGAATTATGTTGTTAGTCACCATGACGGTTTTACATTATACTGATATCGTTAACACTCGTCTAAACATATGTAATATGGTCCTAACAAATAGTTTTTGTTTAGGTTCGGGTCTGTGGTCAAGTGGTTAATATTGTTAGCTTCGGTTTCAGAGCTCACGGGCTCAAATCCTGAATACGGACAAACCCTTTTTAAACGATTTATATAATTATGTTTAAAGAAACTGATGTTTGCTATGTCTTAAACTAATTCTTAAAAATGAGGAACAGCAATTTTTTTAAAATCAAATTCTTCTTATTTGACCATATTCGCTCCCTATATAGAGAATATGGGCGCCACGCGGCACCTCCATGTTTCCCTGTCTCCAGTCAATTGCTTTGCTCACTCCCATGACATGCCAGCATCCCTCATGATCGTACCGGTCGAAAGAAAAGGCAGGCAGGATTGAGGCTTACCGAAGGTATCTGCAACACGTGACTCAGTCAGTTCCAACGTCTCTCCGTAACTACTGATGTGTACGTTCCCTTACCTCCGAATTCCTCTCAAAATCAAACCACCTCACCCCCATTATCCGACGCAAGCATTCGAGAATAGAAGCTATAGATTTTTTTTTTATTTGTTTAATTAACATTGCACAAGGTTGACAAATAATAAATTTAAAACTTTTACAATGAAGAAAAAACAATAGTACAGTTTAATATTAAAAGCAGTAGAAAAAAATGACAAGGAAGTCAAATGAGTAAGCTCCGACGAATTCTACATTAATATATAAAAAAAATAGTATTCGTCGGAACTCACCCACGTCTACGCGGAATATGTCGTCATCCAAAGCAATACTGTTGAACACCGTTAAAGCTCTCCCCAGTGGTATCCCCATTGGCAGGCTGGTTCTACACCTTGGGAGGACAAACAATTCATGTCCACGATTTCTCAAAAAATCAGCTACATTAAGATTCGCATTCTCAAGAATGGTGGAATTCTCATTTTGGCTTCGTATAAGTCGAAAGAAATAAATGGCCAGATACATTTCTCTTCGAACGTTCAAACTATTAAAGTTAAGCAGTGTCTAAGAGAAAGTCAGTTGGATAAAGTCATGGGTAATATCCATACACCTTCATATAGAGAAGTCTCAAAAAATTCTTCTGAATCTTCTCCACCATAAGGATATATTTCGAGCCTCTTGGGGCCCAACAATTGACCCACTCTCAAGTCTGCTTCGAACCAAAGCGTTGTAGATTAATATTAGAATTTTAGCTCCCGAAAAGACTCTGGTGGTACGGATGATAAAGCCCAACATTTGTAATGCTTAGTATACGATTATTCTTCTTCGTCAGGTTCCATGATCAAATTAATGGAGCCTTATGTCCTAGGACGCGTTAGTCTCCTTCCCCGCTGATGATTTAAGAAAGCTTCAACAATCAGCTTATATTAGATGTTAAATCATACATATTTCTACGAGTACTAACCCAATACCCGGCTATGGAGCTGGTAATAACGTAAAATATATCAATTTGTGGAAAAGTTATTTTAAGGGAGGAAAAAAACGTGAAACAGAAATTTATTTCGACTCACTGAATTGTACGCCCACATTGGAAAACGGTTTTTGTATTTTCTCCAAAACCTATAAACTGGATATGAGAGCATTACCCTTTCAGGAACAGATAAAAAAAAATGAATAAGTAGGTTATTCTACAATATTTCCAGTACATTATAGCCTTACGTGTACCAGGTACTGTTCAACTATTTTGTAAGAGCGAGAAACTTCTTTTTTCAAGAAATCATAACTGACAATTTATAAATTTTACAGACCGTTTTTTTTTTTAATTAAGCTCGAAAAAGGAATTCCTTTGTTACGGTTAGTTAGTAGTGATATTTCAATGCTTATCCTGATATTATAATAAAATTGTCTGAATACTTTCAGTTCTCTAGATCAGCGTTTTTCAACAGGGTTTCACGTGGAACAAACGACAAATAGTCAAAACACTAAAATGCACAGGCACTAAAAATGACCAGGCGAATGAGATAACGATCTAAAAATTTTGTCACTGACGCCATGGTCGATATTGAACATTTATCGGCTAAAAACTAGATTTACCATATTGTCTCGCTTATGGGTCGATATATTCACAAGACATTGATAACTTCCTACCGATAATCCGACTATAAAAATGCAGCGAGAGGAATTATTTTACTACTAGTTTCGTCCTAGACCCATACTTACATCGTTTTAACATTCTTGAATGTATTTCTATTTTGATTAACTGTACTTAACATAAATACATATTTTTTAATTAGAAATACCAAAGATTATATCTTACTTCTCGGTTCCCTGCGCCCAGTAGAAAAAGAAATAACCTCACCCCGACTTATTTTTCTTTTTGTTAAGTACTTATAATTTAAAAAATTAGAATCAATGTTTAGTATATTCGTTAGCCTTGCAATTTTTTGTCAGATTATGTTTTTTAAAAAGCGAAACACGTGGTACAGTTTGTAACAGCGAATGGAGTAACAAAGTTTTTTTTTTTAATATTAAATAAAATTTTGTTGAAAACGGTAATTTCTATTTCATTATCATTCATATCATTGAAAAAATGACTACGATATTTTGGTATTTTTTCAAAATTAGCATTATAATCATGACTCATGAATAAACTAGATTTAAAAATGATCAAATTGATTTTTTTTCTTAATGTTTGTTTATATTTAAAAAAAGATTTTATAAAAAAAAACACATACCGAAAAATCTGATTTAGAAAATGTAAAATAATATTAGATACAATCGTCTTATTAAAATTAAATAAATACTATAAATGTACATGCAGATAAGGCGCCTTTTAAATACCCTGTCTTTTTAAAAATACGTTTTGCAGCATCGTTTTTTATTGCAAACAATATGATTGACTTGTGCATTAGGATTTGAGAAAAAAATGCTTAAAAATACGTTGGCATAATTACAGGCAAAATCCATCAATTTTTTACCAGTAATCTTTGTTTATAAATTCAAAAAGATCTATATGAAGTGTATTTTTTAAAAAATATTTTGTATAAAAAATGGCGGCGGCACACTTCGGTATTAAATTTATTTCAAGAAAACTTTAATGAATTTTAATTATTTTAAGTGTACCAAAAATTCTTATCCACAATAATTTATATAAAATGTTTTTTATAAATAAATCATGCCATCATGGTTTTAGTATTTTTCAGTTAATCCACTAAATACGATTAAATACATGTAAGTTTTAAAATAAAAAATAGTTTTCTCATTATCAATACACTCGTCATTAATAACAGCGTTGCAAGGAGTTGGTGTACAAAATTTTAAATTGATATTTATTTAATTAAATTTATAAACTGATAACAACAGTTGGGTTGAAATAATTTGTATTTTTGAAATGCCTATACGTGTAAACTTTGTGTACTAGTCGAGGAGATTAACTAACATGTTCTCTTATTCACCTTCTCAGTGGAAGGAGAGTCATACGTCCGATCTTCGTAATATTTACTTTTTCATCGTATGTATTCTGTTTCAGACCTTCCCTATGATAATGTCAATTTGTAGTCAGGACGACTTAATTTTGAGTTTATTTCAAGTGATTTTTTTTTATATAAAAGACTTTTTTACATTTTACAATATTTCCCGAATTGATAACTGAAACAGTTTAAAAATAGTCTTTACCAGTGGCGGATTAAGCATTTTGGAAGCTCAAGGCGCAATAAATTTTGGAGGCCCTGTTTTTCGAATAACATAAAAGTGTTGCAAAACTCTTCGTGCAATAATAATGAATATTGAAAACTGAAATTAAAATATAAGGATTTATATATTTTTTACTATTTTGAGGCCCCTAAAATTTGGAGGCCTCAATCGCGCGCCTCTTGCGCTTATGGGGTAATCCGCCACTGGTATTTACTTTGTTTTGTATTTGACGGATACTAAATATTCTTACGAAAGCCTATTTTTTCTATACGAAAATATATGAAAGTTATGTATGCGATGATTCTGCGGTAGTATATCGAATATTACGTGACATTTTTTTTTGTTTTATATAAATATCACTTTTTGCAATATAAACAGGAAATGATATGGCCGCAATATACGAACCTGTAGTCATCTTACAAAAAAATATATTCCGGAAACGATTTTGATGACTCGCCGCCGGTAAATAAAGTTACGCAAAAAAAGAATACAACGGAAAAAAAAACAATTTTTCCAGCGATTACCTCTCAATTCAGCGGCTGTCTCATACGAGATGCGTACATCAGGAATACCACCGTAAAACACACCACAACTTTTGAAACAAAACTGCACATATAAAGCACTTAAAATTTATACAAGAAACACTGATACTAACCGAAAATAAGAAAACTTCAATTTTTCACATTAGTTTTGTCTAATAAAAATAATACATTGCTTTAATTATAATAGTAGATAAATTTAATCCTGTATTTTTATAACAGAAAATAAATATTTAAAAACACAATTTTCACAAGTATTTTTAAGGTTATCAATAAATATATATAATATTTATAATAACAGTCACTTTAGTTGTCTAATATGATAGTGTTAAATGTTTTTTTTCGTTTGATATGAATTTTAAAGAATATCGCGATCGTACGTATTCGTAACTGGATTATTTCGACACGGATTACACGTCCAACTCATTCACCGGGCAAAGACCGACTAAAGTACATTTTGGTAACTCGCTACTCGCTGGTGAAGATTCACATTACTCTGAGCGAATAGCGCGTAATGTCGTCGTGTACCTGTAACAGGTAGTGCGAAATTTATTATAATAATATAAGTATCGACATTACGGGTTATTTTTAATTTATATAATGTTAAATAGTATAAGTATACTTTCTGGTAACGGAAAATTCTCTATTTTTGTTATCATTTAGACAATGAAATAAAATAACATTTAATATTTTTGACATGTGGAATTCTTGGAAACGATATCTTATTTCAAAAGTCTCTTACTTTTCATTAAGTATTAGAAAAATTGATAGGTAGAATACACTGTGTTAATATATCACAGAAACCATGTTAATCTACGTCAATTTTTTTCGGGAATGGATTTCCTAATCAACGAATGGCATTAATACATATACATATATAAATTAGATAAATATTTTATAGTTCACGGTATGCTGCCATTTAATATTAATTACTGAATTTATTTGTAAAAAAAGTAATTTGAATTTTTATTTGGTTACCGAAGAAGACTTTTTCATATTGATGTCATCAAAAAAGAATGTTTAGCATAAAAAAAATACATATCTTGTAACGAAACCCAGCTGAGGCATGTTTTTGTTTTCAATAAAATATATACATTAACAAGTTATGTTAATTTTTTTTTTTGATAAGCACTGTTGGATAGGTCATGATACAAAGTTGAAAATCATTTTTGCCTTTAAAATTCTACGATAATTTTAAAACGCAATTATTGGAACTTTCACGACTCTTGTTACATTTAACCAAAAGGCTTTTAATTGTTTATTGATAAATAACATGACGAAAAAAAAGGCGAAGATAAAAATATATTAAAGTGAAATATATAATTAATGGCACTAATGCATTTATTTTTTCACGAATTTCTGAATATCCTAAATATCCAAATAGCGACAAAAAAACGTAAAATATGCGAAAATGAATTTGAATTTAATACATTGTACCCAAACAGAGTGAAAACGTTAATTAGCTTACAACAGACTATCAGTAAATAAATGACAGACATTACGTAAGAAAATGCATTCGATTTGAATTGCCTAAAGAAACTAATTTTATTTCCCACCGATGTGTATAATATATTCATAATCGCTTAAAGTCAATAAATGAAGAAATAGTGTTCTATTTTTTTTTTGCAATGTAGATCAATCGAAGTGTTGCCACATTTATTGTCATACAATTTTTTAAAAATGCCAAATAAAACACATTTCAATTGAATGAGGTAGATTACGCAATAGAGGTCACCTGTAGTGCGCGCGCAATGCAGTTGCACTCTTTGGGCAATATTATTTATTGAGTGCTACAGTATTTCATGAATATTTTTACATTATTACTATTTTCAATGTTTTCCTTTATTTTCTCACGCAGAATTAAAACAACTAATATTATTCATATAATTAAAGAAAAAAAAGTAATAATTTTCATTACAAAGGCTAATTAAGTAGTATGAAAGTACTCAGTTATTTAAATTCTTATGGGTACAAGTAAACTGACGCAGCGAGATGAGGGTAGTCGTGAACCGGCCGGTTTAAATGTACAGAGATGATAAAATTGTGAGGGCTTTTGAAATCAATGTATGCATTGTTCGCAAAGGTATCAAATTTTTGATTATTATATCCCAGAGTTTACTACCACTACAGTGAAACCTCGATTCTACGTTTTTCAAGGGACCGTGATAAATGAACGAATAATGCGGGAAACCGATAATGCGGGAAATCTTCAAATAATACCAAAAAATTTAATTTTAAAGGTTTAAAAGGTTTAATTTTCAAAAAAACTTATTTATTTATGTAACTAAATGCGATGTAAAACTATTTGAGCGAAAAAAAAATATTCCCCAAAAACAGTCAATCGGGAAAATAATTGCGACGGGATGATAATATTTAGATGATAGATCGAGGAAATCAATAAATCAGGGGATGATAAACGTGGAATTATTAAATATTGTTATGACGGGGTCTTGGTCGAGTAAAAAATAAACAATCCATGCAAAAAAAACAAAGATAACGAGAACGGTAGGTCGGGGTTCCACTGAAAAAAAAACGCAAAACGAAATGCGAGGCAAAACTATTTATGAAAAATATTCAACGAAAACGGTCAATCGGTATAATATTCGTGACGGGACGAAAATATTTAAACGGTAAATCGGGGAACGATTAATGAGGGATTCTTTTACATTGTTCTTATGTGTGTTTGGCCGGGACTATGAAAAATAAACGGTCCATGCGGGAAAACGAACAATGCGAGAACGGTAGATCGGGGTTCCACTGTATATGTATATTAAAACTGATCAAACTAATATGTGACATCGGCTTGAGGATTTTAACATATTCTCGATACTCAGTGATCAGTCAACCTTCCCCTTTCAAAAGTCAATACTCCAATGACCTTGAATGCAACCAATAATTTCCGGATCTCTATCTATATAATATTTAAAACTCTTACTGGGTGTAACTCGTAATACAGTGTTAGTTTCAAAAGAATTTTTCTACGAGAACTTTTTGTTTCTCAATTGCTCAACCTTTCTTTTTCTAAAAGAGTATAAGAGATATAATCAGGGCTGTGGAGTCGGAGTCGGGGATTCGTGGTATTTCGACCGGAGTCGGAGTGGGAGTTGTGAATAATGAGCGACTCGATTTTTTTTTGAAAAATATTTTTAATGAAGTGTATTCAAACAAAATAGTACACAGTGTTGACATTTCATGCTTGGCTGACTACAGATGATCTGATGGTATACATATATATAAGTTAAAATGTTTTTTTTTGTTAATATCCTCGGAGTCGTTAATTATTTTAAAGCTGGTGTCAGAGTCGGAGTCGTCTTTTTTTACACGACTCCACAGCCCTGGATTTATAATGATAGGGCTATGAGTAAGGCATCCAGTCCCGGACCTTTTTTGTTATCTCGGGATTTCGAGATTCACAATTTTTCCAATCCCGGCATTCCGTGATTAATCACTCATCATAAAATCTTAGAGAAATTCGTGAAAAATGAGCGACTCGAAACATTTGAAAAAAAATATTTAATGATATTTATTCAAACCATAATAGTCCATAGTGTTGACATTGCATGCGTGGTGACTTAAGATGATCTGATGGAATGCATATCGACTGTGGTAAGGAAAGGGGACGTAACCCACATATAGCAAATTTTACAGGAGGCAAAAAAAACGTGTTTGATTATTTTAAGCTATATTCAAACTATGAATATATATATATACACAACCTTTAAGTGCACGGAAACTTTTAAACTGGTGTTTAATTGATATTTTCTAATATTAATTTTAAAAACTGTTTTTTTCAGACTTTTTTCTTGATTTCAATTTTCACAAACTCATCTTTTTGCAAACTTAAAAGCTAACTCTAGATACTAATTCGGCATTTGTTGCTTACATCCTTTTGATAGAACGTGTATCAAGTTATACATTGTGATTATCGAAAAAAAGCTGTTTTGAAAAAACTGTGGTTACGTTCTTTTTCCATTTCACAGTCGATATATACACGTCAAAATAAATTATTGAAAATAAAAATTGGAGTCGGAGTCGTCTTTTTTTACACGACTCCACGGCCCTGGTTTTATTCATCAAAGCTTATAATTCACATTCATGTAATATTTTTTAATCATTTAAATATGTTAGGTTTGAGAATTTCTGGTGTATGAACAAGTAGATATAATTATAATGCCCGTACAAGTCGCCTGCGGGCCGACCTATGAGCAGAGCGGTAGTTGAAGACGAGTTTTCATGGCCGACGAAACGTCCAGCGAGGTGAGGCACCTTTTACTCACTCGCTGACAGAACTCGACATAAATTAATACTTGCAGTGCATCGTGAGTAGCGAATACTTGGCTCCAGTAGCTGGCTAGTATAAATGCGGCTCACCTTCTGTAACAAAAAAGAAAAGAAAGTTAGTGAATATTTTTTTTTATCATTAAATTAGCATTCTTACTTACTAAAGACAATGTGTACTTGTATTAAATGTGTCATTTTTTTATATTTATTTTCTTAAAGATAACACTAGGAACATTTCTTTTTCTACGCGAAAATAATACAATATAAAATTAATAATAAAAAAAACATGTACGCTCAAAATGTGAAGCATATGTCCTTCTCAAAGATGTATCAAAACAGATGACAAAACTTGTTATTATTGGTTAGCTAATAGATCCGTTGTTTTGGTTTTGAAATGTTTAGTAGGAAGTTTTTAGACATTACAAACATCTTTGCCTTAGAATGAAAATCAATAAATCGGTTTTTAACCGCTTGAATACCGCGCAAATAAATAAATTAATATGTCCCAGAGATACTGCGTGTTTTTGAGAAAAATAATTTTGCTTAATATACACTCGAATTCGATATTTTAAAAACTTATATTGACTCAGTATAGAAAGCACTACACACATTCATCAAACTATTGCTTATTTTCTATTAGAATACCAAGTATTCGTTTTTTTAAATGTCTTGGATTATTCAAGTTTGTCATTAAGTCATTGGTATTTATTCAAAAAAAGGCTGTTTTAACTGGAATTCGAGGCTGTGAGTACTCCAACCGAAGCCAACTACGTTAAACACCCTACCATCGACCAGGCAATACTTTTAATGCGAATGTTCAATATACATAGCATTCAAACAAGCTTTAAGCCAATCAAAATAAGCTTGCAACACTTTGTGCGTTACATTTTCATCAAAGGTTGAATTTGTGAAATTTTAACGGAGAATAACATAATGAAGTGGTTTGTAAATAATAATTTGAAATTAGTAGATTCCCTAAGTCAAAAAGCCCTCCCTCGATGTAAACTTAAAACAATGGCTGCACGAAAGGCTTTTGGGAAAGTGCAGAGCTTTGTTCTGAATAATTTACCGATTTCCTGGAAAGCAGTTGGAGCTTTTGGTTACAATCGCGAGTTATAAATAATTAAAAATTAAAACAATTAGCGGTGAGTTTTAGGAGACATTGTTGACAATTTTATTAAGCTTTTAATGCAATTGGTTTGATTTCGATTCTACAGAAATAAAAAATACATTTTCTATGATAAATCAGTGTTTTTAATTAATTACTTTTAATAATATGAAAAAAACACTCTTTTGTACTAA
This sequence comes from Himalopsyche anomala, assembly GCA_031772345.1. Classification (NCBI taxonomy): domain Eukaryota; kingdom Metazoa; phylum Arthropoda; class Insecta; order Trichoptera; family Rhyacophilidae; genus Himalopsyche; species Himalopsyche anomala. The sequence goes on along the minus strand of CM062835.1, from coordinate 3,211,381 downwards.
TTCCATGTTTATTTGATATCATCAAAACTGGTTTTGATAATCACGAGCAATTTTAACTGACAAGAATATATATTAATATATAGTTTTGTATACTTATCCTAATACCCTAAACAGTTTTACTTAGTTAAATATAAATAGTACGTTTTTATAGAATTGATTTTCAATTGATTAAATCAGCATTTACTTGGTAGAACTTCATTGTTACACGGTAAAAAAACATCAAAGTATTTAATTTTAATTTTCTTTTAAAATTCAGTTTATAGCTATTTCGGCTTATGCTATCGTCAGAACTATTTTTAAACCTGTATTTACTCAGCTATATATACTGGCTTAGAAAAGATACACAATACATCTTGTTATTAACTCTAGCATACTAATCTATCTTACAAATTATAGTATTACATTTATTAAACATGAATTTAGTTCAACTAAGAACGATAACTTTTTTTTTTATTATTAAAGGTAAATTTGTTTAAATTAAACTGATATTCATTATGAGTTGCATTAGAGGCTTAAGTAGCGGTGTCTAAGCCAGTATATATAGCTTAGTAAATGCAGGCTTAAACATAGTTTTGACGATGGCATAAGCCAAAACAGCTATAAACTGAATTTTAAAAAAATTGTAGAACTAAATATTTTGATATGATTTATAGATTTCTGTTCGAATTTTAAAAATGTTTTTTTTGTAATTTTGCAAATCAAATTAATATTAAAAAGTAGAGAATAATTTGTTTTTCTATATTTGTGGATGAATGATAATATTATTAAAAAAAGTATCTATATTTCTCGATTGGCAACAAAACAGTACAGCGACTGAAATTGTTTCAATTTCTCTGGGGAGACTCCATCAAATCAGCATTCATTGTGTCTAAATGTTGCAAAAAAAAACAAAGCCTTGAATCGTCTTCAATTTAAATTAACCCTGCAACTCCACCCCGTTATAAAACAACGTAAAAAGAGTATTTGTGGAGTTAATTACTTTTTGAATCCAATCTAACTGGTGTTAAATTGATTCATCAATAGTTAATTAAAATTTTGTTTTCTTTTAAAATGGTCTGCTTCAGAAAGGCAAAGAACAAATTGAATTTAAGCCTGAAACACCAATAGCCAAGCGATTGTAGATGGTGAAATCGGAAAAAGTTGAGAGGCTTTTCCATGGAAATTTAATCAATTAACTCTTAATAAAAATCAGTCAATAATATTATTTTAAAAATACAAAGATATACATAAATAAGTCCATTATTATTTTTTCATTTCAATTCTGCTAAGATTTTTTCAATTAAATACACTAATACAACTAAAAAATAAATAAACGAATTATTTTGTTTGTAAGAATTGATATTGATTTTTCTTAAACATTTCAGATATCTTTCAATGGCCGGACTCGTTATTCCAACTTTACATGGGAACTGTATAGAAACCTTTTTTTATTACTTTTACACGATTTTTTATTTAAATTAATTTTATTGTATAAATATCCCACAATTTTGGTAGTGATTATTTTTAAATTTATTTTCAATGTATCATTGGCACGTTTCTTATTTAATTAAATTTTAATCTGATTTTATTTTTATTGCAAATTAATAATTTTTATTTGTAAGGGGTCATAAACATTTTTAATTACATATAAATAATTTGTCATCATTAAATTATTATTTGTAAACTATTATCATATTTCTTTAACAAATTTGTATAGTCTCACTGAAGGGTGAAAGTACTAGTCTACAGTGACAACTAAAATAAATACAAATTATTGAGTGAACTATTTACAAACACGATTTTCCAAAACGCACTATTTATTTTTGTTTTTTTTTTACTTAATGTTAACTTAATCAAACACAGTAATTTAAACATTTTCTTTTTTTTATGTCACTGAAAATCTTGTTACAGTTTTCAACATCATATTTGTGTGAGCTCGGTCACTCAACAATAACTAATATGAAAACTAAAAAACAAGAAACACTTACGAATTTAGACAAAGAATTGATGGTATCTACAAAATCCAGCAACCTCAGGTTTCACATTGTTTTCTATCCGTTTGATTTCGGTGCAGCACTGCCATTTTTCTTTCATCGGCTACTGAAATATACCATATAACTACTCCACTGCATATCCAAATCCCCAAAAGTCCACTTAATTAATCTGGACTAGCGATTCCAATACCGGACGAATATATCAATCGCAGTATTTCGGGATTTCATATTATAAACCGGTTTTGTATCAATACTCATATTTAACATGATTTCGGCGGTAACTTTGTCGATTAATTTAAAAATTGTACAAAAATAAGGTATTTTTATTTTCTTTTAGCAATATTATAATTTAACTAAAATCTATTTCTTAAAATTCTTTCGGGTAGAATTTCATTTTTCTATGAATTGTTTTTTTTCATCTCCGCATATGTCCAAGTACTCTTTTAGCCTGTCCGCTTTTGTCCTGTACGGTTTTTTCCGTCCGCTTTTTTCCTGTTCAGCTTAATCCGTTCACCAGACAGAACATCGCAATTTTTACTAATTAATGAAAAAATACGAAAACAATATATTAAATAATCTTGAGAGGTTCCTTCTGATGATGCTTGTCAAAGATGCGAAACACGTGTCACAAATTGTAACATGTATATCATAATCATAAACATATGGTGTTCATGAAAAACTTACGGTTTTCTTAAAATAATAATACACCACGAAAACGGTCAATAATCCTGAAACCTGTCAATATTGATTGAAACAGATCTTAGCATATATAAGCAATATTTTGATAAATATGTGTAGTTCCATCTATACTGAGTCAATATAGGTTTTTAAAATATCGAGTTCGAGTGTATATTAGGCAAAATTATTTTTCTCAAAAACACGCAGTATCTCTAACACATATTTATGATTTATTTGCGCGGTATTCAAGCGGTTAAGACTAATTTTCACTACAAAAAACACCTATATTTTTGCATTTTTAAAACCGGTATTTCGGTATTAAAAAAACACTATAAATACCGGAATCCCGAATTTAATTATACCGTTATTGCAATCCTTAATCCGGACGTATTTCGAGTGTATTTATAGGCCTCGATAATAGTGCAGTGGCGGCACAAAAGTGGGGGTTGGAATAAACAAATTTCCTAATGATGTTGAAGCGAGACTTCGGACGGAGCTGGGCACATGCAATAAATTATGCAGATAGTAGGCATGCGCTTTGTTGGTGCACTTCACAACAATAATATTCACAATCCGTATAATGTGGGAGGAACGCATCCATGAATCTTATCAGCACTTGACGCTAACGCTGCAGGAAATGCCAATGAACTGGAGCTCAACGAGTGGCGTACGTACTAGTGCACAATAACAATAAATTGTACACCAGCACGTTCGTAACGATCAATAATAAAAATATTTGAAGATTTCATATAAAACATTTTGATGTTGAAGACAAAAGATACAGCCAGGGATGGGCTGCCAATCGTTAACAAGGGGCTCGCTTAATTTCAAAGCCATTCTCAGTGTTCTTAGGACGGCGTGAATTTTATTATAGCTCCTCTGCAATTATATGCAAAACTTAAACAAGCAATCGATTGTTACTAAATACACTTATAATATGAAACAATATGCAATATACCGTAAACTTATCCAATTAAATAGTTAAAAATGTACTATTGTGTATAGTGAAGCTGTCGTAGATAATATAAAAATAAGGAATTGCAGTTATATACTTATTTGATCTGAGAATATTGTTTTCTCATAAATTGACAAGGAGCTCGCCGGCCTTAGTCAAATTCAACAAGGAGCTCGCGGGGGTCCTTCCGTCCCCACCCCGGGTTACAGCCAGTGTTGTTTATTTTAAATTTATGTTACAAATAAATTTCCGCAAAGCTTCGAAATTTTAACAAACACAATGATAAATTTGTTATTCCACTTGTTGTGGTGCATTTGTAACACGTGTTTCGCTTCTTTGAGAAGTATCATCAGACCGTCGCAGCATTTACGAATAAAGTGATGCTTCTCAAGGGGGCGAAGCACGTATCATAAATTGTAACATAGTGGAATAACAAAGGTATCAAATTTAATTTTATGTTAAAAATGAACTTCCACAAAGCTGCCGCCGAATCTATATCCATGTCCGATCCCAATTTATAGCATATGGCATTCTAATGGATGTATCTCAACAAAAGATTTTTTCATACGAGAAATGTCTGTTACTCATTTCCTCAACGTCTGTCTCTTTTTCAAAATCAATAGTAGGAATAAAAGAATAAGGCCTACTACTGGTTATTTAATTGATTTCGTTATGCCCCGTTATTTAAGGATTGGAGGGGGAAGAGATTATTTGGACATCAAAAATACCAATACCTTCAAACGAAAATCAATAAGCTCTGGTTAAAAAATACTGTTTGTATTGGGATTCCGTGAAGTCAACGACGTCGACCACTAAGCTACCGTTTGGACATTAATTTAATAAAACAAAATATCACTTACAAAAATGATTATACTACACAGGATTCCACATGTTTTTTTATTTAGTATCACTGCATTGTCAATATTATGTTTAAACTAAATTTGGTTCTTCAAAATGAAAGGTTGAGTAAATCAAATATGACGTGTTCTTGTAAAAAGATTTCTGTCAAGATGATACATTATCTAATATACAAAAATGAATGTTTGTTTGTTCGCACTTTATGCGTTGCCACACCGCTCATCCGATTGCAATAAAACTTTGACAAACTTTTTGCTTGCACTTCCGGGAAGGTTATAAGAATAGTAAAATTAACTTATAGTAGGTCTTATAAATAAAAATCAATGTTTGTATGTCTGCTATACAGTTCATTTTGGCAAAGTATGCTTGTAATTGCGCGAAGGTTATCGTACAAATAACTTGACAAACAGTAGATGGCGCGTGTGTCGTACCATAGACAATCGGCAGCAAACTTCAAACAAACATAAAAAGAAAACATGCACTTCAATAAACACAATTAAAAATACAAACACTTCCTTTCTTTAAGTGGCATTTCAACGCTTGCCGGGAATCGGCTAGTGTGTTTGTATAATTGGATTCCTGTTAAAATTAAAAAATAAATTATTTTACTTTCCCTAACATTAATATTTGCTGTAATAACTATGGTAGGCAATTTTTTAAAAAATATTAAATAAATAGCATAAAGTGTATTTTTTATTCAGAGTGAACAGAGAGGAACATTTTTATCTAGATAAGAGTTAATACTTTAAATGCAATGCGTTAAATATTAATTCAAGTGTAAATAAATGTTTACGCTAATCTTTAGGGGCAGTGACATATGTATGCACGTTTGTAAAAAATATTTTTCAACTGGCGTAAACGTTAATGTTGATGCTCGCTAGAATAACAGCAGCATTTTAGTTGATTTAGGTAAAAAAGGGTGCTGATACACACTTTTTGTCAAGATTTTTTCTCTAGTCCAGGTCCGATACTTATGTGGAGCGTATGGTTTATTTGTGAGGGCATCTCAACTGTGTTTTTTTACGAGAAATACTTGCTACTCATGAAAACTTAGATCGTCAATAGTAGCTGCAGCACATTTGTAAAAGGACTCAAATTATGTTTTTTCTCTTTAAACACTAGAAAAAGTGCATTGTTTTTTTTTTATTTATAGTATACAATTTTACATTGACAGTTCAGATCTTCTAGGTCTAAATTTTGCTCTGAAAATTCTCAAAAAGCGTACCACTTCGATACATGATTCGAAAAACAAGGTAGAGTGAAAATAATGTTAAATAAAATAGCTTAGATTATTCCACGTATTATGTTACAAAATGTGACACGTGTTTCGCCTCTTTCAGAGGCATCCTCAGACAACTACTTTTGCAAATGATTGCTTAAGTACTTAAATAGCATTAAACAAACTTATTTACCAAAGATCAAAATATGAACATTGGGAGCCATTGGGAGCCAAATCTGTCTATTTATGTCCGCACTTAAGAGGCCAAAGAGCCGCACTTTGCCGACCAATAATCTAAGCTATTTTATTATATATTAAAATGAACTTCCACAAAGTTACCGCCGAACTCATCGAAAGTATAAGAGTGAAAAAAAATTTTTTTCGAATACTTTGATACATTAAAAATGACAAGAAAAAAGAGCCGGAACGCCGTTTCAACACAATACATAGAGAACAAAGCACTGCATAAAAGTACTTTTTCTACATACACATGCGTATTGAAGGGAATGGAAAATTAAAAATGGTCAGATATATATTTGAAACAATACATCAGTTGTTTTATTGTTTGGTTCTGGAGTTAAATTGGGCAGCATATTCGTTATGATTGGTAATGAAATGTTATATAATATTTTACTCTTTCCTTACTGATTGATATATTCTGCAAATGAGACATTAACTCTCGCGGCTCGGAGACTAGAAAAATACTTCTCTGCCGATGGGGCTCGTTTAGGGACCCCGGTGGTATCCTCATTATTGGCCTTATTCTTATGAATTTCTAAAAAAATAGTCTAAGGGCTTTAAAATATCTCTCTGCATCATTCCTCATACATTTTGTTTTTTAAAAAATCCGTAGTTTTTTAATAAATAATCATATTTTAAGTTTCGCGTAAAAAAGACGTCATTTCAGTGCAAATATTAATTTGCAACTGCGCGTGACTGCGCGTTCAGCCTAGTTATCTTACGAACGATCGCTGATAAGCGGGCACTTATCTCGTTATCACATTATCGTATTTATATAAACTACAAAAGGTCCAAAAAACTATGATATAAGAATACCTTAATTATAAACATTGTATCACCCATATTAAAATAGATATTTAAGAAAATGTGGGTATTGGGGTCGCATTTCTTGAGCTTAGAACCGGAAAAGTTAAATAAACTCCTTGCTTGCGTACACAAAAAACGGAATCTTTTTCAGAACTAAGCTTATAACTCACAAGAAACAGAAAAATAGAGCTGGATCGGATGTGGCCCATGTTGCCAGCTTTGTAGGAAACTTCCGGTAACATTGAGCAAGTCTTACAGTTATTAATATTTACATAACTTCTATTATAGCAATCAAAACCTCGGTGTATTTAAACTTAACTTGTTTGTTTTAATATCTGACGTGTTTAATTAGGTATTGGGTGTATTATCTCTTGGATGATGTAAATGTGTTTAAGTTTTAATTATCGTGCAAATTGACGAGTCGTATTTAACATATTTATGAACTTTAACCCTTCGCTCTCGGTTAATATTTGAACTACTGTAAACATATATATTTATTTGACTAACAGTTGCAATACGTAACTAATTATGCTATCTTTGTATATCATTAAGCAATCATAACTAGGCTATTTTTCATAGTTTCATGTTAGATGATTTAAGAGTGATATTAAAAGTTGATTGAAGTTATTTCATGATGATTATAAATGCTGGATATTTCTGTATGTAGCAAGTTGCGGGTCTCCAGTCCTGGGATCCCGACCAATTTTGCGATCCCGTAATCCCGGGATTATGTTTTTACTAATCCTAAGCTTGAAAATTATTGTAGAATCTTGTAATTTTTAACATTTTCCTGGTGGGATAGATGCAGTCCATTTGGTCTGCCATATTGTGGCCAGAGCTGTGACCACTAACTTGTAGCATTACATTACAAAGTGAGAAAACTTCAGATAATGACACTTCAAGCAAGAAAATGATTTATTATTTACGCTACAATAACTAAGAACTAAAAAAGTCTGGCAATACACATTTTATTTTTAAATCTTTATTTAACCTTTTGTTGGTGTTTTTGTTAAGCGAACAGGTGGATTAGTACTGAGTGTTTTTACAGTTAGTCAAATCACTAGGTAATAAGATGAATAGATACTTTCTTTATATATTTTTATAATCCAGCTCTTCCACAGTAATAAGCGTCAAATACAATAGGAAACAAATTGTTAATGATAAAAAAGAAACTGCAGTATAATGTTCGATTCATTTACGATTTCTACTAAAGGCGCTGTGAAGAATTTATACATTCAATTTACAGTCACTGAACGTCAGTTCAAGTTCATCCATGCACTTGAACGCTTGAAGATCCTGAAAGGTGAAACTCGGGTCGTAAATGATAAAACATGTAGGAATGTACATATGTACAAAATTTAAACGGTTAAAGTTTTATAGTTGATTAAAAAATATATCAAATATTATCCTAATTGTTCTTGCGTAATGAAAGGTGGCAATATACCAATCATATATATATTTTATTTACGAAGCTGCATTTATAGTGAGGAGCTGCAGAGTGTACTAAAAGATCAATTGTGTGAAATTACGAAGAAGCGTGGGAGATCAGACATTGTTTGATGGCGTTCGTGCAGAACGATCGCAGCTTTGAAAGGGAAATTGGTAAAAAAATCACCTAATAATGAACGATTGGGAAGCACGCGCGCGCATCTTGATCGTGAAAATGCAGTTTTTCTATACTACAATGAAATTATTTTTAACGATTAAAATCCAAACAAAAGAGTAGCAAGATTCGCATACCATGACGGTAGCATTTATTGCATTTAAATTAAATCATCGTTACTTTCATTATCAGCAGTAAATAATTTTATTTTAAATATTTTTTATATATCTAATAATTGTTTGTTATGACTACGGCAACCCTAAGTAGTAAATGCTCTTATTTGTATTTATAATTATATTGAAGTGTAAGTCCAGCCTGATAATAGTGATGCCATCGGGAATAACTGTAATAACGTTGAACGGTATTGCTTCGGATGTCGACATAATTTGCATGAACACGAGTGAGTTCATAAGAGTACTTTTATACCACAAACTTATTTTCTTAATTTATTTATTAATCACTGCAAATCAAATGAGAATGCCTTAATTTAATTTCAACTACAAGTGATAATTCCAAGTACGTTATTAAAAGCAATACGTTTGTGGAACGACTCAACCAACCAAACGTGTCGTTGTTGATTATATTCATAACAGAAAAAGGAAAGAAAAAAGGACGTAACCCACACAGCAAATTTTACAGGAGGCACAAAAAAAGTGTTTTGATAATTTTGGGCCATATGCAAATTATGAAATATACAAGACCTGGAAGTGAACGTAGAATTTTAAACTGGGTTTTAATTTATAATCTAATACTAATTAAAGAAATTTTATAGGAAAAACCTATTTTTCATGGTCTTTTTTCTTGGTTTCAATTTTTACAAGCTCATCTTTTTTCAAAGTTTAAAGCTAAATTTTGATACTAATTCGGCATTTTCAGCTTACATCTTTTTGATATAACGTGTATCAAGTTTGATATAATACATTGCGATTATTGAAAAAAATGTGTTTTGAAAAAACTGTGGGTAACGTCCTTTTTCTATTCCACAGTCGATATATAACTGAAAGTACTATAATTTTGAAAACAAACAAGGTATTTCAAAAAAAAATATTTCGACTATGATTGCTTATCTTTTACTTGGCTGATATTATATAGGAATGGTTGGACAAAAACCTGACGAAATTCAACTTTTTTTAGTCGGAGTCGGAGTTGTGTTTTTTTAACGACTCCTGTTCCAAACTGTCGATCAAATGCTGATTGCTCATAGCCGGTGTTCGACTCTATCGTAGTCAATTACTCGCGTAATTATCCCTAACGATACATAAACGCAGGTATGCTGTAACACGAATTATAGTGTACTTGTGCTAAAGATCTCATGAAATAAACACTATTCGTGTCTTAGTTGGAGTTAATATGACGTTATGTGTCAAATAAACGTGAGATCCTATGGGATCAAATTGGAGTTACGTAATCAACGATTAACAATAAAACAATAGTAATTACAGCGATGTATACACTAGTAAACAAGCCAAAACTTAAGAAATCTTTATCACCGATCAGTAATCGTGAAGCCGGTAGCCATGTGTTAACGTCGTTTGACTTTTGGTTTCTAAGCAGACTTTTGAATCGCAGTTTTATCCATGTCCGCTCCCAATGTCTTCCTAATGGAGGAATCTCAACAGAAGTTTTTCTAAGAGAGAATTGTTCGTTATTCAATCGCTCAACCTCTCTTTTTTAGAGAAAGTAGTAGGGATACAAGGATAAGGTAGGACAGGACTAGTGGTTAATTAATCGCTTTCGCTACGTCCAATCATTAAAGGATCGAAAAAGGTGGCAGGGATCAAAAAAATGCTGTTCATACTGGGATTCGAACCCGTGAGATCCGGCACGGAAGCCCACAACGCTAACCGCTGCGCCATAGGACCCGACAAAGCCAGAATCGCATTTATAATCGTATCTTTAATTGATTTTGAATTAAATTTATGAATTTTCGTTGAAAGACATGGTTATCTGAAATACATTTATTCTCTCTGTCCCATCTGATACTTAAAAAGGTTTTAGTTTTTGAGCGATTAGTTTCTTATTATGCCTGTCCTTTCCCTATCATTCTATATACAATTTGGATACAATAAATTCTTTCTATATCTTTTTGTGGCACAATACTGCATAGTCAAAAGATAGGTTCCGTGGAGATCTGGATTGGATCAAGAATTACGAGTAACGATCTTTTTTGTTTCACATTGCGAATGGTGGTGGGACTATCATCCACCAACCTGTTGTATCCAAAAGAGAACTTGAGCTACTAATGCAAAACTAATTGTTGATATATTACGTGTCGGAGAAGATTTTAAACATCCATGCTTTGCGATAGAACACCATAAATAAATCGATTGAAAAAATCAATTAACGAAGCTGTCTGTACATGGATTTATATCCATAGTAATCAAAGCCAGCTACGTTGACCACATAACCCCAGACCCGGCAATTACGTATAGCACACAATGAGACAAAATTGATCACTGCTGTAAAGAAGTTTATATTATATCGACTGTGGAATGGAAAAAGGACGTAACCCACACATATCAAATTTTACGGAAGGCGCAATAAAAGTGTTTTGATGATTTTGGGCCATATGCAAATTATGAATTATACACAACCTTGAAGTGCACGGAGACTTCTAAACTGGTGTTTAATGGACATAATCTAATATTAATGAAAGAAATTGTATGGGAAAAACCTTTATTTCAGTCTTTTTTCATGGTTTTAATTTTTTAGAAGGTAATCTTTTTTAAACTTTAAAGCTAAATTTAGATACTAATTTGGCATTTGCAGCTTGCATTCTTTTGATAAAACGTTTATCAAGTTGGATACATTGTGATTATCAAAAAAAACATGTTTTGAAAAAACTGTGGGTTACCTCCTTTTTCCTTTCCACAGTCGATATATAAGCGATTTGGATTTTTCAACCGTTGATCTATTGGTCAATTGGTATTATTCGTTTTGTCATTGTTTCTGGTTTTGACATCGCCCATTGCTTCAATCGCCATAAATCATCCCGCAATAACTTTTTGTATATACAATCAACCAACTTGCGAGACATTAATGTACACTTAGGCATCGGTGTTGGCCAACTAAAAAAATAATAAAACAAGAATGACAATCGTAATTCCGTAATGGGCAGATTAAAATAACATCTCACTATGCCGAATTGAGGCTGCTCAAAGACGTGTACGTGGTAACTAATTGTAAGCAGCGTCATGAACGGTAATGGATGACTCGTATTTTTTTTCATAAAACAGATCCACACTAGGGAATCCAATCCCTTTTTGTAATCCTGGGATTTAGGAATTCACAATATTTCTGATCCCGGGTTGGTCATTTACCATAAAATCGTGTCACAATTGTTTGAGTGTCTTGGAGAAATTCGGGATTCCCAACTATTTAGGGATGTGGGTTTTTGGGATACCGTTTTAGCTCGCTTGCGGATTGCGGCTGGTTTTTAAAACCTTTAAAAAACTTTGAATTAAATTAAATAATTATTTTTTTATTCTTACTATAATTATTTGTATCACATTCCCTTCATGCGCACAGTAGAAATAAGAAAATCCACGACTTAGATATTTGAAATTTATAACGTAAGAAGTATAATATTTTTTTAAATTTATTCGTAAACCTTACGATGTTATGTCTAATGATGCTTTTCAATGAAACCAAACACGTCACATTAAATCACAAAAAATAATAATAACAAAGCTATCAAATTGTGAATTATAATTAATATTTCTTGTCTATATATTATATTATATATAGCTCATCTTTTAGTGACCAAGCTACAAAAAAAATATATTATATTATATATAGCTCATCTTTTAGTGACCAAGCTACAAAAAAAACTGAATATTTTTTTTAAATAATTTATAATTATGCAATAAATCCTGTACTGTCCACTGAGGTTAATTTCCTCACAATAATAACCCGTTATAACAAATTCATTTGAGACTCGTTTAATTTGTTTATGGTTTACAGTTTTTCAATAAAAAAAATACATCAAGTTCTATCGTGTAACAGTGTAGAGCCAAATTTTATGACCATTTAGGATAATTGATTTTAACAACGAAAGTAATTTTAAGAAGAAGAAGAAGTATTCTTATTTGCCACTATTGATCATTTATGCCAATGAACTTTTTTTTAAATAACAAAAGAATTAACAATTTAAGCGAAATCTTAATTTGTTTATTATGTTTATATGCGTATTTACAATCAACTCATACACAATAATAGTTAATAAGGTGCATAATTCTGAAGATTATTTTAAAGTAAACTATAATAAATACAATCACTTTTAGGGTGTTCACTGTCAATACTTGGAAAGGCATTATATTAATAAAAACACAATATTTCTTTGTACTTAATTTCCACTTTATTTAAAAAGGTCAGGACCGGTTTCGCTCATTGCGAGGATTTAAAATGTAATATTGTGTTTTTATCAATATAAATACAATGTCATCTATATGAAAACGTTGATTAATATTAAAAAAAATAATGCTCATTTATTATTTTTAAACTGCATCTATTTCAATTTTTTTTAAAAAATAAAGATTATTATTGTTGAACATCAGAGGGTTTTTCATCAACACACGCATGACCGCGCGTTAAAGATTGAATGACCTGTTGCGGAACGGAATGCCGAAAAATACAAAAAAGATGGTCAAAAAAATAGGACAACAAATTTAATAACATCGGAGGTACCTACACACTGATGTCTATATTTCTTATTTTTAACATGAGCAGTCTTTCATAAAACAAAAAATATTTTTTTCCAGATTTCATGGATATTATAAAATAAGATTGAATTATAGGATCTTATATTTTGTTTTTTTTTTCAAAATCATTGTTGAAAATAAATCCTTTCCTTAACTGTTTTCTTTGTTTTTCGAATATGTTTTTTTTGACGGGAACAGTTTGTCATTCATTCATTTAACAGCTTAACGACCGCACGTTTTTTTATAAAATTTCACCTGGCGAAATAAAATTTTGCGAAAAATTCGCAAAAATTGTAATTTTACTAAATTCACTATAATTTGTAAGCAAATTGAGATATCTTTACAAAATTTAATTTTCTTAGCTTCCAGATACTTCGCCTATACGCATATATGCGTCCGCCGGCCAGCAACCTTTGTTTTTCAAAGACTCAAATACGCGTCCACGGTCGTTAAGCTGCGTTTATTTTTTGTAGAAGGTATTTAAGGATAAAATTAAGTGACTTGGTAGAAAATGAATTGTAATTAGATAATCGCTCACTTATGTCCTGTTTTCAGGATAGTGTGTATGAGAAAGAGATTAAGACATTCATGTGTATGTATTAAATCCAGAAATCGATATTGTCAATATTGTCGATTATTCAAAAAACAAAACACTCTTGTATTTATTTCACATTTATTGAAAATGATCAGGACAGGTGTCACTCATCACTAGCATTTTCATCTGAATCATTTTATCAGTTGAAAATTCTCCAGATGAAACTGGTTCTGGTATTATACAATAATTTTGAAGTTAGTAAATAAGAGTGCTTTATTTTTTACATATTATGATGCATTTCCACCAAGTTATTGACAGTGAACACCTTAAAAGTGATATAGTTTAGAATTTCGACTGAAGGTGCTTGATGTCAATTTTTTTAAATTATTATTCTGTACACTTCCATTAATTTTGTTGATAACAACCCGGGTTTCGACTTTCGGCATCTTCTGGTTTCGCGCACTAGATAAAACCAGAAGATGTCAAAAGGTGAAAGCCGGGTCGTTATCGACAAAATTTATGGAAGTGTACAGAATAAAAATATTTCAAATTTAAAAGTGATAAATTAAAAACACTACTGTTTATCATAAAAAAATCATTGTTTTTTTTCTGTATAATTGAAATTAAATCAATTTAATTTAAACCTCAATAAAACTGTCAGCAATGTTTTCTTAAACTCACCGCTAATTTTTTTAATTTTTATTTATTTGTGATGGCAACCAAAAATTCAAATTTCTTTCCAGGAAATCGGTAAATTATTCAGAATTTTCGATAATTTAATATAACAAAACACGATTTGAACCAGTGGACACCATTCCTATAGTGGACGAATAATAATCTCGGCTATACGCGATACAAAAATTGTCCATATATTCACGTCATTTAAAAAATATTTCAAACAAAGAAAACCTTTTTTTCTGAACAGAAAGTATGATAATATATTACAAAAAATACCTAATATGGTTCTCCAAGAATAATTTTATTTTCTCAGCTTTTACAAAATCAAATAAGCCGTAACCTTAGATGAGCCGCTATATCGCTTAAGGTGATCGTCTGTAAAAAAAATATATCTTCGAAGCCTGAAAAGGGCTTTTAAGCTTTGAAAGCTAGCCGGGGAATAAAACCTTTAAAAAAATGCCCGAAAGGTAATCTCGGCTATCTGAAGTCTCCGTCGCAAAATTCGTCAAGTTTATACAAAGCTCAATGTGGGCATAATATTTTTACACCATCGTCAAAATCCATAATGGCGTCATATATTATATTTATCTGGTTTATGTGGATTATGGTTTGCTAGTTAAAATGAAACAAAACGCAGTATTCTTTATTTGGTGATATTTTATGAATTGGTAAGACCATTTTCTACATTATCATATTTGATATGTTATCCGTATTTATGATTGTTTCTTAACTCTCCAAGGACGAGCGTGACCATATGGTCACAGTAAATACCGTTGTCTATTGACCCCACTATTCATCCTTTTTCTACCTGAATAACGTTGCTTTTACTCATATTTGGTTAATAAGGGTACAGACTTCAGTAAGTCATCAGCCGCGGGGACATAAACGGCCAACAAAAGCTTTTTTGAATTTCCGTTTTTTTTAATGTACTTTTTGAAATTGTTAGTTATTTTTTCATCAAAACATCAAATAATTTACAGTTCTTTTGCTAACATATTTGTATTGAAATCATGTTGATCTAAAGAAGTCAAATTGTAAATATTTTTAAAATTTCACGCTTAGCTATATTTCAACCCCGAATGTTTGCGTACCCATACATATAGTCACTTTTGTCCTTACTACTGTCCGTACACAATATTACACGGTAATAAAATGATGAGCATGACCATATAGTCATGCGGGGTTTCTATACAACGACTTTGCGTTTTTTTTTTTTTTTAATTTTTGTTAGAAATAAAAGTTATTGATTTCAATATGGCTTAAAAAAATATCGAAAAAAATCTCTCATTTCTGGAGGGTTAATCAAATTAGACATTTCAAGTAAACGTCGATTTAAAAAGGTTTAAGATAAAAAAATTTGATTGTCAGATTATTCAAAAAAATATTTTCTATAAGAAATATTCTAGATTTTTTTTTACGAAAAACATAAACATATATGTATAACTCTATAGGCATTCAAGAATACTGATGTTTGGTTATTAGTTGTATCATGTAAATAAACTTTACAAGGCAGATACGTTCCGTAAACAATCGTGTAAAAAAGTGATATAAGTCATAGAATAATCGAGGGTAATTGAAGGAAACCACCGAATAAAAACAGTGTGCACCAAAGTTTTCATACGATATCGGGTATCTTTGGTATATACCACAAATATTCACAATAATTTTTATAATCTCAAGAATTTTAAAATCTTTGCAACTTTTCTCCACGACTTCGTGTACTTTGTACATAATCGTAAGCTAAAAACAAAGAACGCATTTTATATAGAGTAGGAATACTAATAAAAATATTTCTGACCCAAGTTTTTTAAAATATCATAGACGCCCAACTGAAAACTTCCGCAATTCTACAATAAAGCAAAAATTATGCATTATAATTAATACTTTTTTTATCTCAAAAGGGATACAAAATTTGATTGCTTAGCTAATAAATATACAGGTGGCAATGGTATGACTATTACATAATAACGGCATAATCTGAAACCTTTTTTCTTGTAGTGGGTCCAATGTAAGACCGATATCCAAAGTTACCTGTATTGATTGCATACAATATAATGTGTGGATGATAATTCGTAAAAATCAATGAATCTGTTTTTTTGTTTAAATCATGTCTGTTACTAATGTGGATCATACTGAATCGTAATATTGAATACTAACGGAAGTTCTTCTATAAGGTTGTTTGTTATTTGGTCTTTAATTTTTTCTTTGATTGAGGTAGAATACAACTTGTAATGATGATGCAACTATATAAACCGGCGCTAAATAATTTTGACAGATAAATCATTGATAAAAATTGAAAACTTGTTTTTTAGAATTGTTTCCATATAGTTTGTCCATTAACTTCACCTGGAATTACGCAAACCCAACGTTAAAAAATATAAAAATAGTTGACTACATGAGCTTTGATAACAAAAAAAGTTATACAAAGTCAGGGAGTATTTTTACTTTAACACAGACGTTAACTTTGAAAGTTTTCGACCTCAATTTTTTACAGGAAAGTCACAAGCAAGAAAAAAGATTAAAATAATCTTTTTTAGAATTCAACAGGCTTTTAATGCTTGCAAATAATATTCTTTTGTATAAAAAAATTGTTTTATCATTACAGACGTTTCAATAAAGGCATCCAATCTCTGACACTTTTTTTGATCCCGGGATTGAACATTCACCCTAAAATCGTGTAGAAATTCGGGATTCAGAATTGAAAATTTTTTCTCGATTAATTTGAGGTCTTGAAAATTTACTGATTTCCTAAATTGAAAAAATGTGAGACCTTTTTTGAACTTCTTCCCAGAATTTCCAAAAACCCAGGAATATACGGAATTGTCAAAATTGCACGCCCTACTTTTGATGTCTTTACAAAACTTTCAGGTGTTCAGTACCTTTATGATTTCAGATTTCAGCAGTAACCAAAATTGAAACTGATATTTAAAAAATTCAAAATATTTAACGCTTTGTCAATTTATTGATGTAATGCTACAATATTTAAAATACAAAACAAAAAATATAGCTTATTTAATGTAGTTCTGTTCATCATTTTAAAACTTACTCGATTTTAATGTAAACATGACTTTTTTACGACGTGTAAGTTAATATAGCCATTTGTATGCAGATTTTTTAAAGAATATTATGCATTTTCTCATCCATCAGTATCTAAAATTGAAAAAGAAAATATATCACTTACATGTGAGTATAAGTTTTTTTTTTATTAATCTTGGAATTTTCAGAAAGCATTTATCAAATTAAACACATGTAAGGCTTGAATAAATGAATACGTATTTGACCATTTCTGGATAGAAAAATTCGTGTGCATAAACACAATAGTTTTATTTTCAATGATTGGAAAAGGTGGTGGATGCATTATCAAATGTTGAATTAATGAATACACACATTTGAAAATTATCACATTTATATAGTATATAATGTAAATTTAATTGAACTATTACGCCATTGCTGTCATTTAAACAGCATATTCAGTTATATGTGAGGAGCAAACATTCAAATATTGATTTGTCACGCAAATACAGAGCTTGGGAAATGATGATTTGAGTGTTGGAGAAATCACGGTTTGCTTGAATGTGTCAACTTTATGATTTAATTTTTATATAAAACACCTTTTTTGAACACTTATTGTGAATTCCATTCATATATTTAATTGTGTACTATTTATTAGAACTGATATTAAATGGAATTTTTAACAAAATTTGTTACAGAATCACTTTATGAATGTTTGTTTCTCATTATATTAATTTGTTTAGTTTATTGAAAAAAATAACTTGATAGCTGCCACAGACGAGATATCTCGTAACATATTTTACGCTTAACACGCCAGTTACGAGTTAACTCGTCAATATCAATTTTATTTATTATTGCAAATTATAGCCGGCGTGCTAGGGGAATACGTTCTTTTTTTCTACGACAGCTAAAAAGTTGCGATCCGTATTTTCTACAAATAATCAATGTTTAAATTGAATTGTTAGTTTTGAAAAGAAAATTTTAACGTAACCATCCAAATATAGTGTCATAAAACAACTATTTTTTACAATTTACGACTGTTTATTGTGCGCATTTATAGACAGTAACTAAAAATTAATTTTATTATTAAATCGTTTTTTTTACATTAAGATAGAACATTAATAATGTCGTACTGTATTTTAATACATCATTCAAACAAGGATTGTGAGTTAACAATATACAATTCTTTTTTTCTATCTAGAATTTTATGCAATTGCCAAAATTCTATGAACCAGTTGAAAGTAATAGGGTACGGCTCAAAAAGATATAAATACAATTTCTATGGCTCTAAAAAATACGTAGGCTATACGTACGATTTCAATTTTTTTTTCTCTTTCAACCACTTTATTTTCCCACCGAAATTGAGTCGTACCTTTTCAGGATGATCCGGTATATATACGTAGAAAAAAAAACTTTCCTCATCTCAAAGAGACGGTACCCTCGGACAAGTGCTTGTGATTTCTAAGCGGGTTGTAGAGTGATCCTGTCCTTATGCAGGACTTTGTAAGGAACGAGTAGGTTTTCCTTAACGCTCCAAGACCATGTATTGCTTTGTCGTTTTTTATTATTATGTAAAAAGGGTCTAGAAAAAGCAATAAAATATTTTTTTACTCTACATAAGATAAATTGCTTTAAAAACTTTTATATTATTATATTATATATATATTATATAAAGTTTTTTTTATTCATCTCTACAATCAACAGTCAATTTGTACTTTAACGGAAGTAAGTTTTACTATGACTCGTTTTATTTAATTTCATAAGCACTATACAATTCAACCTTTTCATATTCTTAAATATTATTCGATCTTATTCAATTGACAAAAGAATAAACAAAAAATTCTACTAATTTGCTTGCTACTTAATATGAACGGATCGGTCAAAAGAAATACTGCAATTACAATATTGACATATTTAGCATAACAGCTTATTATATATAGCCAAGGCGGTAAATATTTTGAAATCAAATAAGATGCACTCAATATCAACTATATTAGAAATAACATTACGAACACCTATTGTACGTCCGAGGTATCAAATATTAAACAGATAAAATATATCTTTCACAGTTACTTCGCCATACCCATTTAATCATTAGAGAAGGGGTCCCTCCTTACTGGTAAGGAAATTCAGAGTTCCTGGGAATATTACTAGATTTTTGTTTTTGAATTAAAACTTGGTTGAAAAATCTACTAAAATTTTTGTTAATATAAATATGCTTAATTTATTTTAGTTTGTTTGTTATTAGTGACTAAAAAATGTATGATATTATATATCGACAGTGTAAAGGGAAAAGGACGTAACCCACAGTTTAAAAAAAAAACATTTTAACTAAATGTTTGTGATAGATTGTATAAAAAAATAAGTAGTTTAAGTCATGATTTCACAGTTGTTTTCAATAATCACAATGTATCAAACTTGATACACGTTTTATAAAAAGGATGTAAGCTGCAAATGGCGAATTAGTATCTAAATTTAGCTTTTAAGTTTGAAAAAAGATGAAGTTGTGAAAATAGAAACCAAGATAAAAGTTTGAAAAAAGTATTTTTTAAGACAAATTCTTTAATTAATATTAGATTATGTCAATTAAAGACCAGTTTAGAAGTCACCGTGTACTTCAAGGTTGTGTATATTTCATAATTTGCATATGGCACAAAATCATCAAAACACGTTTTTTGCGCCTCCTGTAAAATTTGCTATGTGTAGGTTACATCCTTTTTCTTTTCCACTGTCGATATGTACATACAAATTTATATATATACAAAATGAGTTTTAGCACCACGCGATCTCTCTTGGATAGGGGTAATTATATTCAGAAAAATAGTAAAAGTTGGAATGGAGAAAATAAAGTTTGGAGCCCTTGCAATAGAGAAAATCTCTCACAACTCGACCATAGAGAGCGATTTTGTATATGCATGATACATCAGACAGAGGGTGCTTAAAGAACCATCAATTTCACATCAGTTTTGTTTTGTTACTTAGGTCTCGTGACTAACAGTCAACTTTTTACTGCTCATCAATTTACGCAAGTATTATATTTCATAGTTAACGACGTTGTTTATTTTTAATCCAAAACTAACAGTAGATCACCAACACTTTAATGAATACTTTCTACATACGACTCTTAATATTATAATTGCACATTTTATCAAAACAAAATTATCAATTTTCCATGTTACAATCAAATGCATATTTATCAAATTAATCAGAATAAATTAACTTCACTAATTCACCAAACGGAGCTTATTTTTAGGAATATATGAGTCTTTAAGGGAACCAAACATAAAAATGGTGAAACTTTTCCATTTGACTTTTAAGTGCAATTACGTTTTCAATTAATTTTTGTGGGAACTGTCATCAACTTTTAATTTTATGTGAAAGTTTTTTCAATAAATAAGCATAAAAAAGTAATACAAAATAACTTAGATTATTCCACGTATTGTGCTACAAACTGTGACACGTGTTTCGCCTATTTCAGAGGCATCCTCAGACAGACTTACTTTCAGTAAGTAAAAGTAAGTCTGTCTGAGGATGCCTCTGAAAGAGGCGAAACACGTGTCACAGTTTGTAGCACAATACGTGGAATAATCTAAGTTATTTTTTATTTTATATTCAAATGAACTTCCACAAAGATACCGACGAATCCATCGAAAGCATAAACAATGTATTTTAGAGAAAAAATGATTGAAATTATGCAATAAAAAGGGTGGGTTCAGTTCACTTTTTCCCATCATCCTAACTTGGCTCACTTTGCCGTATTTTAATCTCGTTGACCCCAATCTATCAAACTATTTCGCTTACTTTATTTATATTACTATTTGAGCATAAATTTACCTTGTCCAAAGCATAGACTCGTTTACTCGTTATTTAAAACAAAAGATACAAAACTTTTAAATTATCGGGATAAATTCTAAATACCCTCTGTTAAAAAGTAAAATATTTAATAGCCGTCAGCATATGACACACATGGAATATTTGCATTTAACTGTCGAAACTATATTATGTAAAATATACCACATTCATATTTGACAGACGTCACAATCTTGAATAAAAACAATCGAAGTCAGTTTGTGAATCACAAATATCGTTCCATTTTCAAATGCTTGATTTATATAATGTATTTTTATCGCCTTGATATTTATGACGTTAGCTCAGTTGATAGAGAGCTCGACTGGTAATCCAGAGTTCTGTGTTCGATCCACGGTCGCGGCGTTTTTTTGTATGAAATTTTTTCAGCGATTTGTATCGTCAAATAATAAACAGTGTATTGGGAAAATATGTCTTTAGTATGAATAAAAATATTGCGTCAGCGGAGCTTTGAGAAGGGAGGGGGAAGGGGCAGGGGGAGGGGATATCGCGGACAATCATTCAGACGGACGGACATTATCGAGTATTAATATATAGATTGTAATAAATAAATAACTGGAATGTTTGTTCTAAGGCAATAACCGTGGAAAGCACAGTATTACCTCTCTGACTCCAGACAAAAATCACATCTGATCAAAAAAAGTTTTATACCACATTCATGGTAGTTGAAAAACTGTTACAATCGGAATAAAATCTTCCAGTTCTTAGTTGGTTGAAACACGTACAACATTGATGTTTGTCGTCGATTTTATGCACGGCGTCCCGACGTCCCTTGTCTTAATCCCGACGCCGGAAAGGTGGAAGGGTTAATCGTAAAAGACGCAAACTGTAACACAGTAGCCGGACTTTGCTTCAACCAGCGAAAGTATATTATAACTAGCTTCCTATGATGTTGGGTGCTGCTTTGTTTTTACATCTATTTAAACACCCATTTATTTAAATCTTCAAGGACGTATATATTTAATTTAAAAAGTGCGTCTAAGTTTCAATGGAGCAATAGCAAAGTTTAGAATTTTTTTTATATTGTTTAATTGTACTGCAGTTTTATATAAGATAACGCGTGTTTTATAAGCAAAATAAATATAGATTTAAGCAATCTACACTGATATTAAAGCTACAAAATAAGCAGGGGTAAAAAACAGGTTTTTACATTGCAATTACAGTATATCAGCAGGACTATGTTTTTCTGCAATAATTGTAAAAGCGAATCTTATTTATATTAGAACTACTTGTTACTCAGTCGCTTAACTACTCTTTTTTCGAAGAGAGTGGGAATAGAAAGAATAGGGTTAGGATAGGACTAATGGTAAACTAATCGCTCTCAGTTTGTCGGCTCAATCGGCTCGGGCCCATGGCACTGTAACCAACGTCGTTGGGCTCCATGCATGGGTTCAAATCCCAGTAAGATCAGTATCAGTTCTTGAAAGCATGGATGTTAGTGATGTATAAAAAATTTCTTCTCAATCCAATCTTAAAATATCGGGGTCTAGTGAGAATGATTAGGTACCCACTAATACTGTCCTCACCTTATCCTTCCTCATCCTTTACTATCTTTGAAAAAAGAGTAACAAACAGTTATCGTAGAAAACTTTAGGTTGATATACCTCAATTATAAGGCCATATACTCTACATTGTGAGTGGACATGGAAATTTTAGAAAATTAAAAACATCCATGCTTTCGAACAGAAATCGATTGAAAACATACTGTTCGGACTAGGATTCGAGCCCATGAGTTCCGTTACGAAAACCAATGACGTTGTCTACTACGCTACGGATGCAAGCTTATTAATCAATTGAGATATCATTGCTTTATTATTATTATTTGAACACAAGACTCAGCAGCCAAATAAGAAGAACATGTCCGGAGAGTGATCGACGATTAGACCGGCTTTTACAAAACTGGCTTCCATTATAAATCAGACATAAAAGAATTTAATATTGGTTTTGAGTTTAAGCCTTTACTGTAATAATTAGTATGAATAAATTCAGTCGATTTTTGTGTGTTGTCTACATTTTTTCTCAAATATATTAGTCAAAAAATATTCAAGATAAATATTTAACATTTTTTAAAGCACCCAACTCACGATCCTTCGCATCGTGCATCAAACAAAATCAAATATTTATAACCATAATAATACAAGCCCTAATCCTTGATATAGGCTCATCAACGATTCAGTATGAAGCAAGCCCCAATCAGTAAGTAAATATCTATTCAAACGAAATCACATATTCACAATACGTAGTTCTGTGATTTACCTTATAGTATTCACACAAGACGTTAAATTGATTGAAAATACATATGAAATCAATGAGAAATTCTTAATTAATGTACATCCTTCTTCCTCAGTTTCGAATATTTTACAAAGTAAATCTAGCAAATTGTGTGTTTCGTGGAAAGATCAAAACTGACAATGCAATATATTTATGACAATATCATGAAACGACTCTGATAGAATATATCAAATTTAGGCTCAGGTTAAATAATATTAGGGATTCTGAATCTAGAGAACACAAGAATTAATTCTCGGGAAATCGATGTTTTTTTCCAGTCTCGGTACCCGGAACATACGACTAAAACAAGTAGCTAATTCATTATTAAATTGTGACAAATATAGCTATAAAATTTATATATTTGCTATAGAAAATTTTATAACTATATTTGTAATATACATTCTGGAAGGCAATAAAAAAGAGAGAGAAACTTTCAAAAACTTAAACAATTATCAAATACGTATAGTGATCATATTAATAATTAAATATGACCACTTGTTTCGTTGTCAAAATTTTCGTATCATTAAAAAAATGTGTACCATTAATTTTGCATCTATTCCATAATTTGAACATTATAACGACTGTTCTTGACAATATTATATTTCAGAAACATCAAATGTTTGACTCCTTTCTTAAATTTAATTATATTGCATATTTATGCATTGAATAACGCAATGACATGATGATAAGCGGCTCGCCGGCATATGTTAAATTTTACAAGCGACTCGCTCGAGCCTTTCAGCCAGCCTCTTCCATCACACCCCCAGATATATATAAAACCCTCATTTACGCGAAAGTTGGGACCGCGTGCTTGGGAGTCGCGTAATTAGGTGAGCAAAAATTAGGGGTTACGTTTTTTTTCGCTAAAAATGTAATACTGCTAAAACTAAGAATAAATGAAAAAAATATTTATTGACATAATATTTAGTTATTAGGTGGTAAAATTGCCAACGTTTGACTGTATGCACAGCACAGACAGTCGCCCGGCTGTGTGTGCACCAGCAACGATAATGAAAGGTGACCACGTAATTCGAGATAGCGTAATTGGGGGTTCCACTGTATATATATGAATGATATGAATTATGTATTTTTTATGAGAACATATAATCCGTTTGGTACAACTGTGCGTCTAACCACCCGGAAAATTCGCTACTTGAGTAACTAAACAGATGCCAAAATTGGTGACACGTAGATTAGTTAATAACGAAGACAACTCGAGCGTCTTTCGGGAAAGTGCAGAATTCCAACTGCGCAAGTTTTCAGAAAGCACATTCGTAGTCACCCGGTAGGTGGGTTATGCAAATTGGCCCTATGAGACTTACTCGCAATATATTCACACACATGGTTAGCATAGTAAAATTATGGATGGAAAACCATCGGAGAGCGGCCGAATTCTGGGTTATAGTTCCCTAAGAAAAAACCCATTGGGTCCCTTAAGAAAAAAATGACACATTCAAACGAAATATTTAAATGATATTAAATTTACATTTTTTTTTTTTCATATATTTTTCAAATATTTTTTACCGTAGTTGCTCATGGAATGGAGTTTAACATGGAATTAGTGTAAAGGAGTGTTTTTTTTAATACTTATAAACATGGCCGGCTCGTGGAGTGTGCAAAGAGTGCGGCGCACACAGGCATATATGCGCCGCAGTAAGTTTTTAACATTTTGAGAATTCTGTAAATTCATGGAAATTTGGATTCAGAAATACTGCAAAGAACTAGAAACAATGCTCATTTAAATCTAGTTTTTCGAGGCGCCAAAGGCGCCTTGCACACAGTCACAGATATCCTCGAGCCGGCCCTGCATATATATTTTTGTTTGTTGAAAATCATCTAACATTATTTTATATCAATAGTTTCATAATTGAAAAGCTAGCTATGACTTAACCATCACTGATTTAGTACAAGTAAAATAAGCATTCAAAGTTAGTATCAAAATAGTTGGAATATATTATATATTTTGTACATGTCAGTGTATTGATGATATGAAAACTGTTGCTTTGCAATCAACCATTGAGAGTAGATATAAAATATGAACCTAAATAATATATTGTATGTAGAGTTAGATTATATCCTATTGGATACACAGACTATGTTTCATTAAGTTGATAAAGTTTGCTTTGCTTTGTTTACAAGTCTGGCAAATATATTAATTAGATAACATTCTTAAAAATAAATAAATTGGAAAACATGCAAAAACTTATTACAGCTATTATTTTTTTTATTTATTTATTTATTTAATTAACATTGCAAAAGGTTGACAAATTATAAATTTAAAACTTTTACAATGGAGAAAAAAATAGTACAATTTAATATTAAAATCAGTAGAAAAAAAAATGGCAAAGAAGTCAACTGAGTAAGCTCCGACGAACTCTACTTTAATACATAAAAAATAGTATTCGTCGGAACTCACCCACGTCTACGTGGAATATGTCGACATCCGAAGCAATATTGTTGAACACCGTTAAAGCTCTCCCCAGTGGCATCCCCATTGGCAGGCTGGTTCTACACCTTGGGAGAACAAACAATTCATGTCCACGATTTCTCAAAAAATAATCAGGAACATTTAGATTCACATTCTCAAGAATGGTGGAATTCTCATTTTGGCCACGTATAAGTCGAAAGAAATATATGGCCAGATACATTTCTCTTCGAACATTCAAACTATTGAAGTTAAGCATGCCTAAGAGAAAGTCAGTTGGATAAAGCCATGGGTAATATCCATACACCCTCATATAGAGAAGTCTCAAAAATTTCTTCTGAATCTTCTCCACCATAAGGGTATATTTCGAGCATCTTGGGGCCCAAACAATTGACCCACTCTCAAGTCTGCTTCGAACCAAAGCGTTGTACATTAACATTAGAACTTTAACTCCCGAAAAGACTCTGGTGGTACGGATGACAAAGCCCAACATTTGTAATGCTTTCTTGCAAGTAATCTTAATGTGATTATATAATGTTAGTTTGCTCTCAAATTGTACGCCAAGATCTCTGACTGATGAAATTCGTAAGAGAATTCGGCCATTCATTGAATAACGGAAAAATAACACTCGCGACCCTCTTGTAAAGGATAAAAGATTGCATTTATCAATATTGAAATCGAGTTTGTTACACCGCCCCCAATCTATTATATTATCTATATCAGACTGAAGACGATGACAATCATCTAAGGTGACAACCTTCAAAAAAAGTTTCAAATCATCAGCGAATAACAAGAACATAGAATTTTTAATAACGCTTGCTATATCATTTATGAAAATAGTGAACAGCAATGGCCCCAGGTTTGAACCCTGCGGAACACCAGAGTACGTGCAAAACGGCATTGATTCGAAAAGCCCATACGATACGTATTGTTTTCTGTTCCTAAAATAACTACCAAAAAGCCTAACAAAACCATCAGACAAACCGATCAATTGGAGTTTTTCCAAAAGAATGTCATGATCGACCCTGTCAAATATGCCTTCGAGAAATCATTGTAAGAACAGTCAACTTGCAGTCCTTTATCTAACGCCGTCGACACGTAATCCGTAAACACCATCAAGTTTGTGTCGGTTGATCTTCCGACTCTGAACCCATGCTGCTCATTAATTATAAATGGTTCAATCCTTTTTAAAATCATATGATGCATAATCATCTCAAGAACCTTAGCTGGCGCTGAGAGAACAGCCACCGGTCTATAATTTTCCACTGATGATTCTGCGCCATTCTTAAAAATTGGTGTAATCTTAGATATTTTCCATATTTCAGGGAAAATGCCTGATTTCATAACGAGATTAAATATATAACACAAAGGACTTTTGATGAGGTCAATACATCCTTTTAAAAAACATGTAGGCACCCTGTCGGGACCGAGCGAGCGGGTGTTTTTAAAAGATTCACTCAGAAAAGATTCACTTCTATCCATCGCTTAATGTTTACTATATCCGGACAAAACATTGTTGTATTATGTGTAATTGATAACTCTTTTTTAATGACTAACTATTGAAGAAGCAAAGATTAATTATGACTCTAAATCAAAAAAGTTTTGGCTGGTTTATCAAATATTTTATTTTAAAAAAACTTGAAAATTTAAACTGAAACATTTCAATTATTCTAAAAATTACATTATATACAATTTAAATACTGCAAGACTGTCGATATATGTCCCGAAGTATTTTTCTTTTTCTACCAAATATATTTGTTAACATACTTAAACATTTCAATTATTCTAAAAAATATATTATATACAATTTAAATACTGCAGGGCTGTCGACATATGTCCCGAAGTCTTTTTCTTCTTCTACGAAATATATTTTTTATCATACTCAAACATTTGAATTATTCTAAAAATGATACTGCAGGGCTGTCGATATTGGATATAGCAGCTCAGCAGGGCAGCTCAATTATGATTTTTATGAATATATTTTATTATATCCGCTGTTTGCATAGTTTAAATATAGTACAAATTTCAAACACCTATTACAAATCCTCATGATGAGCGAAATTGGTTGGAAGATTTTTTTTTATATTATTGTATTAATATAATACCTTTCTACCAAATATTGTCAGTTTACAATTTTAAAGCGATTATCAATTATTTAAAGCAAGTAAGTGGTTTATTTGTTACTGGTCGAAAACGTGAGAAAAATTAACAAATTTGTCAGAGTAACAAATTTATTTAGAACCTATGTAATTATTGACTTGACTTGTAAAGCTTTTTTTCGATAATCACATTGTATCAAACTTGATACATGTTCTATCAAAAGGATGTAAGCTGCAAATGCCGAATTAGTATCTAAATTTAGCTTTTACGTTTGAAAAAAGATGAGTTTGTAAAAATTGAAACCAAGAAAAAAGACTGAAAAAAAGGTTTTTCCTAGATTTTTTTTTCATTAATATTAGATTGTGTCAATTAAGCGCCAGTTTAGAAGTCTCCGTGCACTTCCAGGTTGAGTATATTTCATAATTTTCATATGGCCCAAAATCATCAAAACACGTTTTTTGTGCCTCCTGTATAATTTGCTATGTGTGGGTTACGTCCTTTTTCCTTTCCACTGTCGATATGAAATCAGCAAATATCCCTGCGAAATTAATGCTTCATAATTATGAAAAATACAGTTTTAGCGAAATATTTTTTAATATGCCAAACGGTGCTCGTAATTATGAAATATTACTTAGATTTCAACTGATAAAAAAATATATCACTGATGTCAAAGTATATTTTTATGACAGTAATAAAATCTTACTAAATCGAGCGCAAACATTATCTCGTACAAAAAAAAAAACACCACTCTCCCACGTTTCGCGGAATACGGAAAACACCTATTCTTTAGAAATCTAAACAACTTTATTGCCGTTTTCAATTGAATTGGAAAATGATTAATCGCTGTACGTTGCCAGTCGATAATATTAATTATCACAAAAACCTTTGAGCCTGTCATTTCTTTTTTTTTGCAAAAATAATTTATTTCCGAACCGAACAAAAGCTCTTCGTCATAATGTGTTTTTACTGTTTGCTTTCAGTGACATCGATAAATAATAAAAAAATAATCCTTGTGAATCGAATTTTCATCCCATATTGTGAATTTGAAAAAATATATTTTATTTAAGTGGGCAGAGATTTTCATTCTGTTAAATTTTAATACTTTTAATGTTGATTATATTTGGATACGTTTGCTGATCCATTAAGCGAGCAATTAATGCTTTGGTTTTTTATCTATCTCCGTTTAGCGGTCTACAGTTTAAAATCCCGAATTTTTAAAAGTATTTGGAAATTATTTTTTGTTAGTATTTTCCTGTCCCAGTCCGGTTTTTAATTCTTCGCGAGCGACGTAAAATTACAAGTACATCGGTAGCAATGACGATTTTGTATTTTAACAAATGGCCGATGTTTCGACGACTTTTGTGACAATACTTGCCGCTTTTCTTCACAAAATACTGACGGATGAAACAGTTTTTTTTTCTTTTTTAAACATCATGCACTTTCAAATGACTGATGGATTCGCGTCTAAAAATATTTTAGATTCACAAATAGTAGTATAATATTATTATAATTTTTTTAACAAAGTTTTTTTAATGTAAGTAATTAGATGCAATTCAATTGGTCGGCTCTATGGCACAGTGATCAATGTTTTGTGTTCTATGCCAGACCTCACGGCTTTGATACCCGGTACGAACACCATTTTTTCAATCGATTTTTCGATTTCTGTTCGAGGTGCAGGGAGTGTGATTAGACAATCTCTAATGCTGTCCTTCCTATCCCTACTCTCTTCGAAAAAAGAGAGGTTGAAAATTGAGTAACAAATATTTCTCGTAAAAAAACTTGTGTTGAAATGCCTTCATTAGGAGGTCACATGCGAACATTGGGAGTGGACATGAATAAAAAAATAAGTTGCGTATGCAAAAAAAGTCTACTAAAAAATTGCCGAATAATCAATTTAATTTACGGTGTAAACGATGAAATATCCCTTATAAAAACAAGAAAATTTTGTGAATTAGAAGTCAAATATTGCTGCCTTATTATAAATTGGAACCCTGAATCTGATTTTCTCAAGGAAAAAAAGCAAAAAATCAGTAGAAAACGATGCGAAAAAGTCTTAATAAAGCTATTTTCAGTATATCTTCAAGTGTAGCATTTACATGCAAGGGGCAAATTGAACACTGATCTACTCGGCAAGACGACTAGGAACTCATTAGATAAGATATCAATAGAAACATTATGAATTATCATATCAACAAGACGACGCTTGCAGACTTGCAGTCTTGGTTTGTATTATTATGGTGGTGGCTTAATATTCACTCGTGTAAATAAGAAAGATGAAAATCTTTCGAAGTAAACGATGGATTTGTGACAGGACTATAATATTTAACCAATGTTTTGAGGACAGTAATAGATTTGTGAACGATAATAGGGGATTCAATCAACGTTCTTCAACCAATGGTCTGCGGACGGGACTGGTCCGCGAGAGTTTATTACCGCGTAATATTTCGATTTGTTTATCTCCTCGATGTTGATGCAAAATGGTGAATGAACTGCCTTCTGATATCTGTAAGGTGTCAGTTATCTCGCGTATTTGAAATTTAAGATCGGTCAAAACATTATTGTAGACTTATGTATGTTTTCTTGAACAACTGCCGAATTTGGGCGACCTAATCGTTCAGCTTAGAAATCATGAAATGAGCGTTCAGAAATCAGCAAACCACTTCTCTACCATTTATCTCGATGGAACAGAATCCAAATGAGACTTATCAAGCCATTGCTTTGCTTGAACGGTATTTTTTCCCATTAAAAATCAATGCTATATCAACACACTAAATTATGATTTTTCGATTGTTTTTAAAATTACAAAAGTAATGTCAGTAAAACTACTGTACTGTAACTTGTCAATTAAACCTCAATTGTTGTGAAATTTTGACAAGTATTATTTTAAGGCTGGTACTTTCCTAAAATCATATAAATTTTTCAATAGTGGCACGATCTATATGTCATCTTACGAACTTATTGAGTGGTGTTGGTTGAGGCCAGTTTGCGAAATATTTTGACAATTTTTATCGATCCGCGGATGTTAAAAGCTTGAAGAACACTTGATTAAATAACATTGCTCCATTGGTCGTTTGGCTAGGAAAATAAAATAATCGATGTATTCAGGAAAACGATGAATACGACAACGATTTATCAGGATCTACATATGTATGTACATTGTATTGCAGCATTGAAAAATACAATTTACCAATGAACCTTTAAATACTTAGTTGACATAATACCGGGAAAATGATAGACAAACAAAAATATGATAGTAGAATATTTTGATTATCGTTTTTATTGTAGATATATCTTTATCTGGGTTGTTTATTTTGTAATAGGATACTATTACAAATAGGTCGATAAGCAAACGAGTGTTCTATTTGATAGCACAATAGCGTTCACAAAATAGATAATTAAATTTGAACTAGGGATATTATCGTTTCAATAACACTAATTGGTTACCATAGAAAAATATGTGTTTAAATTGCTGTCATCTATATTATTTTGTCATTGGGCAGAGGTTGCTATTGAAATAATAATCAAATACACGCACACGGCTCGCTTTAGAAGCTTTTCTGTTTTATGGTTTTGGAAAACTCGTTTATTAAATGCCATTATTAAATACGCAATTATTATTAAGCTAAATAATTCTGATTGGTTTTCAAAAAATAGTGTATAGAAATCTAGTATGGAACTAAAAGTTAATATAAATTTAATTGTATAGCTTGTTACTCCACTTGATGTGTTAAAAATTGTGGCACGTATTTCGCCCCTTTAAGAAGCATCATCAGACAGATAGATCTTCGCAATAATTACAATATAAAAGTCGGTTTTTTACCAGTTCGGTTACGGAAATCCTAATGAAAATAATTTCAATAATGGTGAGTCGCATATCTTATTTAAAATGATATTAACTAATGTTTCGTTTGAATTAATTACTTTTTTATTTCCAAAAATACCAAGCTATCCATTCTTAACCTTTTACTGTTTACTAAATGGGCTATTTTTTATTTTTATTTTTATCAAACTTGAGACCTATTTCAATCATATAAGGATTTGATTTGCCCCACATTGGGAGACAAATAAGATTGAAAAATAATAATTAGATCTATGAGATATTCAAGACTGTTTCTTAATTCATCACTCTACTTAATGAGTAACGCGTCAAAAAATATTGATCGCATTGTTTTCTTTATTAGTCAGATATATTGGAAGCAACCAGTTAGGCAACCGTTGCTTAAATAGATTTAGAATTTCCAATGTTGCTAAAAAGTGAACCCCTAGGTGCTAGCTACTAAAAATATGAAATTATACGCAATTTAATGTATTTAAATTTAATTCAAAGATACGAATGCATTTTTGTTTTAATAACATATATTGTAAATTTTTATTTCGGGTTTCAAAGATAGTTTAAG
The DNA here is from genome assembly GCA_031772345.1 of Himalopsyche anomala. Taxonomy (NCBI): domain Eukaryota; kingdom Metazoa; phylum Arthropoda; class Insecta; order Trichoptera; family Rhyacophilidae; genus Himalopsyche; species Himalopsyche anomala. The sequence goes on along the minus strand of CM062835.1, from coordinate 3,179,063 downwards.
GTTGAAAGCCTACGCTGTTACAACTATACGATATTTTCAATTGCTTCAACAATATGTAGTTTTTATGATAATAAGAATTGTATCAAATCGCTTACGTGAATATTCAGAAAACATTTCTAGAAAAATAGCACGAAGGCGTCGAATCCGTTCTTTTACATATTCTGCGCATTTAAATATACCACTTTTAAAAAGAAATAAGCACCTTAGGTGGCAGAAATAATATAATATGAGTGTCAACTTCACGCCGCAGCTTGCAGTTTATTGCAAAGTGCATAGAAAACGCAAGCGAAGCATGCAATCGTAAGTTTATTCAAAGCTCCTTTTACGCCCTTGTAGAAAGTTGAGAACGGCGAAGAATACTAAGCTTTAAAGCTATCATATCTACCGTAAGCTTCAGATGACTCCATCAACGTTCATTTTTAAATTAGGCGTTGCAAAGACAAAATTTTAGAGCATAGAACTAAGACATTTTTTCATAGAAACATTGACCAGTATAAGCTGTCTACTTAGAAAGGGCAGTAGTGTCAATGGAGTAATGTTTTCACCCTACGTTACTTGTCACGGCCGCCATGTGACTCGTAGCGTTTAATGATTAAATTTATCATTTCTTTTATAAGATTAGTCACTTTAACGGAAAGATGCGACTGTTAAAATAAAAACACTTGTCGTCGTTTAGTTTCATCTTCTGCCGGCAGCCAAGTTACGTTATTAGATCGATACGTTTATAAAATATTGCTTCAACAAAAAAAGCGATCATTGAAACATATAACACACGGTAGATTGTGAAGAAGTTATTTTAATTTTTTTCTTTTTTACTTTGTTTAACACTTCAACGATGATTTAAAAAGTTATATAGGTTTAATAAATTTAAAATATTTGTGTCCAACAATTGTAACGATGCTCTTTTGTTGTTTTTTTTTATTTATTTACTAACAGCTATTTTCCATGCTATATACTAGAAAAAATTACTTACTACTAATTAGTACTGCCCTAGTCACATATTTCTATTATTTCTGTCTCAGAAAGAGAAATGTTCAGTGACTAAGTAACAGGCAGTTCTCGGCAAATAATTTTTGTTGATATAATCTCTATAATAAACATTGCATTGGTAGCGGTTATAGCTTAAAAAAAGTATTGCGCAAAATATTTTTTTTAATATCATATGAAATGTTACAAGATTTTTGATATTTTACTTTGTACATAAAGCCTCACGGGAATTGAAAGATTTGAAGACCTAATAAGACGACGCTCCATATACATATTAATATAGTATATGAGGAGGTATATATAATATAATTTGCATATTGATGTATATGGTGTACACGTAAACTGGCTTCACTGTGGATTACTCACCTCTTAAACGATCACGACATTCCGTCAGCAACGTTGGAAAAAGAATGCAAATAATCAAAACATAAGAGATGAAGAAACCTCGAAGAACTTTGACGATAACGCGTTTAAGGACTTAAAGCTCCGTGGATTTGATATATATATCAACAGTGGAAAGGAAAAAGGACGTAACCCACAGTTTTTTCAAAACAGATTTTTTTTTAATCACAATGTATTCAACACGATACACGTTCTATCAAAAGGATTTAAGCTGCAAATGCCGAATAAGTATCTAAATTTAGCTTTTAAGTTTGAAAAAGATGATCTTGTGAACATTGAAACCAAGAAAAAAGTCTGAAAAAACAGTTTTTCCTAAACAATTTCTTAAATTAATATTAGCTCTCGCGGCTCGGAGACTAGAAAAATACTTCTCTGCCGATTTCAAAAAAAAAATAGTCTAAGGCCTTCAAAATATCTCTCTGCATCATTCCTCATAAAATTTTTTAAAAAATACGTGGTTTTTTAATAAATAATTATATTTTAAGTTGTGCTTAAAAAAGACGTCATTTCAGTGCAAATATTAATTTGCTACTGACGCGTTCAGCGGCGTTCAGCCTAGTTATCTTACGAACGATCGCTGATAAGCGGGCGCTTATCTCTTATCTTATCGTATTTATATAGACTACAAAAGGTCCAAAAAACTATGATATAAGAATACCTTAATTATAAACATTGTATCACCCATATTAAAATAGATATTTAAGAAAACGTGGGTGTTGGGGTCGCATTTCTTGCGACTTAGAACCGGAAAAGTTAGATTATGTCAATTAAACGCCAGTTTAAAAGTTTCTGTACACTCCAAGGTTGTGTATATTTCATAATTTGCATATAGCCCAAAATCATCAAAACACGTTTTTCATGCCTCCTGTTAAATTTGCTATGCTTGGGTTACGTCCTTTTCCTTTCCACAGTCGATATATAAAAAAAAACAAATCAGTATTTTCACTGAATTATTTTATGTCACCGGTTGCTTTTTGTTAGGGGTTTTTAAAATAATACAAAAAAACAAGAGTTTCCCTGTGTCGCAACACGTTATTAAAATAATGTTTATAATTGAATCTCTGGGGACGTCTAATAAATTGAGCGTAATTTCACTTTGCCCGATACAATTACTCGGAGTGGCAATTAGCAATTGCGTGACCACCTAGTGAGAGTGGTGTTGCCAGTATAGCTACTATATATCTTTGAATATTCGTAGGGCATTATGGTATTTCATAAGGTCGAAGCTGTATATATTCTTCGTCATCATCACAAACACCTAGACCGCTCACGCAACCTGCATTTGTCATCGCGTAAAGCTAAAAATGAATGCATTAAAAAATATTGTAGCTAGAAAGAAACATTAAAACCTAGTGTAAATCTTTAAATAAAGTTGTTCGTCTTTGAATCAGAAAAATATCGTACAAATTGCTATTTTTATTTTTACTTTTTCTTCAGCGCTACAGTTTGGAAAGAATCTTGCTTGTCTTGATCAATCCACTTATATTCCTAACAAAAATTTAAAAAAAAATAACGCAAAGTCGTTTTATAGAAACCCCGCATGACTATATGGTCAAGCTCATCCTTTTATTACCGTGCAATATTGTGTACGGACAGTAGTTAGGATAAAAAAATACTAACAGTTGATAAAAAAATAACTAACAGCTTCAAAAAACCCATTTTAAAAAAATCGCATGTGCGTTTAGTGGCCGTTTCTGTCCCCGCGGCTGATGACTAACTGAAGTCTGTACCAACCAAATATGAGTGAAAGCAACGATATTCAGGTAGAAAAAAAATGAATAGTGAGATCAATAGACAACGGTGTTTACTGTGACCATATGGTCACGCTCATCCTTGGAGGGCTAATCGCTCTGGATTAATTCATTGTAAAGAAAATAAGTAGCACAATATAAGAAAAAAAATATTACAAACATCTACAGTCTTAAAATTGAACGTGTAACTGAAAAAATCATAAGTTATGTTTTAACCCGACAGTTACTCATCTTAAGACCATCTTTCTACAACTGAGAGGCTAGGAAATTAATTCAATGAAATTAGAATAATGTCGTGCTAATAAATAACTAATATTGTCTTTGAAACAGAAGAAGACTATGTGTAATATAAAACCATTTCTTTTTTAAATTCCCTTGAACACTCTTGGTTAATTATGAAACAAACTTAACACGATACAACTGCAGGATGCACTCTATAAGAATAGTTCGTACTATGTATATTCTCTTAAGACCAGTGATGCATAACATATCTAAAAGTAGAGTCAATTTTTTTTTATCGCTCACCGCCTCAGGAATATGTAATCTATCCCGCGTAAACTCTCACATAAACAGATTTTTAAAAGTTTAATTATTGCATACTAATTACTCCAGTGCTAATATATTTTAAATTGTGTCTTTATATTATGTTAGCAAATGACATGTCGTTTTTTCGAAAAGCAAACACAAAACGTAAGTTTTTCACAAAAGTTTTTCTATGAATCCAGCTCTCAAATAGTTGGTAACATTTATGTCAGAATTTAAATCAATTTTTAGTCAGAATTCAAATAAACTTAATATAAATATTATACGGTTAAATTTTTTAAAACCATTCTGGTTAGGTTACGTTATGTTAGGTTTTTTTAAATTTAATTTCATTTTAATTGTGACTATTTTATATAAAATTCTGACCATTAATTATTTATTCTGCTCTCTGTAATTCTGACCGATACATTATGACCATTTAATATAAATTCTGACCAATTTATTAAAAATATGACCGAAACTGAATAAAACTTTGACCGATTAATAAGAGCCGATAATAATTAACTAATCACTGGTCAATTTTTCAAATAAAGCTTGAGAAAAGTTGTATTCAGTCAGTGGGTCACAATAATTAATGTTATAATTTTAGACTGTGGAACTTTATTTTTTTTCTCCATAAATATGATGTACATTTATATCAACAAATTTTAATATGAGCTGGCAACACTCCTTTTTATTATACAATACGTCTCGTACATACATTTTTCGTACTTTGAAGCATTAATAGGTTCTTGGTACATGTTAAAATAGTAATAAAAAATAATATTATCGCTCTGGATGTCCATCATACTCAAAGCAGTGGACAGTAAATCTATGACAGGCATGCATGAAAAATTACATAGATTATTAATTAAAGAGCGCGCTGTTACAAAAGCTTTTTGAAAACCGTGTGAGAGTTTTTTCACACATTGTTTTTACATGCTTGAAGTTTAATATATCATATTGTAGGTAATTTTCTACACACATGTATCTCAATTTTTAGTTTTTTTGATGTAATGAATTTAGAATTTCAATTCACACATATTCCATTAATATCACAAAAACAGTCCGGGATTGGATGCTCTAAAGCTAACGTACTTATCTGTGATGAATAAAGTGTTTACGAGGACTCCGTAATAACACTGTTTCAAATTGTTTTTTTGCGTTCATTTATGAACACGCGTATTATTCATCATATAAAAAACTGTCTTGAACACGGTTTCAAAACACATTTTTAAATGTTTCCTGTTACGTCATTGTTGATGTTTTTTAATGTTATAAATGATCGGCGAAGGTTGTGCTTCTTGACAGTTTCCCACAGATATGCCAATCTGACTTGTGAAATCATTAAAAAGTAATTTAAAATACCAATCATATATTATATATTTTTTATCATGTTAACATTTTAAGTAACTCGTGAATATATATTTTAAATTACCTACTGAATATTATAATTAAAAATAAAATTGATCGCTTCGTTATTTCGATGGAAACTAAATATGTAACGTTTTCTTGGTTTTTTGAGAAACATTCTTTCACTAAATGATTGCTGATACCGATTCGAATGTAAAATTAATGTTCGAACCCTACACTAAAATTGAGCGTAAAAAATAACGGAAGATAAGAATGCTTCATTACTCACAACACAATCATACACAGAAGTAAACAGCATAAATGTATTATCTTGAGAATATCGTCAGATTGAGCATTGCAAGGTTTTTGAATAAACTAAAAACTGATTATTGTATATATATATATAATGTTTAAATTTAGTTGAAATAAGTAGAATCGGTCATGGTATCTATTAAAAAAAATGTTTAATTAGTAAATCAACAAGTTTTGTTTATCCATGTCCACTCCCAATGTGAAGCATATGGCCTAATGACCAATGGAACTATTGGAGGTATCTCAACAGAAGTTTTTTTCTTCGAGAACTGTTTGTTACTCAGTCACTCAACCTGTTTTTTAAAGAGATTAATTAGTAGGGATAGAAGGACAAGGCTCGGAAAGGACTAGTGGCTTACTAATAATCGCACTCGCTACGCCCGGTTTAGGGTCTCCAATCCCGGGATCCTATCCAATTTTGCTATCCCGGGATTTCAGGATTGAGAAATTTTTACCAAATCCCGAAAATTTATAGAATTTTCAATTTGGAAGAGTCGCTAAAACTTTTCTCAAATTATACACGATTTCACGTTGAGTGCCTAATCCCGGGATTGAAAATTAATCAATCCCGAAATCCTGGGATCACAAAAAAGCTCCGGGATTGGATACCCTAGCCCGTTTGTTATAGCATCGGAAATGGTGTAAGGGACATCACAAACACCTATCCCTTCCAATAGAACCTTGTTGATTATTTAATCAACTTTTGGTAAAATATAATGTAAAACAATGCATCGTACATATAATGAATACACCTTAAGAGGATACAGTACCTTTTCGCCTGAAAACAGAGTAAATCGATCGTTTGCCGTCGACTAAATCTCGTGAACCGTTCACTCAAAAATTTTTTTTTCAATAATTACATTTTCCAAACGCTTTTTTACACTATTGCATTTTTTTTTCATGAGAATAGTCATATTTTAAAGGAAACACGGCAAACACAAAAAACGGAATTTGAAAAACTGCTTTACGTAAAAATCATTTTTAGAGATTATTATAAGATACCGAAGTTTAATGTCTTAGAAAGAAATGCAGATAAAGGTTTGTTTAAGAAAGTGAATTGAGCAGAATTTCCAATTTATGTTTTGTAATGATTGTACATCCATTTGAAATGTACCATTTCTCCCACTTTTTCTGACTGATTTTTAAAGCATAATTAGATCATAAATACTTCTACAAAAAATTGGAATGATAAAACATTTTATTGTTTACATTTAAAAGCAAAAAAAAAAAAAATAATTAATAATACCAATAAATGGTAACCATTTTTCGGGGATGTCTTTTTCTTACCTACCAATCTTCAGTTTGAGCTCAGTTTGAGATGAGGCTTGGTCTAGAGTGGACGTGTCGAAAATTTCTTTAGATATTTTTAAATCACTGGTCAACGAACATTAGAGATATGAATCAAAGCAATGTATTTTTTACACTACCATAAAAAACGTTTAATATCGGTTGGGGTGAGGGTTGCGCAAAGCGCTGATATATAATATTATTTAAAATACAATAATGTCTTGTTCAGTCGAAATACTTGGTCTTTAGACCAGTATTACTTTAGTTTATGGATAAGCATTTTGAAATAATTATTCGGCAATGGTTTTAAAAAGAGATTCTATTCAATATAATATTAACAGTAGTTGAATAAAAGTCATCTAAATGGAAAAAAAACTTCAAAATTATCGGAGAAGCTAAGATGTTAATAGTAAATATTTTTTACATAATATACAGATGGTAAACCATGTTTTTTGCAACGTTAAGTTTTTTTAATTGAATACATTTTTCTACCGTCAAACGTGTTTTTTTAAACTTATAATTGAACAAAACAGAATGCTAGAAAATATTCGAAATTGATATATGACAAATATAAATACATATGTATGGATACATAATAAACTTTTGAAATATTTTTATTCATACATTTAAGTCATTGTTTTGTACCACCCAGCAAAGTTAGTCCGATGCAGCCGATATAACTTAACGACTTTAATTTATCTATTATATTAAATGATTGAAGACCATATTTTTTCGATAACTTACCAAATTATGTAACAATGTTATACCTACAATACATTAATATTCAAATCAATCACATGGTTTGAATTACTTTTAATATTATTAGTATTGTGTTTTCTTGGCACAACCCTGAAATTTGAACTTGTATATTGGCGTAGAACTAAATGTTCCCAAACATTTATGCATTCGATATAAATTATTCGAATAATTTCTTTTGATCAGATATAATATTCATTTAGTTTCTTCCTTATTGAGTTATATATTATATAAACTTGAAGTAAAAATAAGCACATAATAAAATTTACTAATGGCTTGAAAGAATTATTAACATGGATTATGAATATTTTCGATAGTTTCGGTATTCACTTAAGAAAAAGTCATTTTATAACAAATAAACTTTGTTATTCCACTGATCGTTTACAAATTGTAACACGTATTTGGCTTTTTCGAGAAGCGCCTTCAGACCAACTATTAATCGTCAAGCTATTAGTTAATGATGTTTACATTTATTCTAAGCAATCAGTAGAATAATTAAGTTTTCTGATAAAAAATATTGTTATTCCGCGCATTCAGTAAAATATACACCCAATCCTTTTTTTTACGCGATTTATTTTTTTGCGATTTTGAGTTTCCGCGATTTTTTTGGACGGCACCGTTACGCTTTTTCATACATTTTTGGTACTTTTTTACACGATTTTGGAACCGATTTATCAAATTATATGAAAATATTTTGTTTTTACGCACCACTATCTGGAACCAACGGATCATCCTGAGATTTTGGATCCTAGATTCACAAGGTCAATAGAAATATGGAATCCGCAATACATTTTAGACGCTATTAATAAAAAACGTAAAGAATTCACTGTGCGAAATGTTCAATCGATTTGATAAGAACGATTACTTAACTTACAATAATTTAAAATTTTTTGTCTAACAAAGTTATAAATATATATATATTATAAATATAAGACAAAGTTACGATAATTTTCGGATTAAATACATAGTGAAAACTATAGCGCGAACCAGAAATAACTATCAATTGCAACTTATAATTCTTTTACTAAAATAATTTTCTATTTTAATCTTATTATGTCAATATTTTAATCTTTTTATGCAACAAAATTATTTTTCAAAACTGTATTCATCAATATCAATATCATAACAAATCATATCAAATCAATATCATAACAAATAGGTTTTACAAAATTAAAAATAAAAATTAATTATTTCAATATATTAGAGAAAGTTTGAGAATTTTGTATTGTATGGTTTGTTTTGCTTCTCCGAAAACCGTTACTAGCTTACTGTTACATTGCAATACCTCATTACTGTCTATATACCCATTCGTGTGTTAGGTGGTATTGTTATTTTTGTAATGAAATATAAAAATGTTTTGCTTGTTTTGATACTGTAAAAATACGTATAGTGGTGGTTACCTATTTCAGTCAGTGCAATATTTATGCTGTAGGTCAAATTTAAGTTTTGCATTCCTACTGAGTCGCCTTAAGCTGGATGCGGTATTAGAAGTCTCAAAAGCGCCAAATATCCGTGTCCGTGCGGCCACAAGTTGGGCGTCTCACCAGGGCCGGATTAGTCTCGGCTGGCATAAATTGCCCGGATTTGGCGGGCAATCGCAAAATCTTAACCGGGGTACGTCCCCAAATAAATCTGTCGCGCCGCAGACCGCGAGATTGCCCCTTCACGCGTGACGCGGGATTCCTGCCCGCGCAGCTGCCCCTTGGAGATTTGGACTGCTAGATTAGCGGTCGTAGCTTAAGATGTATTTAACAGAAATGATATATTATATTATTACATATTAGTACAAACAAAATTCTACACTGCAATATGCTGTTTGTTGAATTTATAATTTATCTTATTACGCAAATAAAAACTAAACTTTTTTATCAGAAGCTAAAAACGCAAAATATAAACAGTATTGATTTAGCTGAGTATGTGACTTAGTGGTATTCCCGGGATTGATAATTTTTTCGATCCCGATCTTCCTATTTTAAGCGATCAGCTGCATATGCCTGGCTCTCCACTTTTATACTTTATGTACATATAATCATAAAACCTTTTCCGACAAACAAAAATAAATATAATTCTTAAAACTACTCACCATTCAAATCTGTGGGCATCTCCATGGACTTATCTTTTCGCCAGCAATGGCTTTAAGCTCAATGATACATTTCTTATGTAAAGACGAAACATTCATTTACTAAGCGTCAGTTCAAGTTTATCCGTGCACTTGAACGCCTGAAGATGCCGAAAGGTGAAACCCGGGTTGTTAGTGATAAAATTTGTGTGAATGTACATAATTTTAACGATTCAAAACTAATGATATTTCGATTTTTCTTGTATGAAACTTAAAGAAGATTGTTTATTTGTATTTATTTCAATATGCAAACATCGGCCTATCGAGAGAAAACTAGTAATTTTGTATGGTTGATAATAGAGTGTCTAATTACGGGATTTCGAGATTGAGGATAAGAAGTGCAAAGTTCTCGAAACTTCAGTAATCGGCAACCAGACAAAATTTTAGAAATCTGCCAATCACCTAAAAAGGGTCTCAATTTTTTTCAATTTGGCAATTTCTCAGGATTTCAAAATCGACGACCGAATATTTTTTAAATCCCGAATATGTCCACGATTTAATGGTGAATTTTGAATCCCGGAATACCGGTATTAAATAAAATGTGATTCCCGAAATCCCGGGATTACAAAAAGGGTTTGGGATTGGATGCTTTGGTAACTTTAGTTGATAGCTATTTCGACTTACGCCTCATAGTTCTGATGAATTAATCTCATTTTTGCGTACCTTATTTTTCATAATTTTGTTACATACCACTTTCTGCTAGTACGACGACCAGGGGTGGGCTGGAGGGGGCTCGAAGGGGCTCGCGTGAGCCCCTTGTTAGATTTTACCACGGCCGGCGAGCCCCTTGTTAAATTAATAAAAAACAATATTCTCAGATCAAATAAGTACATAACTGCAATTTCTGACATATACTATCTACGACAGCTTCCAGTATACACGGTAATATATTTTTAGCCATTTACGTTGATTAGTTTATGGTAAACTGTATATTGTTGCATATTTTAAGTGTATTAAGTAACAATCGTTTGCTTATTTAAAAGTATTGCATATAATTGCATATGACTGATAAATTACTTTGATATAAAGCGAGTCCCTTGTTAACGTATTGGCAGCCCACCGCTGACGACAACGATAATGTAACTACTATTAAGATTAAATACATAGTTCTAATCACATATGTGCTATTTAACGCCAATTTGATGTTAAGCTGATGCTAAAATATCATAACCTGCGTAAAACGATAACGTGACACATAATCGCATAAATCGCCTGAGAAATTACGTACCCAGAGAAAGCAGAGTTTATAAGTGTACCAATTATGGCATATAACATCGCAAAGAAGCTTATTATTGTATATTCCAAGAAACAGTTTACTAATAGAGCAGAGAAAGGTGAAAGATATTTTTATAACAGATGAGAATGTTTCTTTCTTTCTTTTAATGTTAGAAAAACATATTTACTGAGTGTTTGTTTTTATATAATAGATTTTTTTTTACCATGTCCGCTCTCAATATGGAGCATATGGACTCCTAATGGAGTTTATCTCAACATTAGTGTTTATACACTGCTTGTTACTCTGTTGCTCAATCTATCTTTTTCCAAAGAGAGTAGGAATAGAAGGAAAGGGCTAGAACAGGACTAGTGGTTAGCTAATTGCTCTCGATACACCCCGTTCATAGGATAGGATGAATAGGAGGGGGGAATTCAAGACATCACATACATCCATGCCTTTGAACAGAAATTCATAAATCGATTGAAAAATCAATTTATAAAACTGCCCGTACTGGGATTCAAACCCGTCTCCTCCGTAGCGGTAGCCAACGACGTTGACCACTCGACCACACAGGCGACTATATAATAGATAGGTTTTATTAAATATTAGCCGGTTCCCGGCAAGCGTTGCAATGCCACAGATTCGTGGCGCAGTAGGCAACGTCGTCAGTAACAGAATTTTCCGCGCAGCTAAACTCTTGTCTTAGATTGCAGTAACAACTAGTCGTTTTCTAACCCAATCCTTCTATGCTTAGTCTCTTCGAAAAAAATAGAGGTTGGCCAACTGACCAACAAACAGTTATTTTTTAATATAAATTAGGATGCTAGAGTGGAATGACACGATATATTATGTATCTCTTCTAAACCAGTTTATATTTATATATATATCATTCGCCTTAATAGCTATCAACTACATATATATAAAATAATAGTTTTAGAACTAAGTTTTTATATTTTCACCTTATTACATTTTAATATTCTTAACCACTTGAATACCAAGCGGACACAGGTGTCCGGAACATGTGCAAACAAACACGGATGTCCAAGACATTAAAAAAATCAAATACTTGGTATTCTAATAGAATATAAGCAATATTTTGATAAATATGTGTAGTGCTATCTATACTGAGTCAATATAGGTTTTTAAAATATCGAATTCGAGTGTATATTAGACAAAAATATTTTTCTCAAAAAAACACAGTATCTCTGGGTCATATAAATGATTTATTTGCCGGTATTCAAACGGTTAAGTAATTAAATTGTCCGCAAATGAAAAATAAACAAGAAAAAAGCTTTCAACTGTATATTTCACCACTTCTATTTTGTTACATTACTATTTTGTACACCCATTACTTCACACCGACTTTTTTGCCAAGATACTAACATTTTTACCAATTTTAAATTAATAAAAAGGGAGTTTATTGACTTTTATTAGCAGTTAAACATGACTTGTAGTCAAATATTTTTTAATATTGTTATGAGTGTAAAAAGAAGAGTACTGTTTTATTACAGCACATTAATTCATAAACAATTTCCAAACGGTATTGTGTTTTATATGCCATCATTTATTAGTTACTGTAATAGCTTATCTAATATAACATTTAAGTTTACTGAGAAGTCTTTTACTTTGTTATATTATTAAATAAGACTTAAAAAAACAATATTGTCACTAGAAAGGTAAAATGACGTAACTTTTTAAAAAATAAGCTTTTTATTGAATATCACAATGGATACAACTTAACCCTTTGATGAATATTGCTGTTGATTTTTTCATATACTAGACACATCCATCAGTGATTTTTGGCCGCCCCGTTATTTTTATTATGTGTTTCAAATTAATAAAAGATTTTTTAAAAAAGTTTAATATATCGACAGTAAAAAGGAAAAAGGATGTAAACCACACATATCAAATTTTACAGGAGGCGCAAAAAACGTGTTTTGATGATTTTGCGCCATATGCAAATTATGAATTATACACAACCTTGAAGCGCACGCAAACTTCTAAACTGGTGTTTAATTGACATAATCTAATGTTAATTGAAGATTTTTTTTAGGAAAAAACTTTATTTCATTCTTTTTTCTTGGTTTTAATTTTTTACAAAGTCATCTTTTTGAAACTTAAAAGCTAAATTTAGATACTAATTCGACATTTGGATCCCTTTCTTTAATCGACGTTTGTAAAGCGTCACATGTACACAGATGAGAGAAAAAAAAGATTTTGACACAAAATCGAAGTTAAAGCTTCAAAAATATTTCAAAATAAAAAAGAATTAGTTGATTTAAAGTTTTCAACTATGCGTTTTATATTTCAAAAAAAAATATTTACTTCTTGAAATGATAATTAATACTTTTCTTATATTGACCTGTATCCAAATATTTTTTTTAATATTTTTGTGTTTAACAATACATTGAATAATCACAATATAAAAAAAAATTATTATGTTAAAATTAGCTTACTCCTCAAAGGGTTAATACACTTTTTATTAAAAGGATGTAAAATGCAAATGCTGAATTAGTATTAAAATTTAGCTTTTTACGTTTGAATAATGAAAGGCACGAGAAAATGACGACCAGGCAAAAGAACTTACGTAATGGTTTTTCTTAAGCAACTTAATTTAATTTTACATTGAGTGAATAAAACACATGTTTCGTAGTTTTTGTGAACTTCAAAGTTGCATATATTAAATATTTTGGCTTTGGCTCAAAACGATCAAAAAACGTTTTTTGTGCCTCCTATCAAATATGTTATGGGTGGGTTAAGTAGTGTTGCCTATCTAAAGTCGAATGTTATTCGTCTTTCTCTGAATTTCCAGTAACAGATAAAATATTTTATAGCCTTCATAAGCTACCAAAATAACTCTGTACAACATTCAGCTGTTTCTTTTAATTCTCATAAAAAATCCATAATTTACATGATATAAATCTTTTTTTGTGTTTCTTTACCGTAAACTTTTTATATACTTTCTCATCTATGTGGATTCTTTCATAAAAGAAGCAGATTTAAATAAAACCTTTTAAAATAAAACATTAAAATTGTGTATGTATTCTTACATCTTTTAACTGGCAACTATCAACACCTAATAATAACACTTAATAAAATATAACCACCAATAAAACAAATCGTAAGTAGGGAGTTGAGTCCCGGATATACATTTGTTTGACACCGGGACTTCAAGAATACTCTTCTGTAAATTAAATAAATCGTGAACATTTTATCTGGCCTATAATATAAGATTTTTACATATTATAACAAAACTTCCTGAAAAATGTGTAAAATTATTAAAGTATCTCAAAAAACATGGTTTCAACTAAGACAGTTTTATTCGAATATTAATTTCGTAACTTTAACTACTTTTCAAAAATGATAAGCGAAAGGTGTAGTTTTAGAAAAATATTTCAATAAGCTTTTGTTGCGTCTTATCTATTTAAGGCTAGGAAGTATTTATCATTTACATGTCAACCCACAGTCATAATGCATACATATATCGTTAAAGTAATGTCAGTTCGGGAATTTCAAACTATATTTATCAAATAAAGACATGTTTATGTGTAATATAAATTTACCAACACCTTGTTAACTGTAATTTTTTCATGAGAGTGGTTAACATAGTTTCTTTTGCTCCTTGAATTTCCTTTTTACCAGGAAAGAAATAAAAGGAAATTTCATTTAAACCCTAAAGCATCATTTTTTCTTTAAGCTAAAAAAAAATCAAATTGCCAAAAATAAATATTTTAGTAAGATTTTGTTAGGAATATAAACAATATTATTTTTAAAACAATTTAAATCCCGGTGTATCGGGTTTTTAAGTCTCGTACTGATTTCGAAGTCGGCAACCCTAACAGCACGTAATAAAAACCAAAAAGTAAATTACAAACTGTTAAGTGGCCATTTAGGTAAGCGTAACTCAAGTCAGTAACAAATCAATAAAATAAACGTGATGACAGATATATAAAATCTTTATTTATTCGTATAAACGAAATTAAATGATACTTTTATTGACAGTGACAAATGTAAAAAAATCAAACGCAATCGATGGGGTATTGAGCAAATCATTTTTGACATTTCTGACAGTAGTGAGTTACAAGTTTGCCCCTCTACTAGTCGTCGTGTCCAGGCTGCATCTAATTTTATGGCCCCAGGTCTTGATGGAATAACGATTAATAAAAACATTATATTTTAACGATTCTGATTTAAGATACTTGATCGATTATAATATAATAGAAAAAAATAAGAAATGCAGTTTTTTATATGTCTTGTGTCATATATATTACCGTCATGCTATTTGTGTCAAGCATATCATAAGAATAATTTAAAATATGCGATTAATCATTGAAAACGTATACTTTAAATACATTTATTTCGTAAAAAATAAAAATAATAAAAGATTTTTAGTACTTTTTCCACATCAAATTTATTTGATCAAGACCGGTTTTGCTCATCGCGAGCATTATCAACTGATAGGAAACATATATAAACAGTGCTATTTATACAAGTTAAATTGAAATAAAAGGTGTAAGCAACTACTAACAATGAAAAGGATTTACAAATTTCATTATAATTGCACAAAATTAAAATGCTTAACACATATAACATACAATTACGCATTTTAATTTTGTTACTCTGCGTTTTCGTAAGGTGCCATGATTCGCAACCGTAAAGCAGCACTGTCAAGATACATGGGTTGAACTGGAGGTACTTGGTTCTGACCGAGTACAGCCGTGAATCCGACTCCGCATGATTAATTGTTGAACTATGCTAATGATGTAGTTTTAAAGTATAGTTAACAATAAGAAACTCTTGAATAAAACAGGTGGTTCTCCACTGCTAAATTTATTTTCCAACGATTTAACCCGTCCTCATTGATGCAACTCATTAGTTAATCACTTCTTAATGTAAATGTAATTCACATTACCATTATCGTTTGTTTGTTTTTCTATCATCCCCTCCTTGCCTCCCATTTTTATTTGATTTTTATTATAATATATCAGAATAGTAAAATTAAAATCATTCGTACTTAAGCAAGCATTTGTGAAAATGGTCTGTCCAAGAATGCCTCTGAAAGAAGCGAAACACGTGTCACACTTTGTAGCACAATACGTGGAATAATTTAAGTTATTTAATATTAAAATGAACTTCCACAAAGTTACCACCGAATCAATCGAAAGTATTGAACAAAATACTTTGTTATTTTTTACCTTATTGTTAGTTATATTAATCTTCGTAGTTTGTTGTCATTAAAAATAAATATATATTTTCTTTAAAGTATGCAATAGGTGAGCAAATAAAAGAACCATAAAAGTGCTTAACACTTAAATGAAGCATACGTGATTGTGACCTACAAGTTAAGGTTTATAATTAAATTCTGTACGAAGGTCATAATACAAATGAAATATCCTCTTCTTTATCCAATTAAAACACGTATCACCACAAAGTATTCGATTGCATTTGGTTTTCATATAAGAGAAGCCATACTATGATATCAAAATGTCAAGCCTGGTTGCATAACGATTAAAATTCTAAATAATTATCCCACTATGTGTTTATATTGGTAAGCTAAAAACCTGCAACTGTGTATAATGTTTATCGACTGTGGAAAGGAAATAGGACGTAACCTACACATATCAAATTTTACAGGAGATACAAAAAACCTTTTTTGATGATTTTAGACTAAAAGCAAATTATGAAATATACACCACTCTAAAGTGCACGGTGACTGATACACTGGTTTTTTAATGACTTAGTCTAATATTAATTTAATATATTGTTCAAGAAAAACCTATTTTTAGGTCCTTTTTCTTGGTTGCAATTTTCACAAGCCTTTCTTTTTTCAACATTAAAAGCTAAATTTAAATACTAATTCGACGTTTTCAACTTTTTTCCTTTTGATAGAACGTGTGTCAAGTTGTGTAAATTGTGATTATCGAACAAAAGCTGTTTTGGAAAATTGAGGGTTACGTCCTTTTTTATTTCCACAGTCGATATTTAAATGAAATTTTCGGGTCCTATGGCGCAGCAGTTAGCGTTGTTGGCTTCCGTGCTAGACCTCACGGGTTCGACTCCCAGAACGAACAGCATTTGTCGATCGATTTGTGAATTTATTTTTTAGATGTTTGTTATGTCTAAAAATTCACTCTTATTCTTTCAATCCTTCAATCACTGATTAGTTAACCACTAACCTAACCTTTTCCTTCTATTCCTACTACTTTTTTGGAAAAGAGAGGTTGAGCGACTGAATAACAGTTCTCGTATATTTTTTTGTTAAGATACATCTATTGGCTTCCTACATGCTCCACATTGGGAACAGTAATCGATAATAAAAATTGAAATCGGATGACAGAATACAACACCAAAAATAAAATTTAAATGTCATTTTGAAGGTTTAATTTTTTTAAATGTTCAATAATAAACAAAAATAAACAAAGCCTTCCATATTATTTTGTTGGTTTTGATTTTTAAGACATGTTTTTCAATTATATGAAACACAATAAAATATTTCCATCGTTCTTGACACTACGTTATATATGAAAGGAACAGGGAAATAAATCGAAAAATACTAGTACTATTTTCTAGATAATCGAACTGTATGGTTTGTGTTGTACTTTTAAATAAAACATGGTTTTATTTAGTTTCTTTTGCGGCTTATGATGAAAAATAATAGTTGTTTTTGTACACTATTATTTTTATATAGTTATTCTACCAATCTCACTGATGCTTTGAAGTAACTAGGCAATATCAATGATTGTTAAAGTAAGGTAGGGAAAGTATAGAATAAATTTATGTTTTTACACGCACACGATGCATTTCATGCAAAATCAATCATAGAGATCATGAAGACTTTTTATGGAAAATATATACGATTTTTCAAATTAAGCATTCATATTTAACAACTTTACTTTGATTTTCTTTTCATAGTATTTTGAAGACAAAATATAAGTGAAAAAATATAGATGTATTCTTACCATATTTCTTAATGGTTCTGTGATGAATAGCTGTTTTTTACCTGAAATAAAAAGAAACATTTTTAAGTGAAAAAAATTAACAGAAATAAATATTGTGATAAATAATCATCTAGATTCTAGTTGAACTTTTAGATCGCTATTCGATGTTTAGCATCATAATTCATAACCTGTCAGTAGGCTTAATATATGTTTAAGGTCTTAATGTTTCCTAACATAAAAATTTTTGTTGAGGGCTCTCCTCAACACCTCCATGCCCATGATGCAATTGTAAATAGTTGAGCCATTAAATCATTCAATATTTCTTTTAATATTGTCAATAAGTATTTATCATTTTAGGTATTCTTGCATATATACATTTTTAAAATTATTTTTTGGCTTCTAACTTAGGTTTCAATACTGTCAATAAACAGTGAAACTGAGATGCCATCATGGCAGGGAACGTGATTTTTTATTATGGCATGTTATGAGTTAATAGAAAAATAAAAAATAAAAAATATTACAATATTGTTATTATTTAAGAAGTTCATTGTAAATAATTGTTAGTATGCCATTTCATAAAAATAATGCTTTTCTGAGAAAATAATGTGTTGTATACGATATAAATCGATATAAGATTAATAAGCATTTCAGTTCCTCAGAATCCTCGAATTAAACATAAAAATAGACATTTGTTTACTTAGCACAATTAATTTATAACAAATCTTGAGATTGAAATCTGCAATGGTTTCTAAGCTTCAGATTGTTATCATAAATTATCATATGTTGCCATCCCAAGATAATAATTTTCCAGAATTGTATTATCAAGTATAAAATTACCAATCACTTGTAAAAGTGTTTGAATATCTATATTTGCAAATGTACAGTTTATTTTATTAAATTTAGTCAAGCAAATACGATAATATTTACGTTAATAATCAAAACATGATATTGATTCAGACGGTTAATTCTATTTTCATATTTACTTTACTTATAATTAAAACTGTCACTTTCAATTATATTTATCCCAAAATAACTT
Organism: Himalopsyche anomala; assembly: GCA_031772345.1. Lineage (NCBI taxonomy): Eukaryota > Metazoa > Arthropoda > Insecta > Trichoptera > Rhyacophilidae > Himalopsyche > Himalopsyche anomala. The sequence continues at coordinate 3,160,384 of CM062835.1, read as the reverse complement.
AAATCCAATAATTGGCGTAGGACGTCACCCCTAAATATATTATTTGGCTTCAGGTCGCTCCCGGGCTAAACCCAATTAATAGTCGGACGCGTTTTCCTTAATCCCTGACCAAGTTATTTCTCTCCGCAGAAAAGCTGAGTTTAAATTACAATGTCTTTGAATAAACACCGTCGTGTCCGGGAGGGGTAAATCTGCCCATGAAATAATGAGGAAAATTCTACGAAATTCGGTGTTTGTATAATCTTGGGTCGAGATCGCTTACCAAATGAACTACCGAATTTACTAGGGTTAGTTTAAGTTATAAATAATATTTCCACTAATCGAAACATCATTAAAGCTTTTCGCTGGAATTTTGTAGACTGAATTTTGTACAGTTTGTTTATTAGTTTACTTCAAATTATTGGTGTAAATGCGTTTTTTTTTTTATCAAAATAAAGCAAAGCTTTTGCATTAATTGTAAACCACTTTTTAATAGTTGTGGGCAGTTTCTTTTAACAAGAGCAATTAATACTTGTAGATCTTCATCATCAACCCCAATGTATGCAGCGGTGGGCCTTCAATACGTTAACAAAGGGCTCGCTTTATCTCAAAGCAGTTCTCAGTAGTGAATTTTTTATCACTCCTATGCAACTATATTTAATACCTAAATAAGCAATCGATTGTTACTGAATACACTTATAATATCTAACAATGTGTAATTTACCGTAAACTTATCAATATACATAGCTAAAAATATACTAATGTGTATATTGAAGCTGTCGTAGATAACATATAATTCAGAAATTGCAGTTATATACTAATTTTACCTGATATTTTTGTTTTCTCTTAAATTAACAAGGGGCTCACCGGCCCTAGTAAAATTTAACAAGAGGCTCGCGCGACCCCTTTCAGCTCACCGCTGAATGTATGTGAAATTACGAAATTTATTTTAAATACAGTAGAATCCGTTATAACGACTTCGCTTACAACGACTAACCGTTTTTATCGAAGTAAATGCACAAGCTCATGTTTGATTTTCATACTTCAAAAGTAAATATGTTAAATGAATCCTGAAAATTATGATCCGGTTATGTAGCAGTCTTTCTATGCCGGATTCTTCTGTATCGTATTTTGTTTTTTAAAATACAATGTTAAACGTCTCCTATTGAATTAATCCGATTTTCAATTAGCCGCAAAATACATACTTTTAATATATATATATACATATATAATGCCAAATTTATGTCTAAATTTCCGTACTATTAAATTAGGTAATAACCATAAATAAAATGTTATTCCAAATGAAATTTAATATAGAAATGTCTTTACCTCAAAAATAGTTGTAAATATTTTTTTGATTGCTCTGCCAACTTCAGGGTTGGGTAACCAATCTGATTTGGGGGAGATCGACATAATTGAAGTTTTACTTCTAACGGTTTGGGTTTCGTACTTTGAGAAACTGTCGTGATGCAAAATCAATTACTGGTACAAGATAATATCTCCTCAGCTATTATTATGGTATTCATTTCGTATCATTTAAGATAATTTATTTTAGATTTTAATCATGAATAAATTTACGTCCGTTACTTCACAATACAGCTTTTAGACCTTATTTGTCCTATTGAGACATTGGTACCTTTGTGAAATAGTGAAAAAACATTTTTACATAAAACAACATCAGGTATGAACATTTAATTTTAATATTTTGTAATTTGGTTTTGCCACAGTTATATTACAATATATAAACACATCTTATTTGAAACTTATACGAAATTATAATTCCGGGACGTGTCGGGTTTTTCCTTTCGGCATCTTCAGGCGTTTAAGTGCACGGATGAACTTGAACTGACATTTTCAGTATTAAAAAAGCACAATACTAAAGGTTGTATTGTTTTTAAAATTGTGGCGCAAATTTTTTTAAGCATGGTCTGCTCCGTCTTTTGTCTCTTCACAGTTCACACTAAGATTATGGCACGTTAATGGGAGAGTGGTATACGGTAAAAACATGTTATGTTTAAATGTTTTTTTTTTACCATGTTTGCTCCCAATGTGGAGCATATGGACCCCTAATGGAGTTTATCTGAACAGAATTATTTCTACGAGAATTGCTTATTATTCAGTTGCTCAACCTCTCTTTTTATAAAGAGAGTAAGAATAGAAGGACAGGGCTAAGACAGGACTAGTGGTTAGCTAATCGCTCTCGATACGCCCCGTTCATAGGATAGGATGGATGGGAGGGGGGAATTCAAGACATCACATACGTCCATGCCTTTGGACAGAAATTCATATATCGATTGAAAAATCAATTTTTAAAACTGGGATTCGAACCCGCGATCCCCGTAGCCGAAGCCAACAACGTTGACCACTCGAACACACAGGCGACAATGTAAAGACATGTTTTTTTTAAAAAGTGAATAACATTTACTAAAAACAATTTCAACCATTTTCGGCCAACTCAGACTCAATGAAGTAATACCGTAGTATACGACGCGGTCATCTAGGTATGGCGGCTGGCATGCCAAAGCGACAACTGCTCCTTGTAGCCATTTATTTAAAACGACTGTAGAAGTTTCTCTTTCTAATGCTGGAAAAATGTCAATGATGTTCTCGTCGAAAACTCTCGGGACGACTTGTTAGGAATTTACAGTAGAAATGTGTCATTCCAAACGGGTGGGGCTTGATTTAGGATTCGTGCCCGGCGTTATTGATTGGTGTATTTTTACGTTAGAACGATATGAATGTGGTGCCTTTTCTAATTTATAAAATGTGTTCGTAAAAATATTTTCGAACTTCTATTTAATGCTCTGTTGGAATGTCAATAAATATCGTGACTTATTTTTTGTGTTATTTACTAATTAATTCTAGAGGTTATTTAAAGAGGGTAAACTTCATTAAATCAAATTTAAGGGGGTGATTCCAAAAGCGCCATCGTACAAATAATCAAAAATACATCAAATTGTTCGTGTTTATTTATTTTTACTTTCGAAATTAATTTATTTAATCGATTGACGAATGGCTATTAAAAGTTTGTTTGTTTTACGTGCTTGCGGTGTGTGTATAAAAAAAACAAAATTATTTTAATTATCGGGGAACTGTTCTTAAATTAATTAAAATTTCTTACTTAAACCAACTAATAATCTACTTTTAAACCCATTAAAAGTTTGCCGACTAATGAAACTATGCCATGGTCTACTCCAGTGCTTCCCAACTTGGGCTCTGCGAAAATTTTGATTCTTTCAACATTCTTAGTGATAAAGTATGAAACAATTTTTCGGGGGTCCGCAGATTATTGTTTTAAGATTTAGGGGTACGTGGCATGAAAAAGGTTGGAAAGCACTGGTCTACTCTATGAACTGTGATAACAAGTATTCATTCGTAATTTACACATTTCCCATAAAAATAATGAATTTTGGGATAAAGCTTTGTTATTTTGATTTTATTATATAAAAAATATATATTTTCATTTTGAAAAAAAAAGGTAATGCAATTTATTTTATAAGAAATTCAATGCGAAAAAATCACAAAAAAAATAAGCTTTCTTTTAAAACATAGAAAAGTTGTCATAACGTCAAATTACTACGTTGTAAGGGAAATTTGAAGTGTTTAAATTGTGAATATTAAAATTAAATTTACATGCAAAAATTGATCCACCATTTGCTGCCTCTGTGGTCGTGTGGTGAACGTCGTTGGCTTCGGTTACGGAGGTCACGGGTTCGAATTCCAGTACGGATAGTTTTATAAATTGATTTTTCAATCGATTTATGAATTTCTGTTCGAAGATATGGATGTATGTGATGTCTAGAATTCCCCCCTCCCACCCATCCTATCCTATGAACGGGGCATATCGAGAGCGATTAGCTAACCACTATTCCTGTCCTAGTCCTATCTTTCTATTCCCACTCTTTTAGGGAAAAGAGGTTGAGCAACTGAGTAACAAACAGTTCTCGTAGAAACATTTCTGTTGGGATAAACTCCATTAGAAGTCCATATGCTCCACATTGGGAGCAGACATGTTAAAAAAAAAAATGATCCACAGTTTGAATTGTAGTTCTTACGATTTTTCGTCATCGACTGACATGAAATAAAATATTTTTTTATTACTATGGCAACAATTATTATGTATGCATAATTTAACATTACATCGGATTGAACGATTCAAATTTAATATTAAAATTCAACAAAGCAACTTCGATCGTAGTTTTAACATTTGTTATGTATCAAAATATTATCATTTCATTCAATATTAACAGATTTAATTAACCATGCGTCTTGGAATTCTATGTAGATCGCATTAATTTTCGGTTCCCTATTGGCTTGTGAATATACTGAGCCGTTCGTTTGGTAAATAATATTTGGGCGTCACGTAAAGGAAAAGGATTGGAATATTGGCAGAGTGACGAGTCATTAGTCACATCGCCAGCATTGTCGACGTCAGACCTGCAAACCGTCTCCCGTCAACCCTTATCTCTCTAACTGCGACTGTCAGCGAACTTCCCTTCCTCGCTGATTGCGCTTCACGGGGTAATCCCGCATCTCGTCGATTCTACCTTTCTAGCAATGGTCTATTATAACGGAGTTTTTTTCCATTTCATTTGTATGTATAACGAAAACTCCTTTGCTGTCATTTCAAACACAGTCTTGGTATTTGATACTTTGAGGAATTTAAACCATATCCTCTTGCAATCAGAAACACATGTACGCCTAAATATAAGAGTAAACAAAAACTGGCTGTTATTCTCTCGAACAACTTCTTTTTTTTGTAAAAAATTTAAACACGAAGCATGGAAAAGAGTAGTTAGTATTAATACATTAATATAATTTAAGATTTCGACAGAAGTTGCTTGGTGGAATTTCAATATTAAATTTGAATCGTTCAAATTATGTACATTCGACACAAGTTGTGTCACTAACGACCCGGATTTCGCTTTTAGGTATCTTCATGCGTTCAAGCGCACGGATGAAATTGAACTGTGTGGTGTACCACGATACATTTATTTTTTATATCAACACGATACATTCATTAACAAAGCATCAATTTAAGTTCATCTGTACACTTGAACGCCTGAAGATGCCAAAAAAAGAATCCCGGGTCGTTAGTGTTAAAACTTGTGTGAATGTTCATAATTTGAACGATTCAAATTCAATATATTAAGCCTAATTTTGCTCTAGGTGGGATGGATAGATTGTAAGCAAATAAAATTACAAAATAAATTTTGTACACTCCCTCACTAACCAACAGGGTTTCTCTTTTCGAAATCTTTATGGTTTCAAGTGTATGGATAGACTTGAACTGACACTTGGTAAATAGTCGTATCGTGTAGATAAAATAACAAAATTTAATATCACCAAGTAAGAAGCTATTGATTGGGATCTGAATTAATTTTACTTTTGGTTTGATTTAAATGACTTTCAGCTAATTGGAAAAGAAGTCACATAAACCAATACAATCTCCGTAGGTGTTTGAAAATACATGTGATTATCGATACAATTCATAACATGAGATTGCTTAATTACTTAAATTTGAACGATTCAAATTTTATATTTAACTTTTCCGGTTCTAAGCTCAAGAAATGCGACCCCAATACCCACATTTTCTTAAATATCTATTTTAATATAATAATTAAGGTATTCTTATATCATAGTTTCTTGGACCTTTTGTAGTTTATATAAATACGCGATTACGAGATAAGCGCCCGCTTATCAGCGATCGTTTGTAAGATAGCTGAGCTAAACGCGTCAGTTGCAAATTCATATTTGTGCTGAGATGACGTCTTTTTTACGCGCAACTTAAAATATGATAATTTATTAAAAAAACACGGATTTTTATAAAAAAATATATGAGGAATGATGCAGAAAGATATTTTAAAGCCCTTAGACTACTTACGTTACCCCTTCCCTAAAAAACTAGCAAAAATTATTTGTCACAACAAAAAACTACACATATATTAAAAGAATAAATTCTGTTGTGATCTTAAATCAATAATGCCTCTTCTTTCAGCCAAGTCTGTTTCTTATTCAGATCATTTTTTCAACCATTTTATTTTTTCACAAGAAATAAAAACGTCCTATAGTTACTCCAACACATCTTACACATGATTATCAACAGAAAGTTTTATTTTATGTGAAGTGCTTCTGAGAATAATACATTAAAATAAGAATGTATTTAATTCTACAGAAATATTAAAGCATCAAATCTAATTATAATTTTCGTAACGTGTGTTTAATGATTATATTGTCATGTATTGTTATTTGTAAATTTAATAACCCGTGTTATTTCTAGTGAAATATCTTCGATTCTGTGTCACATTTCTTCGCTCCGATTAAACCAATCAAATTCTATCATCTTTTATTTTTTTCCTACAAATTCTTCTTTTATCAAACCTGACAAATAAAATCGTTCTAATTTTTGTTGAAATTTGTAGTGGCGCATTGTTATATTTATTTAAAAAATCACATATTCTCCACTTTACATTAACTGTGTATGGTTCGATTAAAATTTACTTTATAAGTTAAAGATTTTGGTGTATTAAAAAACTTTTTAACCTATTCAATGTTTGACTCAAATAATGGTTATTTATTTGTTTTCGCATCCTTTGTCAACATACATACATATCGACTGTGGAAAGGAAAAAGGACATAACTCACACATATCAAATTTTAAAGGAGGCGCAAAAAACGTGTTTTGATGATTTTGGGCCATATGCAAATTATGAATTATGCACAACTTTGAATTGCACGGAGACTTCTAAACTGGTGTTTAATTGACATAATCTAATATTAATCAAAGAAATTGTCTAGGAAAAAACCTTTATTTTAGTCTTTTTTCTTGGTTTTAATTTTTTACAAACTTTAAAGCTAACTTTAGATAGTCATTCGGCATTTGCAGCTTGTATCTTTTTGGTAGAACGTGTGTCAAGTTGATACATTGTGATTATCTAAAAAAACCTGTTTTGGAAAAACTGTGGGTTACGTCGTTTTTCCTTTCCACAGTCGATATTTTAAAGGAGGCGCAAAAAACGTGTTGTGATGATTTTGGGCCATATGCAAATTATGAATTATGCACAACCTTGAATTGCACGGAGACTTCTAATATGGTGCTTAATTGACATAATCTAATATTTATTAAAGAAATTGTGTAGGAAAAACTTTTATTTTAGTCTTTTTTCTTGGTTTTAATTTTTTACAAGGTCATCTTTTTATAACATAAAAGCTTTATTTAGATACTAATTCCGCATTTGCAGCTTGCATCTTTTTGATATAACGTGTATCAAATTATCGTTGTGAGTTATGATAGTTACAAATTATCGTTGAAACGATAATATCACAATGTGATTTATCGATTTCTGTTCGAAGGCAAGGGTGCTTGTAATGTGTAAAAATTCCCTCCCACCTTTCCGATCCTTCAATAACTGGGCTTAGTGAGAGCGATTAGTTAACCACAAGTCTCATCCTTCTGTCCCTACTTACTTTCTTTGAAAAATAGAGGTTGAGCGACTAAGGTAGAAAAAACTTCTGTTGAGATACTTCCATTAGGAGGCTATATGCTCTACATTGGGAGTGGACGTGGATAAAAAATGTCGTCCATTACTTTGTTTGATAATTTAGACTCTTCGGTATGAACTAGAATACACAAGACTTAACGCATATGCTATAATTCTCGCTCATCATATCTTGTATTGAATAATTTGCTCTTTTATTATATTTATATGAACAGAATTCACTGAAAGACATTGTATTACAAAGCAAAATATGTTTAACCTGAAGAATATTGTCATGTTGAGATTTTTTTATAAACTACCAAACATGCCACGAGATTAAATTTTCGTTGCGAACCACTGGATAAGAATGACTGGACTAAAACCTCGTGGTAGAAACTAATTTTATCTTGTAGAAAATCGTTTATATTGACATTTCGATACTGAAACAATAACCAACCCGAATAATAGTTAAACAAAGAAATGTGATAATAGCTAATTTATCACATAGCATAAAACATAGTAGATACCAGTGGCAGTATGCAAAAAAATCAATGTATTAGTATAACGTATATTCTTAGATATTAAAATTGTATGATATTGATATGGATGAGCTTATAGGACTCCGCTCCCACTACCACTTATGTGATGACAACTGGCAGGCATTTAAAAGTTTTAGTTTAATGAATTGTGTCTTCTTAACTTTTATAAAATCGTTTGTGCAAGCCGGGTTATTATGGTGTGTAATACTTTTGTGTGATTTTTAAATTGAATGATTTTAAGTTCCTAATAAATAATTGTCTGTAACAGTTGAGCGATGTTTTTCTTTACTCCTACCTACTTGTTGTACCTCAACTTATCATTCAAACTGCTGTTGGTCGTAATGACTTTTATAGGGTGGGGGTTTACTCTTGGGGTATAACATCGTGAAAAAAAAACTTACAATTTCTCACAACAAATAAAAATAAATTCAAGAGTCATGTCAAAATATGATAATTCTGACGTTAATGTTTGATATCAATAACGTATACATAAAGACTTTCATTTTGTTTTCAGCTCGGATTTGGAAACAAATAAACGTAAAAATCAACGTCAAGTATCTTACATAATACACGTACTGGTACCCTGAGTTGCCTTCTATGGGGGACGATATTAATATAATACGATGATCCTTGCGCAGGAGTACATCCCCTATTGTTTTGCTTGCCGTGAAAGGAGGCTATTATCTGTGGCTTATGCGATTAGAAATGCCTGATTTTAAGCCTTCTAGAGATACCAGCCCCCAAAATGTAGAACTTTACGCTAGCATTAATGTATTGGGTATGTATAAGGGTAGATATTTACCAAGTCAGGATTAACATTACCGTCAAAAAATATGGACTTAAATAATAAACTGCGTAAGCATATTTAGACAGATTTCTACGTGATATAATGCAAGGTGTATTGCACGCTGGGCTCGAATTTGACCGGAGCTTTGGCTTGTCGAGTTCATGGGGAGGCGGGCGTAAATTACCAAAAAATAATAATTCAATTATTATTGCCCAATGTTTCACTATTTATATTGTTCACTGTCAATTCCCAGTAGAAATGCCTTATATTACGAAACAAAAAAAAAACACATTCTTCTAGCATTTTAATTTTACATTTTGACTATAGATCAAGAAAGGTAAAGTATTCAATGCTTGTGAAAAGTGAAACTAGTTATGATCATAAATAAAAAATGTGGAATTAGTACAAAAAAGTGTGTTATTTTTTTTTCTAATTTATGAAATCATTATCATTTAAATATTAAACGTTTGTCTTTTGTAATTTTTACATTTCGACTACTGATCGCACTTACAAAGTCCTGGTGATTCTGGCAAAAAAAAAATATTGCCAATCAAATATTAATTGAATAACTGTCTAAGTGCGCGCCAACCCAAAACGAGTGCGCGGGGGGCTTCAAACTGCTGCGCGGCCGCACGCACGCGCAGCGTAGAGGGAATATTGATTCCAACCAATCAATATATTACGTTTGTATCTCTCGTCAGATACACAATAAAGCATTAACATTATCATTGCGTAATATTCACATTATTATGGTTCACCGTATACTTTATATTGATTTATCATCTTTATATATCGAATGTGGAAAGGAAAAAGGACGTAACCCACACATATAAAATTTTACAGAAGGCCCAAAAAACGTGTTTTGATGATTTTGGGCCATATGCAAATTATACACAACCTTGAAGGTCAAGGAGGTTTCTAAGCTGGTGTATAATTGACATAATCTAATATTAATTTAAGAAATTTTCTAAGAAAAACCTTTATTTCAGTCCTCTAATTCTGCATTCGCAGCTTGCATCCTTTTGATAGAACGTGAATCAAGTTTGATACATTGCGATTATCGAATAAAAGCTGTTTTGAAAAAAACTGTGGGCTACGTCCTTTTTCCATTCACAGTCGATATGGTTTCTCAGTAAATTATGTTTACCGGCTAATGTTAGGTAGACAAAAATTTAAGGAGCGATCAATATTTTACCTTAGCGCTGCCGCAAACAAATATTACAATACAATAATCCTCAAATACCCGACGCGCTCAAAATATCACGGTCTGAACGAAGCTACCCAGTCTAATGAATATCCGATTGGAGCATCGATTCCCTCGGGACGGACAGACCACCAGTTTGGACAAGCGCTAATGCGTAGTCTCCCCGGGGAGTCGAGTCCCGCCTCCCAGCACTACAGAGGATCACTCACACAATGCCAGAATGTGCGATTACGCGAGATCGAGCCGGCAATGGAAAATTTACAAGTGACGTTGATTGCCTGTTGAATAAATCAAGTGTGATACACGAATCGGAAATTTACGTATGGAAAATTTTGAAGATAGGTTTCAATTGTTGTATTATGATTTATGTTATTTGATGAGCGCTACAGTATTGTTTACAATACAACATTATTTGTCATATCTTTTTTCGAGACTATGCGCCCAACGTTTATTTATTTATTTAATTTTAACTCTCCAAGGACGAGCGTGACCATATATGGTCACAGTGAACACCGTTGTCTATTGATCCCAATATTCATCCTTTTTCTACCTGAATATAGTTGCTTTCACTCATATTTGGTTACGAAGGGTACGGACTTCAGTTAGTCGTCAGCAGCGGGGACAGAAACGGCCACCAAAAGCACATGCGATTTTTTGAATTTCCGTTATTTTTAATGGACTTTTTGAAACTGTTAGGTATTTTTTTTTATCAAAACATCAAATTATTTACAGTTCTTTTGATAATATATCTGTATTGAAAATATGTTGATTGAGGTCAAATTGTAAATATTTTTAAAAATTTCACGTTTAAAACTTGACCGTATGGGCACGCAAACATTCGGGGTTGAAATATAGCTAAACGTGATTTTTTTTAAATATTTACAATTTGACTTCTTTGTATCAACATAATTTCAATACAAATATATTGTTAAATAGTTCTGCTTTTGATACCAAACGACTCAATTTTCATACACTGTAGGTATTTGCAAACACGGCCCATTCCAAAATGGTTTAAAAATGAAACTTGAATTTCAGTTTGTAAGACACAATATACATTTTAAAAGTATTTTAAGTCTTACATTAATTTGGAAGGAGATTTCGGATGTTGTCAAGCCATGTTTGAGACTGATTTCTAAAAACACTTTCAAAGTTTATATTTATTTACTAAATTACATTCATGGTTCATGTTTCAACAATTTTGCAATAAACCGGGTTTGCAAGTAATAGCGTCACTTAAACTCTTAAATCGATCATATTTTATTTTAAATAGAAAATATTCGAGATACGAAATGTAGACGTGACATTGTATTAAATTATCATCTCGGAAAAATATCAGCATGTTTAATTCACGTGACAATCTTTGTTACAGTGTTAACTATTTGTAATTTATTTCATTGGCAGATACACGCACTTACGCCTATCATATTAAGAATTCTCTTCAACCAGTTTCCGTAATGATTTTAATCTAGAAAGCAGTAGTTTAAGCTAACTGCATTATGCCGTAATTTAAGTTATGCAATATTCCGCATCGGATAATGGATGCACTCAGGTAATCGTATTAGACAATATACTGGTTTGGATTGAAACTGGATAACAATGAAGAAGATTTATATACTCTAAGCTTTAAACTAATCCATCATTTAAACATGCCAAACGTTCATTTGAAAATAATTTTGTATTGTTGGTTTAATAATCTGTTTTATTCATTAAAAAGCAGTGCAATTTCAATGTTAATCTTCTTGAATAAATAATATTTGAAATTATGAATGCAAAAATAACCCTACTGAATGTATAATTAAATTCGATAACACTGTTGTTAGTCCACTTGTTGTGTTGTAATTTGTTACACGTATTTTCAAAAGATCAGTTCACTATTATCTTATCCATTATGATTTCAATTAAGACAAGGGGCTGCAAACTGCAGCTCGCAAGCGACATGCGGCTCATTAAACATCAACTTTTGAACTGATGATTTTCTATCTAAAAATCAATACATTTATTGAATATGTATGCCTTTTTGATATCCTGTTTCCATACAATATTTGGCTTTTCTCATTCGAAAGTTTACCGACCCTTGAGTAAAGAGAACATATGGTTAAAAAAAAGTAACATCTATGCTTATGTTATTATTTTATTTTAAATTTAATAACTTACCTACTCCTTTGTTTACAAGCAAGACTAATATTATAAATCAGCTATAAAAATCTATTCCTGTTAAATCTTGAATTGTCAACAATGTTAACATCAGGATTAATTAACAGAACCTAATAGCGAAGCCATGTACCAAACCATTAAATATTAACTCGTCATTGTCCATTTCACCAGGATTACACATAGATTTGCCAGAACACTGATATAAGACAGGTGAGAGTGTCGTAGACGGTACCAGCTCTACGACGGTGGATAATTTGCTACGATGCTATTTTGTCTATCGCAATTAAGTCAAACAAAATAATAAATACCAATATCAGAGTATTGTCAAAATAACCAAATTGTTTAAGACCATTTTTTGCCATTATGATAATTTGATGTATTTATTTATTATATGTTTTTTTTTAAATATTTTTATTCTATACACTTCCATAATTTTTATCGATAACGACCCAGGTTTCGCCTTTCGGCATCTTCTGGTTTTATCAAGTGCACGAATGCACTTGAACTGACGGGCAGCAAACGGTTTGTATATATACAAACATAAAAGTGAATTCGCGCAGTATAATTATCGTTAACCTAATTGATAAGACTGCGAGAATGTATGAAATTAATTAGTTGTAATGAATTAAGTGGGTAGATTGTAATTATCGCGTATCTATGACTAAATTATTGGGTATTTGGAAAGTGCTAAATTGCCAGACAACAACATGTAAACGTGGATTTTTTTTCCATCAAGCACCTTCAGTCGAAGTTCTAAATTATATGTTTTTTTAATCATGTCTGCTAACAATGTAGAGTATATGGACTCCAAATAGAGTTCAGATAAAGGAGATATCTGTGTATGGAGAAAATTAACGACGTTGCATAATGTATTTAGATTACTTCACAAACTTGTAAACAAATGTATTATACATTTTTGACAAGCATTATCATCATATGTAACTTGGCATTTAAATCTTTTCATATAGTCAATAGAGCATACTCGTTAAATTACGATTAAGTGCCATAGATAATATGAGTGTGCTAAATTTCATTGAATTCTATGTATTTATATCAACTGTTGAAAGGAAAAAGGACGTAACCCACACATATCAAATTTTACAGGAGGTGCAAAAAACGTATTTTGATGATTTTGGGCCATATGCAAATTATGAATTATACACAACCTTGAGGTACACGGAGACTTCTAAACTGGTGTTTAATTTACATAATCTAATATTAATTAAAGAAATTGTTCAGGAAAACCCTTTATTTCAGTCTTTTTTCATAGTTTTAATTTTTTACGAGCTCATATTTTTCAAACTTTGTTTCAAAGTATTTGCAGCTTGCATCCTTTTTATAGAACATGTATCATGTTTGATACATTGTGATTATCGAAAAAAACCTGCTTTGAAAAAACTGTGGGTTACGTTTTTTTTCCTTTCCACAGTCGATATGTAACTTGGAATTTGAATGCGTTCACATTGTCAATAGGTAGTGCATATTTGTTCAATTATGAATAAATGCCATAGATAATATTAGTGTGACTAAATTTCATTGGATTCTATACATTTACATGTAATCCCTAGAGGCTTTATTAAAGAAACTCCAAAACGGAGATTACACCGCTGAACAATGGAATATGAAACGATTTGATGAGACAGTTTGTCTTTCATCTAAATAATATCTTAAATGCTCGTCGGTAAGGTAAAGGCATCTCAGGCGTCGTAATGTTACACACAAAGCCTAAAAGCTGGCGTCGTTTAAATCTAGGTGCCGCGACGCTTTTGCTCTGATAATTTGATACTTGTCATTGTGTTTTGGCGGTGTGGTGGTGAGCTGAGACGACGTTTGAAATCAAAACGAGAGAGGGCTTTTGATAATTAAATGCGCTGGTTTTTATGAATTCAAATTAAATTATCTTTATATCAGCTAGAAAACATGACAAATTAACGGGAATACCCTGCTTAGTGACAAAACCAATATTGTTGTGTGATAACTCTTATACCGTTATGTTCATCTGAACAACCTAATTTATTTTCATTTTTTTTACCATTTCCACTCTCAATGTGGAGCATATGAACTCCTAATGGAGTTTATCTCAGCAAACGTGTTTTTACGAGAACTGCTTGTTACTCAGTTTTTCAACCTCTCTTTTTCCAAAACGAGTTGGAATAGAAGAATAGGGCTAGGACAGGACTAGTGATTTTCTTATCACTCTCTATACGCTCCGTTATTAGGATAGGATGGATAGGAGGGGGGAATTCAAGACATCACATACATCCATGTATTCGAACAGAAATTCATAAATCGATTGAAAAATCAATTTATAAAACTGTCCGTACTGGGATTCGAACACGTGACCTCCGTAGCCAAAGCCAACGACGTTGACAAATAGGCGGCTTTCACATTACACTTCAATATATGCTCTAGCTTTGATAATAATCATACGTTCCGCGGTCGAGTGGTCACTGTCGTTGGCTTCGGATACAGAACCCACGAGTTCAAATCCCGGTACGGACAGTTTCATCAACTGATTTTTTCAATCGATTCAATAATATGTATTCGAAGGTATGAATTTATGTGACGTCTTGAAATTTTTCACGCCTATCTGATTCTAAAATCAAGGCCTAGCGACAGTGATTAGCTAACCACTTATCTTGTCCCAGATCTTTCCTTCTGTTTCTACTCTCTTCAATAAAAAAAAGTTTTCTCAACTGATTAATAAACAATACTCGTCAAATGACTTCTGTTAAAACAATATCTACAAGAAGCGCATAATCTTCATAATAGGAGTAGACATGGTTTAAGATAAACATTTTTTTCAAAATTAAATTTATGTTCTGTTTTAGAACTTAATTTGAAATAAGGTAAACTTCATAGTGTAAAACCATGACAGTTAGAATTGAAAGCCTTTATATCGCAAATTATTAATCGTTAATAATCAGATCATATGGCGCAGCCGTTAGAAGTGAACGAGATCCAACGTTCACCGGTTAACACGGGTTCAAGTCCCAGTAGGAACAGCATTTTTTCAATCGATTTCTGTTCGAATACATGGCTGTTTGATGTCTAAAAATTACACTCCTCCTCTCACCCAAGCAAGAGCGATTAGCTTACTATAAGTTCTGTCCTAGTTTTATCCTTAGATCTTCACTACTCTATTTGAAAAATAGCAAATGAGCGACTGAGTTACAAACGGTTCTCCTAGAAAACCTCCATTAGAAACCCATATGCTTAATAAAAACCAGCTTCTATAATTTCATGTATTTCAAATTTTTATTTTGGGTAACGTATTGAATCGTACCATAGCAATTTTTATTTAAAAATAACCAGATTTTCATACACATAACCTATCATTAAGCCTTCCATGTTTCAGTACTTAAACTACATTTGAAACTTATTAGGCTACGTAAAAATAATAATTCCCTATAGCGCTATTGAAACTTCTCACCTCGATATTAAATATTTTAATACTCAAATTAGTATTTTGCTCGCCTGTCACTTCACATTAGTGAAACTTTGTTACTGCTCTACAAACCAAGTTAGCTCGTTTAATAAATCTAAGGCGAAAGCATAAATGTTGATATATACTATGAAATATTGATTAACAATACCTGCCTCAACGTAAAACATCGTTACTGTTTTTTTTTTGTACAGAAAACATTTATGTTTAACCGTTTTTAAACGTTGAAATGGCGTAAAAGACATTTTTTTAATTTTGATTAAAGTAATATACGAAGACTCAGACAACAATGGCGGTAGTTTTCCTTTAACGTTTTTTATAAATCAAACGGCTGAAAAAAGTAATTTTAAATATTTAATATAACAATTTGTATAAAAAATACATTATTTATATAAATATAAATCGTTTTCAGTAAGAATTGAATGCTTAAATACTTCATTGTAGACCAGTGTCTGCTAAACTGTGTGCCGCGGTGGAAGAAACCTTAAAAATGTTAATTATAATGCCTATTCATTTAAATATTCTTCAATGTGAAATAAATTTAACATCTACACGTTCAATCAAATATTTTTCACGTTCATACATAGTGGTCAACACGACACATTTTCTTTTTAACGGTACATTCAATTTTTTTAAGTATTTTTATTTGGTGTGCCGCGGTACAAGTCCCGGTCACCAGTGTGCCGTGAAGTAAAAAAGTCTGGCAGATGTAGACCAATAATTTCCAAATACTGATAGCCGTTTGGTGAAATGAAAAACAATTATTTTTGTCATAAGATATTTCCGACAATTTCGTGATACAAAAATAGCAAACAACCTGAAAAAATAATTTGTCGATCTGAATACAACTTTTTTATAAATCTACCTTTTTAAACTTAAATGTGCATTCTCAAAACATCAAAATTTTATTTAAGCCTGTGTGGCTTCGATACATGAGCATACAAGTGCGTGTTTACTTATTAATACACTACCTTATTTGGAATAATTTCTTTACGTCACGAAAGCTTTTTACAGATGTTTATAGTCCACCAAATGATCATTAACTCTGTTTATTTTAGTTATGCAAGCCACAGAGAGCTTTTGCAGGCAAACATCTATTCGGAAACAATAATATCAAATAAATAAAAGCTGAAATATGATTAACAAAAATTATTAAGTTTTAGTGGAGGGTAGTTATTATTGTCACTCAGTTTACTAATTTATAAACTGTATGTATGTGAGCATGCAAATATGTATGGATATATTTATGGGAAAGTCTATATAATATTATATGTATATAAATGGACAACTGACTTCACTGTGGATTGCTCACCTCTAAAGTAATGACACCACTATGTGAGCAACAATGGAAAACAACGAATAACATCAGCGATGAAGGAGACTCGAAGAATTTAAAGCTATAAACTAACATATTTTATAAAAATACCAAACTTTATTCATAAAAAATATCAAAAAAGTTCAAAATAATAAAATTTAACATCATTAGAATAAAACAAATAATAAAGTGCTATTTTCCTGATAATTATTTGAGGCTTTTTTAATATTAAGTTAATATTGAGTTGTTTCTTTTACTTGAATGTTAAACTAACCTATCTTTACTAATGGCACTTGTTATAATGCGTATATGTTGATACAATTATGACGATTATGTCGCTACAATCGATGTGGACGTGAATCATTCGTACACTGAAAAAGTTCGCTTAACTTTGTGGCTAGAATTTAATGCCGTTTAATTTGGTTGTTTCTATTATTTTAATAATGTAATAAGATGTAAAATATTTACATATACAAAGTATTGCATTATAGTCTTTGCGTAATATTATATTATATTATACAGGGAAATAGATTACGACTATAGCAATCTCTGCTGACAAGTTCCGGGTATTCGCAATTAAAGAATAGTTAAGGGTGTAAATAAATGTATGTATTGTTTATTTATTGAGATTTTTCCTGTTTGCAAAGCCACGATGCAATAACTTTTGTTTGACGTGTTTTAGTGTTATGTATTAATAATTCCATTGTGTACATATTTCTAGACAAAGCCCTTTGATTCCATGTACCATTAAAAACAGAACTTCTACACAAAGTCAGGACCGACAAACGCATGGACGTCGAAGCCTCCATTGTTTCGACGCCGACTCATTAAGGCGACGCATTCACGCGCAGCGTCGCGACGTCTGTGTCTCACAGTGGCTTGATAACCAAATAATGACGTTTTCATTGCATTGTCTGAACTATCTTCCAGATCTGTGATCATAATGCAAAGACGAAATAAATCTCGACCGCCTAGAGGTATTCACCATTATTTATTTTTGAATTTGCTGTCATTTGCACCATCTTGTCGTTAATATGCACACAATATTTGCAATGTCAGTGGTTTCTATTTCAAAATCAAAAATAATCAAACAATTTTGATTTATTGTACGTCATTTACATTTTATTTAGAAAGTACACAAAATTTAAAAACACATTTCATGCTCCTGTGACACCTTACCAATACGCAAAATATCAATAAGTTGAAAAGTATTTACTTTTTAAACACATGTCATGAAATTAAAACAATAATGACATTGACAATGTGCGTATTAAAAGAATGCAGCAAAAAACTTCAAATCGAACTGTATATAAAAAAAAAACTGAATCTCAACGCGTTGTCAAGGACGACAACCATAAATAATTATAATTTCGGAGGAACGATTCATAGAGCAGTTTAAAGGTTGTCGGAGGAAACTTAGGCATGTGCATTATTTGTAGGTAGTAATAAAAAATATGTTTATTATATCATAAATATACAAAATACATGATTTTGACCACGTTATACTAGATAATAAATCAACTTTAAATATTACATCAATGTCAAGAATAAAATATTTTACTAAAACAATTTATCGTAGAACATATCAACTAGGGCTTATACAAAAACTGACTTTTGAAAAAACCAGTTTTCGAATGTCAACATTGTTATAAAACTGGTTTTATTCGGTTTTCAAAGTTTTTAAAAAATGGATAATTAAATTAAATGGCGAATAAAAGTTTAAATTCTGTTTTATTTTATTTATTTATATACATAATAATACACAACAAGAAATTATTTGGTGTTACTTTTCAGAAAATATAATTTAAGAAAACACAAAGCGTCCTCTGGTCGATCCTGAAATTTTCTTCTGATATCGAAAATACTCTTTCGCTGGGTAATGAATGATGTGGGGCATGTGGTTTTTGAAAACTGACAAGCCCTAATATTGACTGTGTAAAAAAAATTGACGGTACCTTATTATAATTTGTGGAAATGTCACAACCTATATTTAATAAATAAATATGTCGATTGATTTGTATTGCTTAATAAATAGTAAATACAGGATCTTTGATGATTTACGCTTTAGTCAAACGGAAATAAGATTTGTAAGAAATTAAACGTAAATTAAAATATAACAAAAATATAAAAATACAGTTAACGTTATTTACTTGTCAAAGTGTGAAATCAGCTTTGCCTCGTAAGTTTTTTTGGATTTGTAACATACGACAGTCGCCATATATACAATATTAAATCTAATCATAGATGTACGTTAACGCAATCTGAACATAACAGCAATTCGCAAACACACAAAGGTATAATAATTGAATTCTCCTTTAGTACAAGTAAATAGATTTGCAGAGTGAGTACGCTCAAGAGAGCTTGTAATGTAATAACGCCCAATGTCCGTTTCTACGGGAAAGTG
The DNA here is from genome assembly GCA_031772345.1 of Himalopsyche anomala. Lineage (NCBI taxonomy): Eukaryota > Metazoa > Arthropoda > Insecta > Trichoptera > Rhyacophilidae > Himalopsyche > Himalopsyche anomala. Next base: position 3,141,079 of record CM062835.1, on the reverse strand, counting down.
CATTACTACATAGGTAGATAACAACACCAGTTTCAAAGTAGAGCTTTGGCATCGTTTGTTTCAATTATTTTTGTAAACACATACTCAAAGAGACAAATAAATATGGTTTGTTGTATACATACATTACTTTGATTCTTATGTCTTTTCAAAGACTGCTTAGTTTTGAAATAAATTAGTTTTTTGAAAAGCTTGTTTTTAATATCATTTGATCATATCGCCTATTCTGTGAAATGTAGCATGTTTGTTTGTCAAAATTCATCAGAAAAGTACACTAATGTTTTTTATTTTGAGTAATTTACATCACGGTCTCTCAACCGGGGGCCACGTCGTGTTCTTATCTGTGTCAATTTCAAAAACTCAGGAATTTGCGGAATTCACAAAAAGAAACAAAAAAATAAGAGTTTTTTTTGGGTCTCGCACGAATTCCGAAAAAAAATTCTGGTTGCCTATTTTCAACATTTTTTTGATAATTTTGCACCTTTTGTTCTCAATCCTGAAATCCCGAAACTAGTACTATCACAATCCTGAGATTTAGAGATCACAAAATCGAACTAGTTTCAGGGATTGGTGGCCTTATTGGCCACCTCTGCTATGTTTGCTAGAAACCTTAATCTTTTGCCTGACAAATCAAAATTTTAACACATGTAGAAATACATCATGGGACGCAAAATCATAGGTACAATTTAAGTTAAGTGAAACAATTGACAATCTATTTATTCTATGTATTCACATGGCAACACTCTAAATCAGGGGTGGGGAACCTTTTCATTTCTAAAGGCCACAGCCATTTATCTTATTCAACACATGGCCCACAGTAAAGAAAACGTTGACACCCCCCCGCTTTTTTTCGACTGTTGAACAATGGGTTGATTACGCTCTTTTTTAAAACACTGGCGTATAATTTTTTGATTCAAAGTGAATATTTTGATTGACTTTTCCGGTTCTAAGCTCAAGAAATGCGACCCAATACCCACATTTTCTTAAATATTTATTTTAATATGGGTGATACAATGTTTATAATTAAGGTATTCTTATATCATAGTTTTTTGGACCTTTTATAGTTTATATAAATATGCGATAACGCGAGTATGCGATAACGAGATAAGCGTCCGCTTATCAGCGATCGTTTGTAAGATAACTTCGCTGAACGCGTCAGTTGCAAATTTATATTTGTATTGGAATGACGTCTTTTTTACCCGCAACTTAAAATATGATTATTTTTAAAAAAAACCACGGATTTTTATAAAGAAAAATGTATGAGGAATGATGCAGAGAGATATTTTAAAGCCTTAAGACTATTTTTTTTATGAAATTCATTAGAATAATGCCAATAATGAGGAAACCACTGGGGTCCCTAAACGACCCCCATCGGCAGAGAAGTATTTTTCTAGTCTCCGAGCCGCGAGAGTTAAGTCAAAAGGCCGCATGCAGCAGTTGCTAATTCTACGTTATTTTTATATTACAGTGTATGCGATTAAAATATGAATATTTAATATTGATTTACAGAAAAAAATGTTACATCTTAAACAGAAAGACGCCGCCATGATTTATAGTGTCAAAGATTCTTACGGATAACTTATCCATATTACGCAATGATAGTATTTATTTAGCATATCGTATGGTATTTTGCATAAAATATTGCATGAAGTTTTCGTAGCACTACAATAAAACAATCTATGCTTTCTGATCTTTTCGCAATAAACAAAACGAAAGTTAAACATTTACGAATTGAAGATAGAGGTAAACTTTAGTTGGCGCTTTTTTTCTATAAATCGAGTTTGAAATCATTCGGAAAACAATCGTAAGGTTCGCTAAGGGAGAACCTATTATGTATAACGAAAGCTCTTGCCTCTTGATTTCCCCCAACTTACTTTTAAGTTGAAAGGGTAAAAGCATTTTAAGATGTTTAACTTTAGCAACACTGCTTTAAATTTATTATTGGAATTCTTATTATATGTTGATATCATATTCCGTATAATTTTTGTCTTACTTTTATTCTCTATGCAGTATATCTTTAGAAATATACAGTCGACAGTTGGTCTTTCCATTTATTTCGTTTAATTTAGTGTTGTTTGTTATATGGGCCCATTAGAGGTGAAGTCCGCCAAGTGGTATTTTTGATGCGTTGTAATATTCTACACGTCTTAAAGTATCATAAAAGTGAAGTAACATCAGTTAATACACATTACAATAGTGTTATCTCCGTAAAATAAAAATATTCAATCCACCAAACCACTACGTAAAGACGTGGTGGTATCTTAAATGTCCAAGGAAAAAGTTTTACCTTTTTACTAGTTTGATAACTTCACCTCCAATGGGCCCATATATGACACACTTGTTTTTCCTTTCCATAGCAATAACTTATTCCAGTTTGGCTTGGATAATTCTCTTGTCACGATTTTTTCTCAATATCCTATTATTTTCCCTTACATCATCCTAATTCCTTCAAAACTTGTTTATATGTTGATAAATATTTTTTTGATAAACAAAGTTAAATATATATTCAATTCGTAAGTGGAAAACACAACATATTCTAAATATTGTCGTTTGATATGAAAAAAAGCATTCATACTTCTTTTTATTACATTGCTGTATTGTTTCTTTGTCCAGTGTTTTCAACAAAGCAGAGTATCCGTATGACATGAAAACATTGTCTCGAGTTTGATTTTCAACGTAAACATAAAGTACGTTATATTTTTCATGCTGGATAAACCTAAAGCTCATCTGCTTGAACCACCCAGACATGGAATAAACTTTCGAAGCTTTTCCTCTCTAGAGTGGTAAACTTTGCCGAAGAAAACGCCGAAAACAATTATTTACAAGAACAAAACGCAGTGGGCGGATGTGGGAGGCTTCTCAGCGCCCATTGTCGAAGCCTCCCACTTCTCGGCCGGAGATTTATCCGACGTCGCGACGCCGATTTATTTGGGTTTTAAGTAGCGTCCCGTGAAACAACATTTCTAGAAAAGTACACGGCGAAGCAGCGAACAGAAAATTATTCAAGGCGCATTGGCTGTTGCGAAGTTTTGTATATTTCCGAACTAAGAAAAGGGTGAGTTATAATTAGTAACAATCTCAAACGAAATATTACATGGAGCTCGTGACAATGATATAAATGACAGAATTATCAAAAGTATTATAAAACGCGGTCGGTCTGTTTGGTAGGAATTCTGAATGAGTTTTTCCCTCCACAGTTCGCGCAATCTATTTCAAAGGGAAAGTTTTTAACTAAATGTGTGTGAAGTTCTACTCAAATAAGAACATAATGATGAATCATTGTACATGTGACATTTTCAAATGTGGCAGACTACTATATTTTAACTTTTAGGCTATTTATTGAGAAAATTAGTTAGTAAAATAACACCAAAACTTATTGAAATAGTTAAATCTAAAAGTGTTGTATCTATATATAATTTTACAGCTAAAATTCCTCGACACAATATATTAAATGTTATAATGAGTTTCTCAACGTTAACATTCATTTTAGATGTTTCATATGGGCTCATTAGAGATGGAGCGAGTCAACTAGTAAAATGGTAAAACTTTTTTCTTGGACTCTTAAGTACAATCATATCTTTACTTGGTGTTTTGGTTGATTTTTTTTATTTTTATTTTATGTAGATCAGTGCTTCCCAACCTTTTTCATGCCACAGACCCCTAAATCTTAAAACAATAATCTGCGGACCCCCGAATTTTTTTTCATACTTCATCACAAAGAATGTTGAAAGAATGAAAAATTTCGCGGACCCCTAAACGCGGAAAAACCTGCGGACTCCCAGGTTGGGAAGCACTGATGTAGATAACACTATTGAAATGTGTATTAACAGAGGTGAGTTCACTTTTGCGATACTTTAAGAAGAATTTTTCACTTCACCTCTAATGGCCACACATTATAAAAATATATATTTACAGTTAAATGTTTTCTACAAATGCGAAACGAATGAACTCCTATGGAGTTTATCTCAACAGGTATTTTGATATTTGTTTGTTACTCAGTTGTTTAATTTCGTAGAGATAGAAAGGTGGGGCTAAGAAAGGACTAGTCCTTAAACTATCGCTTTTTTTAGACCAAATTTTTATGGTCAAATTGGTGGTGGAAAGAAATATTTGACATCTATGCCATTAGACAGAAATTCATTAATCGATTGAACAATATGTTCGTACTGGGATTCGGACCCGTTAACTTGGAAACTGAAGTCAACAATGTTAGATTAAATCACAGACCCATCTAACACTAAGAAAAAAATATCTGACGAAAATACTGATAAATTAAAACAATATACAAAGTCAAGACAATAAAAAACAAATATTTTTCCATTGGTATCAAAATTGGAAGGCTGGTTTACACTTTAGAAGGAAAAACAGATTTATATCCACAAATCCTTCGAGAATGATGAGAAAAATAACAGTCTTCCATTCGCAAAAATACTTTAAGTTTGTAATAAATATATTTTTATCTCGCTGTCATATATTTTTATTGATTAAATTTACTTTGAATAGCATAAAATTGTTTTACTTAATTTTATATCAAGAATAAATTAGCATAATACATAAATGAATTCTTATTGAACAATAAAAATATTAGTTGAACAAGTGTTAAAATCACATACGTATAATATTGTGTATTTTGAAATTAATAATCCTGGGATTCAATTAAATTCCATCTGGGTCCAATTGGACTTTATTAATGGAACCAAATATTTGATAGGATCGAAGGAAAGTTAGCTTCAAGATTTAATTAAACCCAATCGTAGATATGAACGTTGAATTTATGCGGGTTCACCCCGCTACGGTTTATATTTATTTATAAATACTGGAGGAATAAATTGTTTTTAATTTACTTTGAAACAATGATTGCTTGAGAGAAGATTTTGTTGTATTATCTACGTAATTATCCACAACTGGTCCAATTCATATTATTCATTTAGTCGGAATAATTGTTCATAATATTCTGTGTTCTTTTGATTAAGATATCAATCAGATTTTTTATTAATTCAAGTAAATCAATTAACAACTGCACTATGAATCATAATTTTCACTACCACGTGTTTTCCGCTCGTAGGGCTTTTTGAGACAACGCAAAATTTACTGTCGATAGAATACGAAAGCAGGACTCAAGCTGCTATTACCAAATCCTTAGTACATATCTAAACCACCTTCTTCCCATTTTTTTAATCACATTTGAAGCTCAATTTGTTGGCTTTAATTTAACTGCTTAACGGTGAAAACATGTTTCATATCAATAAAACATATTTTCTGCACCCTCTTCTTTGGTACTTAGTACTGTATTCATTTGAAAGTAAAAAATTCAAATGAAATGTAAAATTTCGAGAGTAAATGAGAACCAAACAAATTGCTAACCCAGCGAATTTTAAATAAAAAGATCAGTTTACTGATAAGCCAATTTTCTGGCGGTTTTTCCAAAATTGTAAAACCATTTTGATGTGAAAAAAATCAATTTTAATTCAAGAGGCGATCATCAAAAGGTTTATTTTCTTAAATTCAATAAGACTGAAAAAAAACACCTTGAACAAACAACTTTGAAAACGTGCAAATGTTTTCGCCGCGGTTCATTTTCAACTAGGTCAATAATACTTATTTGGAATTTTTTTGGTTCACTTTGGTATTGTTTTTGCACTTCAAATTTTTTTTCAATACAACTAGTTGGAAAAGCGTTTCACTATTTCCTATTACTTTAAACTATACTAAAGGGAAAAATCTTTTACTAAATTAATATAACAATAATTTCAACGGCTCTGAAATTGATATTATATTTCTACACAAGATTTTTCTAATTTTAAATAGTGAATTTATTGTGTTTGATACACAGATACACATACATATAAAATTAGTACAAAGTATTTTATTTTTCATATAATTCCTTTCTACCAAATAACGGTTATTCGAGTTGAAAAAATATTACAGTTGGTTAGAACTTGCTCTACCGATCACGCAGGTCTGGGTTTCATTCCCTGTCAGATCTCAGTGAATTTGAGAATTATTCAATTCAAAGTTGTGATCGAAGACTGGGTGTTTGTGATTTCAATTCACATTATTTCCTCTCCTCTTATCCTTCTGATCCTTTAATAACTGGGTGCAGCAATAGCGAATGTTCTAGCCTTATTCTTCTTTCCCTAAAAAAAAGTGAAATTGAGCGACTGAGTAACAAACAGTTCTCGTAGAAAAAAACTTCTGTTGAGATACCTCCATTAGGAGGCCATCTACTTCACATTGGGAGCGGATATGGTCAAAAAAAGTTACGTTTCTGGTGGCTTGGTAAATGGTACTTTAATCAATTAATCAAGAAAGCAGATTTTTTTGTGTCTGAATTAATTCACGACAAATAAATTTTGATAAAAGTTAAATTTATCCAGGTATAAAGTCTAATCCTTCCTGAAATAACATTATAATCATAATAAGTTATTGTGTATCCAATCTTATATACTGACGCGAGACCCATACAAGAAAAGTTATTATGGTACCTAAAACAACAACCAGTTTGAACCATTGTGAACACGTGCATAAGTCAAGTCTGATTTTATACTAAGTTAAGCAATATCCGGTGAGGTCTACTTCGCAACAAAAGCTCGTGCGTTGTTTCCGTAAAGTTTGCACATTATTTTCCTCGGCTTATCCATAAACAAAATACTATATGCAAATGTTAACTTGGCATTTATTTGACAAGTATCATCTGGAAATATGTATTTGTCTTTACAAATACATTTTTCCAGATGAAAAATGATTTTTTTGAAATAATACGTAACCTCTTAAAAAGAAACAAATTATGAGGTTTAATATTTTAGTATTTAGTATTTTTAGTATTTTTTTATCCACGTCCGCTCCCAATGTAGAGCATATGGCCTCCTAATGGAGGTATCTCAACATTAGTTTGTTCGTTACTCAGTCACTCATCCTCACTTTTTTTCAAAGTGAGTTATAGAAAAAGAAGAATAAGGCTAGAACAGGAATAGTGGTTAACTAATCGCTATTGCTACACCCAGTTACTAAAGCATCAGAAGGATGGGAGTAAAGAAAAAAATGTGAATCGACATCACAAATACCCAGTCTTCGATCACAACTTTGAACTGAATAATTTTCAAATTCACTGTGATCTTACCGGGAATTGAACCCAGACTTGCGTGATCGGTAGAGCAAGCTCTAACCAACTGGGCCACAGCAGGCGGCAAATTGATAAGTAATTTAACACTTATTAAATAATACTTAATTTAAAACATTTTGACGTTCATAAGAGTATACTTATATTCATAAGTTCAGTGGCAAATAATTAACAATACGAGCATCTTCTTGGTTTTCAGTACAACTCAGTTTAATTTATTTCAAAGTTTTTCTTATAATCCCACACTTAAATTGGTTAATATTTGTTGCTGTCCTTTAAAGTTATCTTTTTGTCTTATACTCATAAGCTCGCCCAACGTAGATAATATTGTAACAAATCTAATATATACAAATGAATGTTTGTTTGTTCGTACTTTATGCGTTCTCACACCGCTCATCCGATTGCAATAAAACTTTAACAAACTTTTTGCTTGCACTTCCGGGAAGGTTATAGGCATATTAACTTACTAGTTATTTTATATAAAAATCAATTTTTGTATGTCTGCCATACAGTTCATTTTGACAACGTATGCTTGAACTTGCGCGAAGTCTATTTTACAATTTACTTACAGCGGGTGGCGCGTGTGTCGTATCATAGACAATCGACAGCAAACGTCAAATCTCAAGCAGACAGAAAAAGAAAACATGCACTTCAATAAACACAATTAAAACACAAACACTTTCTTTCTGTGAGTGGTATTGCAACGCTTGCCGGGAACCGGCTAGTAATTGATAAAACTTATAATAATATAACAAAAACGAATGTTTTTATAACATATTTTCATGTAGAAAAATTGCACAAATTAAATAACTGTTCGATTCTAAACGATGCTTTCACAAAACTAGTTTTGATTAACGCTAATACAAATTTACCCCATATTTCATCTAAAAGCAGTGCTAACATTTAAATAGAGGAAGTGAAATATTTGTCCGGATACGTACAATTTAGATGGCCGTTTGATTTGAAAACAAACAATACATATATTATAGTAAGTTTATATGCAAACTGAACTGAGCTAGGCGTCGATAATTAACATAGACCGATCTCTTGTTACATAATTTAATGATTAACAACATCCTGTTTCCTCTTAATACTAGTGCATTATATTATATTATTATTCAACTCTTTATAAAATATACAAATAGGCATTATATTTATATGAGTTTTCATTCTTCGTATGGCGCGATTTTGGCAAATACTCCTAATTCTAATGATTTGTATTTATAAAATTTGCATGTACATATTATGTTTTTCAAGACTATTAATATTTAACAACCGGAATACTAAAGCTTTGAATCTTTACTTTGTATTGATTATAATATTATCAACTGCCAATGCTCTTGATGAGTGATATTGATCCTGATGTTTAAAAAATAATGAGTGGAGCAAATATGTTTGCTGTGTATTCCAAAAACATGTTTTCTAACTAGGAATAGCGAATAAAATTGTACCAAATTGACGTTATGTCTTGAAAATCTATTTAGTTTTACTCAAGGCTTTATTACAACGTATATATAACGTCCTAATTGATTCAACTCATTAGTTAATCATTTCTTAATGCAAATGTCATTTGTCTTACCATTATCGTTTGTTTGTTTTTCTATCATCCCCTTCATGCCTCCCATTTTTATTTGATTTTTATTATAATATATCAGAATAGTAAAATTAAAAACATTCGTACTTAAGCAAGCATTTGCGAAAGTAGTTATCTGAGAATGCTTCTGAAAGAGGCGAAACACGTGTCACAGTTTGTAACACAATACGTGGAATAATCTAAGTTATTTTATGTATCATATTAAAATGAACTATATAAACTATTGTTTTATTTTTCTTGGAAACCATTTCCATTTGCCAGTTTATCACCATCTATGCCTTATTTTGAATGTAATGTGACTGCTAAGTCCATAGACCTACTCTGTGACCAGAATCAAGGGTCTAATCCAGAGGTGGGGAACCTTTTGATTTATAATAGCTACATTCATTTATCTGATTCAACACAAGGCCGCAGTAAAGAAAACGTTGACCATTTTTTCGACTGTCGAACATATAATGGGTTGATTAGGCACTTTTCCTAACACATCACTGAAAAAGTGAATGTTTTGATCAAGTCAAAAGACCGCATCAGAGTAGCCAAGAGGCCAAGGGTTCTCCTCGACTGATCTAATCCTTGATATATATATATTTGAAAAGAAACTTTGAGTAACAAGCAGTTCTCGTAAAAAAACTTATATTGAAAAGGCTCTATTAAAAATCCATGTGCTTCACATTGGGAACGGACATGGATTAAATAAAGAATGTTAAGTAAAAAGCTTGGCTAGAAGTGAGATATGGTACCTTTATTTTTCAAAAAAGGCATTGATTGGTTTTGCTTATGACTTTGGTTACGGATGATTCGTATACGAGTCTTTTCGCCGGTCTGACTGAAATATATACATTCAATGCGACAAATGTTTTAAATTCTCTACAGAGATGGCGTAACAAATGTTTGAGGCATAATTTAAAAAATAAAATATTAAAATATATGCACAAATATTTTTTTTTCGGTGATTTCGGCGATGAAAAATCAGCAGACAGTTAAAATATAACTTTAAAAAATAGGCCACCAAAATATAAGCAATTGTAGGTTGAAAATAAACATTTTTTTTGTTTTCTAATTTTGTTTTTAAATAAAATAAACAGGATCAAATATATAATTTGGATTGTTATTTATTACGTTTTTGATGAAATATATAATTATATGTCAAATACCCGGTTTTCTATATTAAAAAATACAAAAGTTGAGTATCGCTAATAAAATCAGGCTAAAATGTATTAAGTACTATGCAACAAAGTGTTGTACAACTGGTGTCCAAATTATTGTTTTAAATATCAAATAGTTTTAAAGTTATACCTTTTTTTGAAAAATTTCGCAAAAATGCCCCCATGCGAATTTAATAAACGTAGCATAAAAAATGAAACTTTTGTATTTCAATTATTCTTTTAACAAATAAAAAACTGACCACTCGAAATTATATATATTTAAAAAAAACTCCACGCCACTGTATTATGTGATGTTTGTAATGGATTCGGCTACATTATTGATGCATCTATGTATATTACAATTTTTTGACGCATCGTTAAATATTCAAAATTAGTTCTGAAATTTACGTTTCAATCAAGCGCGACACAAATAGAGCAATCAGACTATACCTCAGAATTAACATTTTGCTGGCGGCTTCACGTATCGATGACCGGCGCTTATCGTTCTCTGTGGAACGAGAGACGTGTTATATCTGGGTTACTAACAAATTGATACTATTTTAGGCTCTGCATATCGACTCTGTAAACAATAACAAATCTGGCATCCAAATATCACACGTTAACAAATTATGAAGTGGACGTTTGCTTATATTATGTTTTTTGGAAAATCATCGAAATCTTCTTTCCCATACAAAAGAATTAAAATTTGTGAGACTTCTTTGTGGAAATTAATTTTCATCATTTTTTGTATCGATGTCCGCTCCCAATGTGGATCAAAAGTTTTTTTTTCTACAATAACTGTTACTCAGTCGCTCAACCTCACTTTTTTTCAAATTGAGTAGTAGGGAAAGAAGGATAAGGCTAGAACAGGACTAGTGGTTGACTAACATCGCTTTTGCTACACCCAGTTATTAAAGGATCAGAAGGATGGGAGGAAAGGAAGATGTTGTGAATTGACATCGCAACTTTGAAAAATGGATAGTTCTACTTTTGATACTATACGACTCAAATTTAGTTTAAAATATAATAAATATCTTTGCTATTCCACTACTTGTGAAATTATTTGAGACATGTATTACCTTTTAATAGAAATACGACTAATTTAATCGATAATTTAGAAATAGATTTGAAATATTCTATATAGTTAAAATGAAAATTGTAAAAGTGAATTTGTTCATTCGCCATACTAGTAGTAAGATACAATAATCACATAATCTTGCATGGAAAAAAATGTACGCCACAAGAAAAAATATACATTTTTTAGTCTCTTATAGGGTGTTTTATTGATATTAAAAAACATTGTTGAAAAGGCATAATATAAAAAAAAACACAATAATCCATAGTACTACTTCCACTTTTATTTTAAAAGATCAGAACCAGTTTCGCTCATGACGAGCACTATCAACTGATTTTAAAAATAAATAAGCTAGAAAACTATTACAACAAGCTGTCATATTGCAGCGTGAGGTTTTTTTAATGTTCAAAATACTATAGACAAAAAGCTGCCCTTTTACGCCAAACTACAGTGTATTGAAAATATGCAAAATATGAATTTGGCCATCTACAGGTGAAGTGAGCCAACTAGTAAAATGGTTAAAAAAAAAATGGACTTTTAAGTACAACCACGTCTTTATTTGGTATTTTGGTGGATTGCATATTCATATTTTACGGAGATAACACTATTCCAATGTCTATTAAATGAGAATACTTCACTTTTATGATACTTTAAGACGTGTAGAGTATTACAACGCATCTATTTTTTTTTCTAAAATACCTCTTAGCTCACTTCACCTCTGATCGGTCTAATTATAAAAAAATGTGTCTTGATTTAGTAAGAAACTCTTCCTTAAATTGATTTTAATTTTAATTCTAGCAAAAAAACTGTTTTGGTAAAAGTAATTTACAACCATTTATGGTGTTGTTGTTTATAACGTAATAATACACGTTCAATCAAATGGATTTAAGCGTCTAATACCGAATTAGAATTTATGTTTGTAATCAAAATAAATAATCATAAATTGAATACACTAAAGTATTAGTTCTCGTGCACTGCAAGATTGTGTATATTTGGTTTTGATTTATCCCAAAATTATTTAAAAAATGTTTTTTTTGCCTTTTGTTAATATTGTCCTGCGTGAATTACATTCTTTTGTATTTCTACAGTCGAATTTTGATTATATTATATAAATATTTTGGGTAATCATTGGTTTTGTTAATAAATGTTTTGTTCTTATTAAAAAACTGGTACAATTGTCACTTGTAACACAGAAATCTTTGTTTAATTCTCTACAAACACGGATTTTTATTCTTTTGAAAACGTTCAAATAAAATTTTCAAATTAAAAACCGTATTTATTATCTTTACTCAAAAAACAGAAACGCTGAAAATATTAATGTAAAAAAATCACAAAGGGAAAGCAAAAAATGAAAAAATGCCAGTGCTTGTAATGTGCGACAAAATATTACGGCGGGGAAAATATTAATCATTATTTATTACCGAAGAAAAAATGTCGAAAAAAAATTCGTTGGCCGATCTATTATTCACGAAAAGCTATAATCGTTAACGTAGCACTTGTTTATTGAGTCAATAATTTAAATTGTTTTCTTTTTCATTAGTTTGAAAGCTTTTTTATCAGAGCTTTTTTGTTTATCGAATGGAATGAGTATTATTTTTTAATAAATATTCGACATCAAAGCTATGTCAATATGCAAAATATTCGATAATTTAAAAAAACAAAACAGCGGAGCTAGAAATTCTTAAAACTTAACTCACGGATAAAAATATAATCTAATCAATATTCAAATTTATAATTATCGATGTTTTCATAGGTCAATTATTTAAATTTCTGTTTACTATTCAGATATAAAAGTCTTTTGTTAAAATCCACCCACGCAGTAATTACTTTTAAATAATTAATTTCAGTAATTACTCCTTTCGTGACTCATAGGTGGCATCTTCATATTAGAAATAATATATGTGGCTTTATTTTGTCAAATGATAAATCCGTCGGTACAATATTTTAAATATTATACATATCAAAACACAATATTTCTTAGTACTTATTTACACTTTTAGTTAACAATATCAGGACCAAATCAATCATGGCGATCATTATCAGTTGATAAATCTTGGTAAATAAAAGTGGGAATGAGTACAAAGGAATATTTGTTTTCCTAATATAATGCCTTTCCACCAAATATTGACAGTGAACACCCTAGAAGTGATATATATATATGTACATATATATATATATATATATATATCTATCGTTCACATTAGCCAAGTGTTCGCTTAGTGTTTCGAAGTGGTATTTGTAGTATAAAACAGGACTGTGGAGTCGGAGTCGTAGTCGTGGAGTCGGACCGTTAAAAAAAAAACTAAAAACTTTGAATGCTCTTTTAAATAATGAGTATTAAAATTGCTAGGGTCAAAAGAAGGTCATGCCAGCTACCAAAATAATTAAAATAGTGTTTTAAGCTATGGTCGGAGTCGTTGTTGTCTTATTTTTCGCTATTCCACAGCCCTAGTATATGTATATACAGTATTTAACATGTCCATGTTCTAAAAAATAAAAGATATCGACCGCCGTAACCAGATGTTAACGCTCCGAGGTATTGGTCTGACTCTGTTGTAAAGTCAAAGGGTTGAATCTTTGTAAGGACATTTTTATTTATTTATGAAGTTGCCTCTAAAAACTTCATAAAACATTTAAATGTATTTACTTATTCAGATATTTATTCTGTTTTAAAATAAAGTTTGATTTAATTAAAACCATTTCTTGTTTAAAACAATTTATTCAAAAATATCAACTGCCGTAAACATGGCGTTAAGAATTAGGAATATATCTTGACTACACTGGCAGAAGGTACTGTAACTCATCATATCCTAAAAACGGAGCTCAACGAGAGCGAATAGCTAACAATAGTACTGTTCTAGACCTATCCTTTTATTCCTACAATCTTTGTAAAAAGTGACATTGAGCATTTGAGTAACAAGAAGCTCTTTTAGAAACACGTCTGTTGAGAAAAAAATTATTATGATTACGTATGCTCTACATTGGGAGCGGGTATGGTAAAAATAATAATACATCCAAACATATTATGGTACATTGTGATGTAGCTTTTTGAGTAAACTCTCTCTTTGCTTATTAGTAGTATGTTATTGATAATCGATTAGGTTTATTGTAAATATACTGACCTTAAGTATTCTGATTTTATGAAAAATATATTATTACAGCATGAATCCGAAATACCCCGATCCTTCAATTCTCGCAGACCTTTGATATTTTAATGAACTAATAAAAAAATACTAAAACTATTGTGTTAACCAATATTAATGAACGCAGTATAAAATTTAGTTATTCAATTACAACTAATAATGTGGTCGTTACAACTTTACACGTGTAGATTTTTATTTGAAGCAAATAAAACCAACTTATACAGCAAACATTTCCATCTAATAAATATGTATATTTTGTATTGTTTCCGCAGAATTCGTACAGTCAGCTGAAATGCTAGTCAAACATTGACAAGGGTCAAAAAATGAATAAACAGGGGTGGGAAAATCCACGATTCAGCCGTATTATCTTATCCTGGAAACCGAAAACCGATTCAAAAATAGTTCAGGAATTGTTAGTAGTAATATTTTATTTATCGCGAGTGGATTTATGTGAAATAGAAGCAATGTTTCTTTTACGTAACCAAATTTAACTTCATAGGTAAAAATATGTATTTAAAATTTAAGAGAAGTAATAAATAATACTAGGCAATTATTTGTTTATGATTTTATTTAAAAATATAAAAAAATGGTTATCAATAATATAGGGGAAATTAAAGTCACTAAATTTCAAATACCATGCTAGTTTTATGGTGCAGTGGTTAATGTCGTTGGCTTCCTTGACGGATCTCAAAGGCTTGAATCCTAGTACGAATTGTATTTTTTAAATTGATTAATAGATTTCAGTTCGAACGTACGGATGTTTGTAATATATAAAAATTCCCTTTCTTCCAATCCTAAATAACGGGGCGTAGCGAGAGAAATTATCCTGTCACTAGTCCTGTCCTAGTTCTATCTTTTTTATTCTTACTATCTTCGAAAAAAAGAGAGGTTGAGCAGATAAGTAACAATCGGTTTTCGTAGATTTTTTTTTCAGAAACCTTCGTTACAACCGTTATGAAATTAATTCAGTTATGTTAATGGCCTATAATTGTTTTTTTTTATTTGCGATTACAGATATGGTATTTATCAATTTTGGGTCTTTAATCTTTTATTTAATTTTAAAAATATTTTCATTTTTATGATAAACATTTAAGTATTTTTTTAATATATATATATTTACTTAATTTTTTATCTATAATAAAATACATAACTATTTTATGTTACTTTTTATCACAAGAACATTATTACATGAGCGACATGGGTCATGGTCAATTGATTTTTTTAAATATAATATCTTTCCACCTCAAATTGAAAATCAAAACCATATAATTAATTTTACTTAATTGTCTGTAATGAATAAATTAAACATTTCAAATGTTTAATTTATTATGTTTTCTAGACGTTGGTGAGTTTGATTGAAATTAATTTATAGTATGCATTTACGTATGACATTGAATACGTTTTACCGCATTACTGCAATATTAACAATGTTTACACCAATTTGATCAAAGGTACGTGGATTCCACTAATTGCATACAAATGAATTCATCGACTATGATATCATATTTGCTACAGAGTTCTCAAACTCAGAAATATTCATAGTTCGTTGATGTGAATTTCATTAAATAATAGCATACGTTGTATTAAATTTTTCCAAATATTTACTAATACATTTTTAAATATATGACAAACTTGCGTATTTTTATTCAATTTCAAACGTAAAGTTATTCACAAAAAATCTGAAACAAAACTTTTGTTTAAATTTTAAATCTATTCGCTTATCAAAATTTAATAAGCAATTAAATAAAACAGCCGTATAAAGAACATTAAACATATAATTGTTGTTAAAAATACTTGGGATAATTTTTTTGCAGTAAAACAAAATACTTCATAAATAATCAAGCAATCAATCTAAGCAAAAAAAAGGACTAGGAGAAGCTAACATAGAAACATCTTTTTAGTTACACACCCTTATGAAGTGGCTACAAAAAGCACCGATAGAAACTTTTGGTCAGAGATTATATCCTGCAAACTAAGCAAAGTTGCGCGTAAAAAGACGTCATTCCAGTGCAAATATTAATTTGCAACTGGCGCGTTCAGCAGCGTTCAGCGGCGTTTAGCGGCGTTATCTTACGAACGATCGCTGATAAGCGGGCGCTTATCTCGTTATCGCATTATCGTATTTATATAAAGTACAAAAGGTCCAAAAAACTATGATATAAGCAAACCTTAATTATAAACATTGTAACACCCAAATTAAAATAGATATTTAAGAAAATGTGGGTATTGGTGTCGCATTTCTTGAGCTTAGAACCGGAAAAGATAATTTTGATTTATTGAAAAAAAAATACGTGATTACTTGCACTCATAACGCAATGGAGGAGAACCTGCAGCTTTTTGGCCATAGTATATAGAAACCTAAAGATACCATTAATCAAATATACTTTTAACTATTGTAGATAACTTAAGATATGTCTACGAGGAAACCTATACGCTAACTAAGAAAATAAACTGTCAAAATTCTTATAAAATTGGCATTATTTTATTAGAACTCTATACGATACTATAATTTATAATATAAATTAGAATGTTAGTAGATTACAAGATATACTGTGTATAAGCCAGTATATATTGTTGAGTTCATGTAAGTTTAATCATTGTTCTGATAAAGGCATACGCCGAAATAGCTATTAACTATATATATATATATATATAAGTTAATATTCGTAGAACTAAAATACTTTGTTATTTTTGCACTTGTTAAAATACTTCCACAAGACATATTTGATTCGTCATAACTCACATTCATTCACACTTTAATACTGATTTCTCGATAGCAGACAGAGTAATGAAATAAATGAATTGTGTATAATTTAACCAAAATTGAATCATGTCTTTTATTTAACATATATTACACTGTTTCGAATAGCAAGCAAAGTGAAAAATCAAAAGAAACTTTTTTATTCTCTTTTATCTTTTCATTTTACTAAACTTAAAATTGTATTTTAAATACTAGATGACAATACAGTCAAACACTGATTCTACGTTTTACAAGTGATCCGCTGCGCCATAGGACCTGGTATAGTTTTATTTACTTGGAAAGAATTTTAGTTGTGAGTTAGAAAAAACGCAAGACGTGACGCGAGGCAAGACTATTCATGAACAAAATGAGAAATATTTAACGAAAACGGTTAATCGGGATAATATTTGCGACAGGACCATACTATTAAGACGATAAATCGAGGGAATCGGTAAATCGGGGAACGATTACGGGATTACTTTACATTTTTCTTACGCGTGTTTTGCCGGAGCGGGGTATGAAAAATAAGCGATCCATGCGGGAAAACGAAAAATTCGAGAACGGTACTACCATTCAACTTTGCCCAATGCCTCACGCGTAAAATGTACCAATATAAAGTATGCGCTGTGTTGTGCATAGATTTGGCGTTACAGATAGATAAATAACAAAAAATTGCAACAGTATTGCAGAAGTTGATGGTATCTGGATATAGTTATTAGATATTGAAAGTGTGACACGTATACGTGGTTTATCCAAGTCCGTCGGTGGTCGAGTGCTACGCCGCCAATTATATCTGTCAATATTCTGTTTGCAGCTTTGCGACAATAATGCTCGTAACTAACGATAACTGTAAGTGGACACGTGTGCACGTGTTTGCTCGCAAATTGGTTGTGGGTTTGCAATTCAAAATAGTTAACGCGTGTAAACGAGTCTCAAAGATTTCTTCTTCGTTTTGTAATTACTAAAAAAAACTAGTGTTCCCAGTCAAATAATGATTTTGGTACATTTGCGTTATTTGATTTTTTTATCCATATCTGCTTCCAATGCGGACCATATGGCCTCCTTATCTGGTATCTGAACAGAATTTTTTCTACGAGAACTCAGTCGCTCAACCTCACTTTTTTTAAGTGAGTATTAAGAAATAAGGGATAAGGCTAGAACAGGACTAGTGGTTGACTAATCACTATCGCTACACCCAGTTATTAAAAGATCAGAAAGATGGGAGGAGAGTAAATAATGTGAATTGACATAAAAAAACATCTAGTTTTTGATCACAGTTTTTAATTTAATAATTCTCAAATTCACTGTGATCTTACCGGGAAGGTAACGGGCGAATAGAATGTTACTCGAGATCAACTCAGGGATGACAGGTATTTAAAATACCCATGCCTAAGATCTTAAATAATTTAAAATTTTCAAAATTTAAATTTAAATATTTACGATTCATAACGATTTTCCACGAACTATTTACGACATATTAGGATTATTTACTAATATTATATATTTTTTACAGATTTTTGAGAGTGTATGTAAAAAACTGGTAACGAAATATTGCTGTTAGGCAAAGATATTTTAAGAGATTTTAGAAAATTTAATTTTGTTTTTTTTGTTTTCTTGATAAATAAATAATAAGCAGGGAAGCAAAAATCTCCACCATGTTTTAGTCTCCAAACAAAAACATCTTATTTAAAATTATACGATATGGTTAAAATATTTAAAGAGGTGACATAAAAAAGAAATAAAACACCAAACAAAACATGGAAACTGCAATAAAAAAGGTAATTAAAAGGCCAAGTCGGCAATCGTTAAAACGTTAAAACACCCCCTTAAAGAACAATCTAGCATATATGAGTACTACGTGACAATAACAAAAAATAATTTTCAATACTTATTTAGAATTATTTTGATTTGTTTAAATGTATTAAATACTTTACTTTATTTCGAAGTTTAAAAATAAATAATTCATATTTAATTTACTTCAAATTTATTTGAAAAGCGTTCATGCGTATGTAAATTTATTCTTAAGGGATAATAAAGCTTTTCCATTACAGTGATTCCCAAATGAGTCATCGGGTGTATTTTTTTTATTTAACTCAGTGGAACAATTAGCGACAAAATAATATGACATTTTTATTTCGTTTATTTATATCATTTATGTTTAAATACTATATATGTCCCACGTGATGTGTTTTATAACTTTGTAAAAATATAATAAAAAGTTTATTTGCATGATAAAAGAAATTTTTCGTTACTGATTTTATTTGCAGTAAAAAAGTATTATGTAAACAGTTTCTTCATAGCTTCAAACCAATAAATAAAATGTAAAAAAAATACAATTAAATTACGAAAAAAAACTGTAGTTTGAAAATTAATCAAACTTTGTCAATATTCTAAACTAATTAAATATTGCTGTTTCTTGGTACTACGAAATCAAATAACACTTGTAAAAACTTCTCTCTCGGCGATCAGAAATTAAGACCATTTTAACAACTCTCAACCAGAGTTGGAATAGAGCTCCAGAGAACATAATGATTATAATCCAATCCCGAGCCAAAATGTTGACCCCGGGATTTCGGGATTAGAATTTTTCGATCCCTGGATCCCGGGACTGGTCCCGGAATCAGTACATTTTTTTAAGAAATAAAAATTGATAATATTGGAGAAAAATAAATTTAAAAATGTATTCTATATTATATACAGGGCTGTAGAGTTGGAGTAGGAGTCGTGAAAAATGAGCGGCTCAATTTTTTTTTGAAAAATATATTTAGTGATGTGTATTTATCAAAATAGTCAAAAGTGTTAACATTTAATTATTGAAAAATTTCCTCTGAGTCGGATTCGTTAATTATTTTAAAGCTGGAGTCGGAGTCGGAGTCGTCTTTTTTTCAAGCGACTCTACAGCCCTGATTATATAATCAATTGTGGGCAGCCAATACGTTACCAAAAAGCTCTCTTAATCTCAGCTATTTGCAATGTACAGGTGAATGAGTGGATTTTTAAATTACTCGTAAAAAAATATGCGCCATAATTATTAAATAAACTTAATATACATAAATTATATAAAAATACGCAATATAACTTAAAATAATTAATGTCGATAGCTGAAAAAAGTATCTACCTACTTCAGACTGCTAGAGTACCTAAGAGAACACTAAGTAATTTTAATATATTTTTTAATTATGCCCGATGTTAATACCAGAGCATCAATTGTTTAGCCAATTAGTCTGCGGTTTCATTGTGCAAAGAACCAATAAAATATATTTTTATATTTATTATATCCGGCGACAAGTGCTTTAGTAGAAAGATCATTTTTTACAGTGAAAATAATAAGAACATTCAATAGAAATAGTCAAAGTGAGAATAGATTTTTAACTCTTGCAATTTTATTAGTCGAAAAAACTTTTAGACAATATATTAAATGATATGCATTGATGACTTTTTACAGTCGCATAAAGTCAGCTTGCGCGCCTCTGATATTTATGTGTTTTAGTTGACACGTGTTTTATTACATAATTGATGTTTAAAGAAAAATAGAAGCATTGAACCACGCAAAACAAACGCTGCCATTGATATCTGATAACATTCAAAGAAAACAAAGGTCTCGAAAAATTATTATTGTCATAAAATGCATTCAAATAAATGCGATGAAGATAGGCATCCAATAACGTTTTTATCTGCGGTAAGTCTTATCTCAAAGAATATAAACTGCCGCTCGACTTGATAACCAACACGTTTTTGTTTGATAAGAAAATCAATCCCGAAAGTTTCGGGATCATGTCTTCTAATCCCGGGATTGAAATGTATCGAAAACTGTACGGGATCCCGGGATTGGATTCCCTAGTTATAATATGCTTCGGTGAGAACGCAGTATAATATAAAACATCTTATTAATTAATTGATTATATTCCTTTTGTAACTATAAATTGATGAAATAGCAATGTATGTTAGTTCTACAATTAGTATTTTATATAAAGTTGATAGCTATGTCTACTAACGATCTTGTTAGAACTATCTTTTAAATTACTTTAACTTGGATATACATACATACTGACATATAAGAGGTACACAATTCATCATCTCATATATTCAAACATCCTTACTTATATTGAAGAATACAGTATCAAATCTAATAAATTGATTTTATGTGTTTACCAGAACGATAAAATATAAGGGGCTATTAAATTATTTCCAAAGAAAATTAGTTTAAATTTAATTGATTATGAATAAGAGTATTTTTATGGTTTGAAAAACATGGATGGATTTATATTTGTTTAGTCATTTAGAATATCGTTGGTTTGACTAGGTTCATATATTTTTTTATTATTTTGTTTTAGTGTATTTAGTTTATAAGCCTTTTTACCTCAAATTTTATATGTTTATATGTTGATTCTGGATTAAAAATCATGTTATGTAATTCTTTTCTGAAGTGGTTTAACAATTAAGTCTGTTTTTTTATTAGTTAATCACCCTATCTGTTTTTTAGCTTGAGTTGATACAGATTATACCTGTCTGTCTTATGTATATCGAATTGAAAGAGCTACAGAACATTTCATTTTTTAGATACCGCTATTGTCAAGTCAATAAATTATTTTATTAAAATTTCATGGTTTATTGCATACTGTTCTTATTCCTAAATTATCAACTAAATTTCGACAAAGTCACCCCAAAAATCTCATCACTTTGCAATACCCATGTAACTATGTACCACAAGGGTGTAATGATAAGGTCAATATAGCCTTCGTCCAAGCTTTAAGGCTCCGTTTATGGTACCCAAGAGAGGGTTCTTAAATGATAAACGAATAGGGTTTGAACGGTTGAAAGCAAACCCAATTTGCTTCTATCTAACGACCGTATAGTGAAAAATGGAGCAATAAATATACAAATATATTCAAAAACACACGTCTATGAGAGCTCATTTGTTTTTGTACAATGAAGTATACTTTATTTATGGAATTAATTTAATACTTGAGTTGGCTATATCCGTAAAAATGGTGTTTAATCAAACTCATCAGTGGTTGCTATTCCGATATTAGTTTCTGACTATTAGTTTCTCATAATTCACTTTTAGGGTGTTCACTGTCAATGCTTGGTGGAAAGGCATTATATTAATAAAAACACAATATTCCTCTGTACTTTATTCCACTTTATTTAATAGGTCAGGACCGGTTTCGCTCATTGCGAGCATTGTTTACTGATAAGAAAAATATATAAACAGTGCTATTTATACAAAATTAAATTAAAATGAAAGGGTTGTTAATTGTTGTTTACACTTTTTATTTACAAACGAATAATGTGTTTTTATTAATTCTCATAATTCATTTATCAAAATAATGTAATAGATTTTCTTTTATGTACACCTGATTCATATAATGTTCATTTATTAGCTAAAAAATGGATCAAATGTGAAAACATTTTTTTTACCATGTCCGCTCCCAATGTGAAGCATATGGACTCCTAATGGAATTTATCTTAACAAAAGTGTTTCTACGAGAACTGGTTGTTACTCAGTTGCTCAACCTCTCTTCTTCTAAAAAGAGTAGGAATAGAAGGATAGGGCTAGGACAGGACTAGTGGTTAGCTAATCACTTTCTATACACCCCATTAATAGGGTGGGCGTTCATAGATAATGCGTGGGAGGGTACAGACATCATCACAAATACATCCGTGCCTTCGAACAGAAATTCATAAATCAATAGAAAAATCAATTGATAAAACTGTTCCTACTGGGATTCGAACCCATGACCTGCGTAATCGAAGCCAACGACGTTGACATCTCCACCACGCAGGCGGCTAAATGACTATTAGTTTCATGAAAAATTATAAAATTCATTTATCAAAATAGATTTTCGTTTATGTACACCTAATTCATTTAATAGCTAAAAAATGGATCAAATGTGGAAACATTTAATGAATTTGAATTCATTTTTTTAATTAATAATTGACATTATCCTGTTTTATTAATACGTGGAATCAAAATATGCAAATGTTTTATTTTTTCATTAATTTGTAAATATTATTAATGTATAATTAGTAAATATTTTAATAAATGATGTTGAAATTCATTGGAATTGATAATTATTTGAAACAAATATTTAAAAAAATATATATATATTTTTCTTCTAAAAAATGCTATCAAAATGCTTAAGATTATATACTTAAATAGCGGCTTAAAATACGATACTCTATTTATTGGTTTTAACTCGCAACATAACTCATAGAGCTCATAGCTCACAACAATATTACCTTACAGACAAAGTGTGGTTAACGCAG
Source organism: Himalopsyche anomala (assembly GCA_031772345.1). Lineage (NCBI taxonomy): Eukaryota > Metazoa > Arthropoda > Insecta > Trichoptera > Rhyacophilidae > Himalopsyche > Himalopsyche anomala. Next base: position 3,117,995 of record CM062835.1, on the reverse strand, counting down.
TGGAAGCGTGCTCTTTATTTTATTGACATTTCGTGCAGAATATTAATTTCAAAATGCCAAAGATAATGATAGTCTCTCTAGAAACTTAAAATTTGTAGCAGGACAATTATAATATAAACACATTTTGAAAACTACGAAATAACAAACTAATAAATTTCATTAAAACTTCATAAATTTGTATTTCAATGGATTTCTATTAACAAAGATGGCGTAGCGACAGCTATTATTGAAATTTGAATTTATTATTGATTGAGTTTACATTAAGTGGGTTAAACTCTATGACAATAAGTTTAAAATATTTAGTTTTACTAAATCCATAAGATATGTATATCGACTGTGGAAAGGAAAAAGGACGTATAACCCACAGTTTTTTCAAAACAACTTTTTTTCAATAATCACAATGTGTGGGTTACGTCCTTTTTCCTTTCCACAGTCGACATAATAAAAAAATAGTTATTCCGACATCATAATAAATTAACTATATTTAAGAAAGTCATCGTTAAAATATGATATACTAGCCGGATCCCGGCAAGCGTTGCAATGCCACTCAAAGAAAGAAAGTGTTTTAATTGTGTTTATTGAAGTGCATGTTTTCTTTTTCTGTCCGTTTGACGTTTGCTGCCGATTGTTTATAGTACGAAACACGCGCCACCTACTGTAAGTTAATTGTACTATAACTTCGCGCAAGTGCAAGCATACGTTGTTAAAATAAACTATATGGCAGACATATAAACATTGTTTTTTATATATTAGGCTTACTGTAAGTTAATAAGCCTATAACCTTTCCGGAAGTGCAAGCAAAAAGTTTGACAAAGTTTTATTGCAATCGGATGAGCGCTGTGGCAACGCATAAAGTACGAACAAAAAAACATTCGTTTTTATACATTAGATTTATAAACTAGCTTAGAAGAGATATACATTGTATTTGACAATCACTATCATTGTACTTTGAGATGCTCTTAATTGTTTTTGAAAGAAAAATGAAATTAATAATATTAATTACGGTTTGAAAAAACCACACACGATATTAATAATTTATATTACTAAGCATGCATTGTTTGATAATGATTTAAGTAATGACGAGGCATCAGTATTAGTTTGGTCATGAAGGAGTATAAAGTATCGACTAAAGATAGTATATCTACGGTTAAATCATTTTAATATAAAAGTATTGCTCTTTTATTTCAAACAGCTGTCAACTTTTACACGATAAAAATGAAATTATTTCATGATATACACCTAGCCTAAACAAAAAAGGGGGCAAAATATTACATTGCTTTTATGTAAAATATGTATCCTAAACTCAAACATTTTGTCTTTATTTCTGATTTGTTTTTATTGTCAAAAACATTCATCACAATAAAATATAGTAACCATCAGAATTTTAATACGATTCATTAAACATATAATCAGATTAACAATAGAATCATTAGCTTTTGAAAACATTTAAATAAAGCTTCATTATACAAAATATAAAACCTCAATACGTTCTATAATTTGCAATTAAGCTTTTTTGGAAGTATTTTTTAATAATCGCAACATTGACTGTATTATAAATATTCTCGAAATTCCAATTAACATATTCTGTGCGAAGAACTAGCGATGATAAAGCTCTAGAAATTCTCATTAAATTAACCAGGTTAAGTATCTAGTGAGAATTTTTGCAACAGTATTTTACATCATTATAAAAACGAGCAAATGAGATTTTTAAGATCAGTTTTCCGCAGAGAAGAATTTAGTTTAAGGTTTATTATAATTTTTTTATATGAATATCACAACTCAGATGCCATTAGAACTCAGTGAGAAAAACTATTTATGAATAAAGATAATTTAATTTAAGTTTTCGATATTAAATTTGAATCGTTTAAATTATGTACATTCACACAGATTTTGTCACTAACGACCCGTGATTCGCCTTTCGGCATCTTCATGCGTTTAAGTGCACGGATGAACTTAAACTGACGCTTAGTAAATGATTGTTTCGTGTTTATATAAGAAATAAATGTATCATTGAGTTTAACCGCTTCAGTACCGTAAGGCCACTGGTGGCCGCTACATACGAACGGCGTGAATACCGTAAGGCCACTGAAGACCACGAATGTAACTTGAAAATATTAAACTTTATATTTCATTATATAAGTAAACTTTTAATTATCATAAATTCAGTCCTATTTTTTAAAACTATTCAAAAATTATTAAAAACATGCGGTAGGTACGTGAGTGAATGTTTTTAGCTTAAAACATCGCGGTACTGAAAAGTTTAAAGCCATTGCTAGAGGGACTAATCTTTTTTGCATACAGTTAGTGACAAAATCTGTGTGAATGTACATAATTTGAACGATTCAAATTTAAAGATAATTTACTTAAAACCTAAAACAAAGATAAGTCTGTTAAAAGACTGAATCGATTGCATTTCCAGAAAACAAGTTGTTTTTTTATAACAGTACCTGCCTATGTTATGCAATATAATATAATGCATGTATACCTAGGCTGTGGATTATATTCATCAAATTGATCGGTGGAGTCTACTAGAAACTCGTACTTAAACAAGCTTTGTGAAGTAAGATTGTCTGACAATGCCTCTGAAAAAGACAAAACACTTGTCAAATTTAGTAGCACAATACATGGAATAATCTAAGTTATTTTACATTTTATATTAAAAAAAAACCTTCTTTCCAAAGGAAATTGATTAAAATAATGTATCTGTTCATAAAGATTATAAAAAGCAGGAACTTCTCCCGACTTAGCCCATATAATAACACCTCGCTTACAAACACTCAGTTAATACCTCGTTTAAAATCATGGTCGAAATATAAACCTTCCTTTATTTTTCTCTTGTAACATTATTTGGCGTGAGAAAAATTTATTGCTTTCATCTTGCCCTTCAGTTATAAATACACACTTCACTTACATAAGTATAACCACACACTACTGTATTGAAAAGAAATATATATTTATTTAATGTTAAAACGACTGTTTGTTCCCTTAAGGATGATTTTTAAATCTGTAGAAATGAGATAAATGGACTCAAAAGTGTACGTACATATGCAATTCAAATATTGAATGTTTTTTACTCGTTTGAATCTCAGTAAAAGTAGTGAGTTTTTTTTCGTATTTTTTGATCACTTTTATCATTAACTGCACACAAAACGATGAAAACATGTTGTTTTGTTATCAATCAATCTAGCAAAAAAATTAATTACTATTTTAGAGAGTGCTTAATAATTAAAATAATATATTGAAAAGCATTGTTAAAATTGTAAACAACTTATTCATTATTAAATTAAAATAATTGTCTCGAAGTTATTTTATTCTTCGAATGCGAGTCTACAAGGTTCTAAGTGTCGACTTTTGACCAAACTAAAGTTATAATGAGGCATTCTTAAGCGTAGGATTATCTACATGCTGTATTAATATGAAGTCGAAATTTTGCTTAAATTTCCAATAAGCCGTAGCTTTAGGTGCGCGTTACAAGATATCTGAGGTTTCAACTTGAATTCATGAAAATGCCGAAAGGAGAAACCTGGGCCGTTAGTGAAAAAACTTGTGTGAATGTACATAGGTTGAATAATATCTTTTATATTTTGATAATTTTATTCCTTTTTTTTTCTTCAATTATTTGATTTTGATCAATTATTTTTATTCTTCAACACAGTGGTGTTATTTTTTACCATTATGATGTTTTGTATTCTTGCAGTGTGGTATTATTACATTTTACAATATTAACTTAGTACATTAATGATATCAAACACAAATTATAAAAAAAAAACCTCCTTTTCCTATTTATCCTCCATTTTTTTCAATAATAATGATCACATTAGATATCTTCCATAGAATTCGTTTTATTTTAATTTAAAAAGCGTAAGTCAGTTTTTTGAATCACTTGTGTTTTCATACAAATTTCACTTAGAACCTTGTAGCACTGGCGGTTTGTTTGAATTTCAGGTGGACAAGGTTCTAATTGAAGTTTAGGTATTTCTAATTAACTATGAAGGACTATTTTTAACAATATTTTTTTAATAGTTATATCATGCCAGTACTATCATTGATATATACAATCAAAAAGAAACTTGGAAACATTTACAATTTTCAAAATACAAGCATTCAAAATTTCAAATGCCCATATCTTTTTTCATGCAGCTGTCCACATAGAACCTTGTAGTACTCAGCTCGCGATCTCTATTGACTTTGATTTTGGGTAAATGGAGGTTTACCTTTAATATTATTAAATAACTACCAAAATGTTTACAAATAGTGTTTACTTTTTGATAAAACCACTTTGTTAATCGACTGCAATTGATAATAAAAGTAATTTGGCTGATAAAAACCATTGATGAATTTTTGTAGTATGTATGTACATATATCTGAAGGGATAAAAATAACAATGTATTTTAGCTATTAACAATCAAAAAAAATTGTAGAGCAAAAATAAATTGTTATTTTTTCACCGTGTTATAATGGAGTTCTACCAAGTAAATGCCGATTCAATTAATAATAATAGCTCACTAAATAATATGAGAATGGTGATAGATGAAAGATAATAGCATACTTTAGCCTACATGTAAGGCGTTGCTAATCAAAGGTTCAAAAAAACCTATTTTTTTTAAATCTTTGAATTAGTTTAGTTTGAATAGTTAAACAATGCTTTAATCTGTGAATCTTTCGTGTAAATAATTCGGTCAGCAGAAAAATATTCTATATCTTTTTGTTGTGACGACCAGTCGTTAATTAATTGTGTCATAATACAATATATTACCAAGATGCCTGTATTTTGTATATTCAAAACCAGTTTTTAAAAAATCCTTCCGAGATACCGGAATTACGGATTCGGTTTTACCAATATGGCAACCCCTTAGAGCGAGCGAGTAATTTTATTGATCAATCGTCACCTGACTATAGAAGCTGTCATGTGTATGCCACTTCCAATAATTTACGAGATCAATTCCCTTCATCTACGATGTATCAAAAGATATACAGTATAGGCTGATTTTTCTCATTCATTTCGTTGTCACCTTAACCTTTTCTCAAATTAAACGTAGTGCTACTAAAATAATCAAAAAGAGGATAGGTGAGCATCTAATGCAAGTTATAACTGAATTTTCAATATTTTTACTTGCCAAAAGAGAAGTCGTCGTTTATTTGAATCGTATGTAACAAACACGGTATTATTTTACCTTAAAATCAGAAAAATTTTCAGATTATTTTTAAAATTTAATAATGAGAATATTGGTTGATTGAATAAGCAAAACATATTAAAGTAAACAATGACGACTCTACACACTAAATTTAAAAAAAAAAAAATCTGCTTACATGGACAACAAGCGCTGGATTGTATTCTATATTACGCATAATATATAAAAGCTGACCCTTTTGATGAAAGATGCATGTATAATATGGGCCAACTAGAGTTGAAGCGAGTCAACTGATAAAATGCTAAAAAAAATTCTTCTACTTCTAAGTACAATCACGACTTTATTTGGTGTTTTAGTGGATTACATATTTTTATTTTACAGAGATAACACTATTGTAAAATGTTTTAATTGTAGTAACTTAATTTTTAAGATACTTTAAGACCTGCACAACATTACAACGCATATAACTATTTTTTTTATAAAATACCACTTGGCTCACTTCAACTCTAATGGGCCCAGTGATGTAGTGGGACCAGGTCGGTGACCTGGCACCTGAAAATGAGCCAGGGCGTCGCCCTGTCATCTTTTTGACTTGTAACTTAATTTTCGAGTACATACATATATTCAAAATACTGTTCATAAAATTCAAAAGCATCATATCAAAATTGATCTACCCGACGGATTTTACAAAAATACATTTACTCATGTACGTAAAGAAATACCACTTCTTTCTAAAAAAAAAATTGCGCGTTTTTTTAGTGATTTAATTGTAAAAACTGTGGTTTTTATTCGGATGGATATAAAATAAAAACAAAAAAAAATAGGGAAGAAATTAGTGACCGACCTGGTACCTATTTATTTACCATTACACCACTGAATGGGCCCATATATAATGTTCGGGGATTCGAACCAGTGAACACCGCAACCCAGTATGACGAGTGGTTGCAAGCATTGACCAATCGGCTACAAGAAACGAAATAATATCACACAGATATTTAGAACTAAGACACTTAGATGTACGGATATATTTCATGGCACTTGGAGATTAAAACAAAATAAACAAGCACAGTTTATTACAAGTGTTCACACATCTTCAAAACGTACAATCAACGTCATGGACTCTTCGGCAAAATTGAAGAGCAGTTAATATGTTTGTTTTTACACGCCACAGAACACGATCCATCATTGTAAAGGTTCATTTACACGTGTGTTGCTTTTTAGGAGCGAGTAAAACAGCATGTAAAAATTTTAACTGTTTAAGTTCAAATGAATGATTAACGAAAATTGATTTTATCCTAAAAAAAACTGTCAGTTTATTTTCGGATATAACTGTTAACAGATTTAAATGTTGCCACAATACATACATTGTGTCACGAAAGACCATACATATGTATCAAATTTAAATTGTTAAGAAAAGTGTGATCAAGTGCAAAAAAAAAACAAGGACAGTAAAGCAAAGTTAATTATTAACCGAAAATCATTATTCTCTTGCAATATGCGCCAGATGTAACATAACAAAACGTAGCTATGACCTATGACAAAACAGTACAAGGAAAAAATAAAACACGTATTATTGTCTTATCTAATTATAATTAATTATCATTTTATACTCATTTAAAAAATAATAAAATTTAAAAAGATATTTATAAATTATGTATAAAATTTATATTATCACTACAATTTGGCCATTTGGATTATTTTTGGTAATATAATATATTTTTTTAACCATCTCCGCTCCCAATATGGACTCTTAATGGAGTTTATCTCAACAGATGTGTTTCTACGAGAACTGCTAGTTACTCGGTTGCTCAACCTCTTTTTTTCCAAAGAGAGTAGGAATAGAAGGATAGGGCTAGGACAGGACTAGTGGTTAGCTAATCGCTATCGATACGACTCGTTCAAAGGATAGGATAGGTGGGAGGGGGGAATTCAAGACATCACATACATCCATGCCTTCGAACAGAAATTCATAAATCGATTGAAAAATCAATTTATAAAACTGTCCGTGCCGGGATTCAAACCCGGACCACACAATTTTTTTTTTAAGTAACTTATTTGTCAGTGTATAGCCATCGAATATGGTCTCACATATCCTTTTACAAAATTTAATTAAACGTTATTTTATTATTCGCAATTATACAAAAGACCATTTTTAATTTTTATATCAAGGAATGAATCTTGTTAATTTTAGTTTATTTTATTTCAGTAGTAACATTTTATTTATTTATTTATTTTATTTATTTATTTAATTAACATTGCAAAAGGTTGACAAATTATAAATTTAAAACTTTTACAATGCAGAAAAAAAATAGTACAATCTATATATTAATACTCGATAATGTCCGTCCGTCTGAATGATTGTCCGCGATTTTCCCTCCCCCTCCTCCGCCCCAGCCCCGCTGTCACCATTTTTTTATTCATACCAAATACATACTTTTTTCGTTTGTATATGGTCGCGATTTCGCCTTTTCGATGACGTCAAGAAAGACGGTCCTAATTAAGTAATTTACAAGGACTATTTTTTCTACTATGAAAAATGGTTGTTAGCAAACTTAAACATTATTCCAAAAATTCAATAATTTACGAGGTCTATTTCTGCTAATAGGAAAAATAATTGTTAGCAAACTTAAACATTATTCCAAAAATTAAGTAATTTACAAAGACTATTTTTGCTACTATGAAAAATGGTTGTTAGCAAACTTAAACATTATTCCAAAAATTAAATAATTTACGAGGTCTATTTCTGCTAATAGGAAAAATAATTGTTAGCAAACTTAAACATTATTCCAAAAATTAAATAATTTACGAGGTCTATTTCTGCTAATAGGAAAAATAATTGTTAGCAAACTTAAACATTATTCCAAAAATTAAGTAATTTACAAGGACTATTTTTGCTACTATGAAAAATGGTTGTTAGCAAACTTAAACATTATTCCAAAAATTCAATAATTTACGAGGTCTATTTCTGCTAATAGGAAAAATAATTGTTAGCAAACTTAAAAATTATACCAAAAATAAAATAATTTACGAAATTTCTGCTTCTAAGAAAAATGGTTGTTAGCAAACATAAACATTATTCCAAAGATTAAATAATTTACAAAATTTCTGCTTCTAGGAAAAATGATTGTTAGCAAACTTAAACATTATTCCAAAAATTCAATAACTTACGAAATTTCTGCTATTACGAAAAATAGTTGTTAGCAAACTAGAACATTATTCCAAAAATAAATAATTTACAATTTAAATACTGCAGGGCAGGGCTGTCGATATACGCCCCGAGATATTTCTTTTACTATCAGAATTTCTGGATTATTCAATAAATAGGTTAGTAATTTATTTTTCACGCCAGTAACTTTTCTGACTACTTAAAAATGCAACAAAAATCCCTCCGTTGAGGTCAACGGGCTTACAGCTAGTCTATATATTAATACTCGATAATGTCCGTCCGTCTGAATGATTGTCCGCGATATCCCCTCCCCCTGCCCCTTCCCCCTCCCTTCTCAAAGCTCCGCTGACGCAATATTTTTATTCATACTAAAGACATATTTTCCCAATACACTGTTTATTATTTGACGATACAAATCGCTGAAAAAATTTCATACAAAAAAACGCCGCGACCGTGGATCGAACACAGAACTCTGGATTACCAGTCGAGCTCTCTATCAACTGAGCTAACGTCATAAATATCAAGGCGATAAAAATACATTATATAAATCAAGCATTTGAAAATGGAACGATATTTGTGATTCACAAACTGACTTCGATTGTTTTTATTCAAGATTGTGACGTCTGTCAAATATGAATGTGGTATATTTTACATAATATAGTTTCGACAGTTAAATGCAAATATTCCATGTGTGTCATATGCTGACGGCTATTAAATATTTTACTTTTTAACAGAGGGTATTTAGAATTTATCCCGATAATTTAAAAGTTTTGTATCTTTTGTTTTAAATAACGAGTAAACGAGTCTATGCTTTGGACAAGGTAAATTTATGCTCAAATAGTAATATAAATAAAGTAAGCGAAATAGTTTGATAGATTGGGGTCAACGAGATTAAAATACGGCAAAGTGAGCCAAGTTAGGATGATGGGAAAAAGTGAACTGAACCCACCCTTTTTATTGCATAATTTCAATCATTTTTTCTCTAAAATACATTGTTTATGCTTTCGATGGATTCGTCGGTATCTTTGTGGAAGTTCATTTGAATATAAAATAAAAAATAACTTAGATTATTCCACGTATTGTGCTACAAACTGTGACACGTGTTTCGCCTCTTTCAGAGGCATCCTCAGACAGACTTACTTTTACTTACTGAAAGTAAGTCTGTCTGAGGATGCCTCTGAAATAGGCGAAACACGTGTCACAGTTTGTAGCACAATACGTGGAATAATCTAAGTTATTTTGTATTACTTTTTTATGCTTATTTATTGAAAAAACTTTCACATAAAATTAAAAGTTGATGACAGTTCCCACAAAAATTAATTGAAAACGTAATTGCACTTAAAAGTCAAATGGAAAAGTTTCACCATTTTTATGTTTGGTTCCCTTAAAGACTCATATATTCCTAAAAATAAGCTCCGTTTGGTGAATTAGTGAAGTTAATTTATTCTGATTAATTTGATAAATATGCATTTGATTGTAACATGGAAAATTGATAATTTTGTTTTGATAAAATGTGCAATTAATTTATACCATTTTGCATGTGAAAAATGATTATTAGCAAACTTAAACATTATTTCAAAAATTAAGTAATTTACAATTTAAAACTGCAGGGCTGTCGATATATGCGCCGAGGTCGATTTATGCTACTATGAAAAATGATTGTTAGCAAACTTGAACATTATTCCAAAGATTTAATATTTTACGAAATTTTTGTCACTACGAAAAAAATTGTCAGCAAACTTAAACATTATTCCAAAAATTAGGTAATTTACGAGGTATATTTCTGCTAATAGGAAAACTAATTGTTAGCAAACTCAACATTATTCCAAAAATTAAATAACTTACAATTTAAATACTACAGGGCATGCTGTCGATATATGGCCCGAGATATATTTATTTTATTTTTAGAATTTCTGGCTTATTCAATAAATAGGTTTGTAATTTTCTGACTTCTTAAAAATGCAACAAAAATCCCCCCGTTGAGGTCAACGGGCTTACAGCTAGTTTAATATTAAAAGCAGTAGAAAAAAAAATGGCAAAGACATTTTTTTATTTAATCTTCCTGTTAATGATGAAAACATTGTAACCATGTTGTTTTATTGAGGTTATATAATGTTTTTTTTTTATTCAAAATAGATTCGACAAAATATGGTTTTATTTTTCTCGAGTTCTGGTTTGTCACTATTCTTTATTTTACAGTTCTGTTGTATCACGTTTTCTTCTAAAGATATTTGACGTGAGGTTTTTATCAAATAACAACACCGATATTATTTTACAAGATCGATATAACTTGATAGATACGAAAGTTAAAATACCTAAACCAAATATTTGAAGAATTTAAGCAACCTTCGTTCCAAATATAATTGAAATTTACTTTTCCAGATATTCTAATGAATAAATAATATATTTCCATGCAGGCTCAGCGTCAGGTTATTAAAACCGTGTCAGGTCGGAAAGGCGAAAGAAAACCGCGAGAAGGAAATTAAATTTTCAGTGGCGGATCATGTGTAAACGGATAATAAAAGAGATTTATTTCACAAACTTTACGTTTAAAAAAATCTTTTTTAATATAAACATTCCAAAACAGCAATGGTTGAAAAATAGCGCAAACATGAAAAACGACGTTTTTTGATGGACATAATATGTTTATTCAAATTTCTTTAATTTAAATAAAAAATACGTAATATTTATAGAGACATTTCACATGTATAATTTTAAGGAATCAAATTGTCACTTTTCATTTAAAGATTATAAGTTAGTTATACATACATATACTGATATACATATAAATACACTTTTAGGATATTCACTGTCAATGCTTGGTGGAAAGGCATTATATCAATATTTACACAATATTCCTTTGTACTTTATTCCACTTTTTTTAAAAGGTCAGAACCAGTTTTGCTCATTGTGAGCATTTCCAACTGATAAAAAATATAATTTAACAATTTATACTTTATTAAGCTATTTATACAAAAATAAATTTAAATGAAAAGGTGTAAACAACAATTGACATTGTAAAGAAAATGATTATTTTTTTATAAATAGCATTGTTAAATTATATTTCTTATCAGTTGACAACGCTCGTAATGAGCGAAACTGGTCCTGACCTTTTAAATAAAGTGAAATAAAGTACAAAGGAATATTGTGTTTTTATTAACATATAAATACAGTAAAAACACACATGAATTGGAGTATTTAAACACAATTCAATTCATACTTTATTTTTGAAAAAGGAATAAAAAACAAAATTTACCTGTATATAATATATTTGCAAAAGTTTTAAGCTTTGAACATATTTTTAAATTTCACAAGAAAAATTGAAGTTGGAGTCGATAGATATTTTGAAGTTGATAGATATTTTTGATTTGTCATATTTAGAACTCAATATTTTAAAACGTATGTTAGTTTAATATAGTATATACATATATAGTATAGTACATATATAGTTTAGTATATACAGTGGCGGTTCTAGGTACTGGGCTAGGTGGGCTAAGCCCGACCTGCATTTTTCACCCAAAACTTTAGATGGCTGAATAAAAATGAACAGCAATTCGGCCGCTGAACAAAATAAATACATTTATAAGCATAACTAACCTTTCCCAAATGAATATAATATCTTTGTTTTAATTTTCCTCTGTCAATATAATACAATGTTACGTCTACCTACAATCATATTCTCGATTGTGTTTTGTATTACAATTTTAAACTGAGCTGGCATAAAAAAAACAATAACCCTATAAATACTTCACAGGGAACAGGCAACGTCACGTCACTCTGGCAACACCACTCGAGGGCTAGCGATGTTTAGCCCGTAACCACAGACAATATTTCTTTACACTGGGGCGCAATCAAGCACGGTTAGATTTTTTTGTATTTGTATGTACGGAAACGTCATCAAACACAAACGATTGTTTTTTTTTCCAAAACCGATATCGTTTCCGAAATTTGTTTCCAAAAATTGTTTCCGAAATTTCAAAACCAAAAGGACATTGAAGACCAGAGTATCAGAACACATACATGGCAGCCTTTAGATTGAAAAAAGACACGTCTACTTTTGCTAATCACTAAATTTTCGAAAGACACGTGTTCAATCAGGAACAAGGGATGAAAATGTTACATGCAAATACGGACCCCCATAAGCTCTTTTTCCAGGAAATTTTAGAAATAAACAGAGCGCAATTGAACAGTTTTCCAATTTTAAATGAAATATTAAACTTGCCTGGGTCGCCGCTTTTATACCTTATATAAATATAATCATAAAACTTTTTCCGACAAACAAAATAAATTTGATTCTTAAAACTAATCACTACTCAAATCTGTGGGCATTCCCATGGGCTTATCCTTTTCTCAGTGATGCATTTATTTCTTATATAAACACGAAACATTCATTTATTAAGCGTCAGTTCAAGTTCATCCGTGCACTTGAACGCATGAAGATGCCGAAAGGCGAAACCCGGGTTGTTAGTGACAAAATCTGTGTGAATTTACATAATTTGAACGATTTAAATTTAAACAAATTGTTATTTTACCTCGTTTTAATGAAGTTTACCACGTTTTCCAATTAACCTATAAACTATATTACATAAATTATTTGCTGCAACAAATGAAAAACATTGTAATTATTATACACCCTCTCTGAAAAACTTATTAAGCACACTACTAGCAAAAACAGCAAACTACTTAGCATACTTACCGCAACACTGAAAATACCTAGCCGTATTAATGAGATTTCAGGAAAATGTTACAAAATTAGTTAAATGTATGTCTCTTACAATATACTGTTTTATGTTTACCTTAACGTTATGTTTTATGACATTGTATTAAAGTTATGTGAACATATTAGAAGAGACAATATTTAATGAAAATTATTAAAATATTTTAAAATATCATGAAGTAAATGAACTATGATTAGGGCTTCCAATTAACCGGACATTTAAACTAACCGGTTTTCGGTTTTTTTCAAATAAATAAACCGGGTAACCGGTTTAAACCGGATTTATTTTCAAAAAACCAATTTTAGTACCACACTAACCAATGTTTCAAAAAAAAATTTTTTTGATTACTTAAAAAACAGTCAATAAGTGCATACAATTAGAACTACCAATTTTCACTTTGCGCAAACATGCATTCGAGTCCTCACGATTCTATGCCTAACATTGTCACATTTTTAAATAATTGTTTAAAATAAATGTAACGCATATTCAGCTAGTGTTCAATTGTATAACACTTCGAATACCTTTTTGCTCGTATTTTTTTTTTTTGTTTACCACATGTGCATATTGGAAAGACACCGACTCCTTAAAGTAGCCGATGATTTATGGCACCGATTGTTAGAAAATAAAAATAAAACGTTTTAAAATTGAATTGTTTTATAACTTGAAAGATATAATAAAACATGGGCTTGGTCACTTAACCTTTTTATGTATGTATGCTTCAAAAAAAGTGAATACAAATTGCCATCTTCAGGTACTTACTACTTTCTCGGAATAATAGCAATCTATATTATACAATATTTAAGTTTCATATCCAATATTATATTGTTAATAATTATAAATAATCCGACTAATAAAGATCAAATGAATACGTGAAAAAATGTAGAATATAAATTTTTGTTAACTAATATTTAAATTGCTTTGTAACAGTACAAGTTTTCGGTTCGGATATTTTTTTCATTTAAAAGATATAATGATGAACGTATTTTTGGTTCAATAAGGTTCACTTGTTTTATTATCATTGATATTTTGAGAATCCTTTCGTATTACAGATATTTGATTGAAAGCAGTATAGTTGTCCATGATTTCGACTACATAGTTGTTATTAATATGTCACAGAAATTAGACAATTGAACAGTAAAATACTTTATTATATTGTACTACTTATAATACTATTATTATATACAACAGTTTTAAATATTTATACTCTACATATGAATAGTTAAACAAAATCTCGTGGTGTTCCAAGAGGAAAAAGATTTTTTTATTAACCCGGTTAACCGCCCAAAATAAACCGGTTTTCGGTTTTTTTCAAAACACCCGAAAAACCGGTTAACCGGTTTCGGTTTAAACCGGTTTGGAAGCCCTAACTATGACTCTTACAGATTTATTATAGTTTTCGATGGTTTTAGAAATTATTTTTTTAATCAGTCTCAAAAAAAGTAAGAAGTATACATGATTCAGTAAATCTTTGGCATTTAACTGATTGACTATAGCAACAGTGAACATGGTAGCCAAAATTGTTGCATTTAAGTTATACTGACCGTAAAAACTGAATACGAACTTTGTTTCAAGTATAAGTTTAATCCGTTAATAAATTAGTGTCTAGGGCAGGCGTGGGGAACCTGCGGCTTTTTGAGAGTTCCGGCAATTCTGAAAAATTTTGTAAATTCGTAAATTCTTGAGATTTCGAATGTCAAAATCCTTGGAAGACCTATAAAAAAAGTCCCACGCTTGTAATTTTGGGAAATTCGCAAATTTCTGAGCTTTATGAATTGACATGAAATTGATTCTGGACAAAGATTCCCTAGTCAATTCCGTGTCAATGTTTACTGCGGCCTTATGTTGAATCAGATAAATGAATGCGGCCTTTAGAGAAAAAAAGTTTCCTACCCCTGTTGTAGGGTCTAAAATTTTTTTTAATAATAGATATATATGTACATATTTAAATCTAAGCAAATTACCTTTCATTAAAAATAATGACGCAAAATTATTGGTGTAAAAAGTATATTTTTTTATATCTTAAAATTTTAACTACTCAATTATTTACATTTATTTGATTTATGACACAACACCGAAAATATTCACTATTAACTATTCCGCTTCTAAGCTCAAGAAATGCGACCCCAATACCCACACTTTCTTAAATATCTATTTTAATATTGGTGATACAATGTTTATAATTAATGTATTCTTATATCATAGTTTTTTGGACCTTTTGTAGTTTAGATAAATACGCGATAACGCGCGATAACGAGATAAACGCCCGCGATAAGCGATCGTTCGTAAGATAGCTGGACTAAACGCGTCAGTTGCAATTTCATATGTGTGCTGGGATGACGTCGTTTTTACGCGCAACATAAAATATGGTTATTTATTGAAAAACCATGGATTTATATATTTTAAAAAAATGTATGAGGAATGATGCACAGAGATATTTTAAAGCCCTTAGACTATTTTTTTTGAAATTCATAAGAATAAGGCCAATAATGAGGAAACCAATAGGGTCCTTAAACGACCCCCATCGGCAGAGAAGTATTTTTCTAGTCTCCGAGCCGCGAGAGTTAAAAATATCTGTGTATTTTTGTAATCGACAAAATTAAAACTAATATAAGGTTTATAGGAATACTTGTAAGGTTTATAAGTTTTGTTATGTCTGAGCTATTAGTAATTTTAATTAAATTATTTTGTTAGAATGCATGACAGGCTTCGAATGAATGATGTATTTTAAACAGCCTATAAAATACAACAATACTTTGCCGCATAAGATGAACAATAGATATTTAGCATTCTTGAAATTCAAAGCTATAAAACATTGACTAGGAAGTAAAGTTTTACTATCGTATGCCTATTATCTGTAACGAATCTTATTCTCAATAAGTATTAACAATTATTTCAACAAAACTCAATTGATACGTGATATTTCATAATAAGACAACACACAAACAAAGGCTTTCACTTTGTGATAAAACTGTTAAAAAATATCCGTGGAAAAACAAGTCTTCGATCATCAAAAATTCTTTGGTTGCAAAGTTTTTGTTTGCCAATTTTTTTTATCAATGTCCGCGCCTAATGTGGAAAATATGATCTTCTAATTGAGGTATCTCACGTTTCTACGAGAACTGTTCGTTAGTCAGTCGCTCAATTTCACTTTTTATCAAAGTGAGTAGGGAAAGAAGGATAAGGACTAGTGGTTAACTACACTATCACTATTGCTACACCCAGTTATTCAAGGATCAGAACGATGGAAGAAGAAATAATGTGAACTGACATCGCAAACACCCAGTCTTCGATCATAACTTTGAATTGAATAATTTTCAAATTCACTGTGATCTTACCGGGAATCGAACCCAGACCTGCGTGATCGGTAGAGCAAGCTCTAACCAACTGAACTACAGCAGGCGAAAATTAGAACACTTTAATAACCCTCCAAGGACGAGCGTGACCATATCGTCACAGTAAACACCGTTGTCTATTGATCCCACTATTCATTCTTTTTCTACCTGAATATCATTGCTTTCACTCATATTTGGTTAAGAAGGGTACAGACTTCAGTAAATCATCGGCCGCGGGGACAGAAACGGCCACCAAAAGCACGCGATTTTTTGAATTTCCGTTTTTTTAATGGACTTTTTGAAACTGATAGTTTTTTTATTTTAAAAACATCAAATCATTTACAGTTTTTTTAATAATATATTTGTATTGAAATTATGTTGATCTAAAAAGGTCAAATTGTAAATATTTAAAAAAAAATCACGTTTAGCTATATTTTAACCCCGAATGTTTGCATGCCCTTACGGTCACGCTCGTCCTTACTACTGTCCGTACATAACATTACACGGTAATAAAAGGATGAGCATGACCATATAGTCATGCGGGTTTTTTTATACGACGACTTTGCGTTTTTTTTTTAAATTTTTGTTAGGAATAAAAGTTATCCGTGACTTCAATATGACTTTAAAAAAGAAAATTATCGAAAAAAGCTCTCGTCTCTGGTGGGTTAAATCTGGACGGTTCTTAATAAAAATGAATGAATGATTTTTGTATGTAACACATTCATGTGTGTAACACATTCATAAATCAATACAATTGAAACCTGGACGTTTATTAAGCAATGCAAATCATTTGACAATTTATTAGAAAGATAATTCGACCAATCAAGGACGTCAACAATTTTATTGAAAACAAGATTGAATGTATTGTTGGGATAGCATGGTCGAGTGAATTAAGAGACAGTAATTGCGCTGTCTATGCCAAACATGGGCAACTCGATATACGAAATTGAGCAAGATATAAACATATCAATCAACATTATATCCACATCGGTTCACTGTAAGGAGTATGAATTATTTTAGGGCTCAAATGTGCCCCTTTTGCCGGATCCAAAGTTTTCGTTTTTTTTTTATTTATTATCAAAATACAGTGGAACCCCCAATTACACTCCCCCGAATTACGCACTTGCTTGAAATATTCGCCGCAAATCCCCGAATTCCACTGTCGCATTATATTTTCGTTGATACGAGAAAGTCGTCTGTGTGGCGATTACAGTCAAATTTTGACTAGCGTATGTGTATTCAACACGTGCCAGGCTATACACGTATAGCCGGGCGACTGTCTATGTGTTTGATTTTAGCGCGTTTTGCATTTTATAACTAAGTAACTTAATATTTCGTCCATATTTTTGTTTTGTGAAACTAAGGGAAATCTTAGTTTTGCATTTTTTGCGGAAAATACCAAAACCATAATTTTGTATGAGATTCACTCCCTCAATTACACCACCTCGAATTACACTGTCCCGACTTTAGTGTAATGGGGGTTTTACTGTAATGTGCAATCTGCGTCAATTTTAAAATAAACATTTTTGTCATAAATTAATCCCAACATTGGTGAAAGGAAATATGCTAGAATTTCTTTTTAGCACACAATAGCAATCACAACTTTTTACAAGGATGAAAATGTAATATAATAATCGGTTTCTTGTTTTTTCCGGACAAGATTATTCTGAATATTAATTCTCTATACAAGAAATCTTCGTACATTGATTTCTTTGAATAAGACTCTTCCGTGCACAGAAACTTCCGGACACATAATATTTCGTGCATTTCAATATTTTACAAAATCGATATTTTACATTAACCTTATAAATAAAAATAGACATATGGCGGGTCTTATGGCGCAACGGTTAGCGTTGTGGACTTCCGTTCCGGATCTCACGGGCTCGATCCCCAGTTAGAACTGCAATTTTTCGGTCGATTTATCGATTTCTGTTCGAATGCATGGGTGTTTGTGATGTCTAAACATTCCCTCCCACCCTTTCCGATCCTTTAATAACTGGGCTTAGTGAGAGCGATTAGTTAACTACTAGTCCTGTCTTAACCTTATCTTTCTATCCCTACTACTCTCTCTGAAAAAGAGAGGTTAAACGACTGAGTAACAAACAGTTCTCGAAGAAAAAATCTGTTCAGATAACTCCATTAGAAGATCACACGCTCCACATTTTGACCGGACATGGATTAAAAATTAGATATATGCAAATTAATAAATCTTTTTTTTTAGCCCAACCAGAAAAATATTAGGCACCTTTAACCTAAAGCAATAAGCATTAATGTCTAATAACAATGATTTTAATATATTTTTTTTTGAATTTTTGGATTATTCAGTGTCTGGAGTTTTCTATATGCGAAAGTTTTGTATACGGAAGAATCCGTTTACCGTGGTAATCTTTTAAATTATTAGTCAATATTTTAGGATTATAATAAAAAATGCTTTTGTTTTCCGAGCCTTAATATATAATATCATACGAAAAACATTAAAATACAACAAATAACATAATATCGTCAGACCGTTTGCTATCAACATTACTTCCAAGTACCCTTAGCTTATGCGTTGAATTATCTGTAGTCAACCTTCAACCACCTATGTTGGTTAATATTAATTGTTAAGTTTTTTAGAGAATATACATTTTGTTAAAGAAATATTCATTAAGCGTGTAACGCGTAGATTGTAAAAAAATTGTGCGTTAAAAAAAGTTTATTTTTATCGTTAATTTCCATGCATTGTACTCATTAAAGCGTATAAAAGTAAACATTTTCCCCTTTTCATGTTGAAAAGTTTTATTATAATGGCTTATCAAGCAAATATATTTGCGTGTAATGTCAACGCTGAAAGATTTGAAGATAAAATCAGTTTTATTGTGATATTTACAATAACCATAAATATATAAACATAATACTAATTTAACTTTTTTAGTGGTTGTAAAAATAATAAAACTATTTAATTCTTATTAAAAACTGCAGATATTTTACCCAAATTTAATGAAACGTTTGTCTTTAATATGTTGACATCTAATACGAAGAATATTGTAAAATCAAAATCGATATATTACAGGAAAGTTGTAAAGACAAACGATTGATGAAAGTCAAGCTTTTGATCGTTTTGCACCAAATTTAGGATGATCATTGTCAATTGTAAACAAAATTTGTTGCAAAAAAACCAAAATTTCGACGTACACCAAGCTTTTGATTCTTTAAGCCACTCTTTTGTTAAGTCTCAGTTTTGAAGTATTAATACTTAAAAGATGTCTATGTGGAAGTAAATTTTCAATATATACAAAATAAAAGATTTGTTACAATTTAAATCAATTAAAAAACTAGTTGATCTCTTTTATGTCCACTTATGATGTGAGACATGTTAGCTCCTATTGAAACAAAGAGAAGTTTTTCTACGACAAAGGCTTGTTAGTCTGCCGCTTAGCGTATTTTTTGGAGATGTAAGCATAGGAGAATAGGGATAGTACAGGTTAAATGTCAAATAGGTGAATTGAAAAATGTTGATTTCTGAAACTGTCCGCGTGATGATTTGAACCGGCTAACATTCCAACTATAGCCAATTACGTTGACTAGTCTGCTAAAATTTTCTAATTTTTTCGATTAAATGTACAGATAGTTGGTATCAAGCTCTTATACTTTTATTTTGACAATAAATACCATTGTTTTGTTTGCTCATCACGAACATTAATAACTGATCATGTTCATATACACAACATAGTATGCACACCTCTGACGAAGCAAACTTATGATTAAAGGCCAAGGATGAAAGAAAAACCAAGAGTTTACTATCTTGATAGAGAAACTGGAAAACTGATTATCGAATGAAAATTGTTTCTAGAGATCATGAACGATCTGTGAATATTGCATTCAGAGTAATTCTAATAGAATGTGTAAAATATATTTTTTAACTTAACATAATTTTAATTAATAACATAATTTTAACTCTCCTCTGTTGTGTTACAGATTTTCGTAATATAAATGAATACTAAAGTATTTATACTATGTCAGCGTAACAAGCACACTTAGTTTTAAGTAAGTTTATTGTGTTATAATAATAAAAACAATTTTACACACAATTACATGACATATTCTCACTTAAAAACTAGGACGGCTATCTTAACACAGTCGATCCATTAAATTTGCAAATAAGACGGCATTTGAAGAAACGTTTTATTGCGGTAGAACTGAGATTATTAAGAAAACATATCATTGTGCTACTGGATTATTATGAAACATTTCTTAGAAAGGTAGTTTTATGCGTATAAAATGTAAAACTTAGCTTATGTCATTGTTAATGAAACGTTTTATTACTACGAGTGTTTGTAATCGTGGAATTACACCTTACACTTTACAAAATAAGTCTTATTCAAACAACAAAAGAAATATTGCTTATTCTGATCATATTGACAAACATAAAAGAAGACTCTTTCATGTATCTTTTTTTCTGCAGTTTTTTTTTTTCATTTTTATTATTTACTGAACGAATTCTGAAATCCCGACAAAGAAAATGTGTACGTATCATAATTTCTCAATCTTTTTGAGCCCTTGGCCCCCTTATGGACCCATACTAATAAGTTTTTGGAAATTCGAAAATAATAAAATAAAAAAAGCATTATGGGTAACCCCATGGAACTCATCATACCCACCAAAACCCGCTACGGCTTCACACTCTTCTTGCAAGATGTATTTCGCAGTGAACTATTGTTATTCATGTTCAAATTTTTGACAAAGATGTGTGAAATTATTCAAAAGTTGGTTAAGTGAAATTTTTCGGAGAATTAGATTAAAAAACTTAAAATTAGTGTAAAATATTGATTATTGTATTTAGGGTAACACATAAATCTACCATAGCTCTCTTAACTGATACTTTATCTGTGGCCTCCTTGAAACATGCTTAGGCCCTCGGTTGAGAAACAACGGTCTAGATCAGCGGTTGGTAAAGTGTTGTCCGTGAGAAAATTTCGGTGGTCCGCTCAGAAATCTGACACTATTTTATGAAATATGTGCATTTTTATACGCATTTTATCACTTGTATTTCAATATGTAACACGGAAGTCCAGTTAGTGGTCCGCTAGATTAAAATTGTGCTCATTTTTGATCGGATAACTGAACTAGGCAAAATACGAATAATTATTTAGATTTATCGAAGGTTTTAAGGAAACATACTAAGCCACCAAAACCGTACATTAAAAAAAACGTTTTTTTACGGCAGTATGTATCTAAATTTTAATTATTTTAAAATGCCATTATTTGACTTGTCATGGCTTAAAACTTGTGGTGCAAAATGTTTTGATAGAAAAGGTAATGTGGGTATTTAAATTTAGTGTAGTACTAAAAGAAACTTCTATGACACGAAAAACATTCTTTTGAAGTAAAATATTGTAAGCTTTTCCTAAAGCTTTCTCAGTCATTGTTATAATAAAACATTTTCACTAAATGATTTTTTTTTTCATGGGAAACAATAATCGCTTAATGTTGTCTAACAAAAGAATACCGCAAAAGAATTTTAAAATACGTAACAAACAGAGAAATAAAATGTTTTAGCGATTGTATCATTGTTTTACTATGTAATGTTTTTATTCGGAAGAAATAAATACTGTAAAAATACTTTTTACGTAAATTTTTCTATGGTTCGATGAAAATTAGAAATAATACACTATTTTTTACCACTTCCAGTGTAGCACACAAAATTCTATTATAGCAATGTCCCGTAAGTTGAGATCCGTAGGTTCCGCCTAAGACAGAGGTTCATAACCTTATTCGTTTTATTCCCCTCTTTCACCATTTTTCATAATATAATTCCTCCGTTACCCAAGAAAGCCTAATTCAAAATTTATATTTAAAATAATATATAAATACGTTGTGTTGAAACTCTCTTTCATATAACATAAATAATTTGAGATGATTTTTGCTAACTAATATCTTAAATTACTGATGCATATTGTAATGAAAAAAAACTTCAGTAGAATTACAGTATATTCAAAAATGTGATTTTATGAAAAAAATGGTTTAAATTTCATGTTTTTATTTCAAATAATACTTTTGAAGAACTATACAAAAAAACAATAATCTAGCGATTCAACGATTACTTCCAAAGGAGGGATTCCGCACATGTTTGGAACCCTTGATTTAGGCGATCCGCGGGTTACTATAAATAAATTTGATAAATATGAATTAAATTCTTAAATTTCCTGCCTCTCCAATCCTTAAATTATAGGTCCTACCGAGAGTGGTTAGTTAACCGATATTCCGATTTTAGCCCTATCTTTATATCCTTACTCTAATAGAAAAAGAGAGATTCAGCAACTGAGTAGCAGACAGTTATTGTACAAAAAGCTTCCGTTAAGATACATCCAATAGGACGTCATATGCATTACATTAGGAGCGGAGATAGATTCATAAAAATATATAATTTAATAGAATATAAGTCTATCTAAAACAATTTTTTTTGTAATTAATATGACATAGTGAGTGGTGACAGGTACAATGAAGTAAGAGTTTCAAAATAAGTCAAGCGATCAGAAATACAAATGTTTATTAACCCTATTAATGCCGGACGATTTTGCTATACATATGCTAAAATTGCCGAGCGTTTTTATATAAAAAAATCGTCTTTTACAATTTTTCAAAAAAAGTATTGAAAAGCATTTTTTAGGAACTTAAAAAAATACTTATATTCTCTATGATCTATGAAAATAATATTCAGAGATATTATCTGCATTTTACAAACATGATACAACAATAAAAATACTAACGATGATTAAAGAAAATTTAAATTGTTCCCCTTAAAAACAACAGTTTAAAACAAATTAATTTTGAAACAATTTTTATGTAATTATGTAGTAAAGTCTATTAGTAGTCATTGAATGAAAAAAAAATGAATATATTTTATTCTTTTTTAAAACATCAAATTTTTTCGCATATTTGCACGCAAGTGAAAAAAGTGAATTTATCTATAATGACATTGCGAAAAGTCACATAATACAAATAAAAATTTAATAGGTATAAATTTGGTACCTGAAGCGTTTTTTGTATAGGTAGGGAGGGCCGATTTTTCGGCCCTCCGGCATTAAAAGAGTTAAAATATAAAAATAAAACGATCAATCACGCTTTTTCAGAATTTGTTATTCCTTTTTTGTGTAACTGTGTCCAATTGCAGTTTTATCTTAGATTTAATTAATGTGTTGAACTATTTAGCATCTTTAAGTATATGTACATGTTTCGTAAAAAGCGAATGTTACTATGCAACAAATACACAACAAAGCTCATAATTCTGTTTTAATTTCAGTTTTATATTTGACTAGAACAATGAAAGAATAAAAATGAAAGTGTCTTTTATGACAAGCAAAAACATATTAGTCTCACTATTATTGACTCGATGGGAATCACACAATTTCCGTGAGAATTGAATATTCATACTATTATTACTCTGATCTTATTCTAAGCATGTTGTTATTAAAGATATGACAACACGATACTGTTTTTTTCATCTAATTTAATGAGATCATAATTTAATTAAATAACCTGTACATGTTTCCGCATAACTTTAATTAGGAATTAAAACCGTCGATTTAAGGGTAAGTGTAGCGCGTAATTAATTAATTAAGACAATTATTAAATTGCATATTTATAAAATTAGTGTAATTGATAGAATCTAACCTAATATAATTGTTTTCAAAACATTCCAGCAGAGTTAAGAATTATTTATTATTATATTCTAAAAAAATGTTCATATCCGCTCCCTAGTCCGATCATATGACCACCACATGATTCATCCAAGATTCTCTGTCCCTCGCCAGTTTTTTTGCTTCCCCCCATGTAATTTTAGCGTCCCGTAGCTCCGCCGAGTACATCATATAGATCAAGGGTGTCCAACCTTTTTTCCTTAGGATCGACTTTTCAATCATAAGTTTTCTCGCGATCAACTTCTAATATGGTTCTTTTCTTTCTTCAAACTTAGAAATGTTTATTTTAAATGCGAAATACTTATCATTAGACAGGTATGTGATTACAAAACAATTAAATATTTTTGTATATTTAATATTTAAATTATATAGTTTTTCAAAATTCAAGGAAGCTTTCGGGATCGACCAAATTTTGATGGAATCGACAGGTCGATCGCGATCTACCGGTTAGAGAGCCATGCTATAAATGGTCTAATAAATTTTGTCTGTAAATAATTAACAAGGAGCCAGTGGCGTACTCAAGCAGTGAACTCATATTTTTTTCAATAAAAAATCGCATTACAACCAAAACGCACGATTTAATTAACGATAACAAAATCAAATACAATAATATTAACATTAAATGGAAATTATAACTTACAACGAAATGACAATTTTACGATTTGAATAATACTATTATTTTTAAATTATACCATTGGCGTACAAATATTCAACATTGTTTTATTTAGTACTCATGACTCATATTTTCAACATACATAGTTACTTGTCAGAACGTTGAAGGTATTCGATATTGCTTTCAAACTATTATAATATTATTATGTTGAGCCATGCTAGCTCAATTTATTTTTTACAGAAGCCTTTATCAATTTTACCATTAATAATAAGGATTATACGTGTGAAGCATAATTATGCAAATAATGCAGTTGAACATGCAAGTTTACCGGGTGTTCAGTAAACTGTAAAGTGTAAGAACGACAAGCATGCACTTAAGTTGATAAAAGTGACCCCTTAGTTACAAACAATAAATATGCCATGCACTAAGACTAAGACTAAGTACAAGGCGTATGTATTATTTGTACATCAGGTACACGAGTAAACCAGACGACACACGTCCTCGTTCTTGTTGCACTCAATGGCCATTTAATAAAAAAAATATACGATCGATTTCGTTTAATTGGGTCATATGAGGTTAGGGTATTTTCCCCCCACAAATTAAGTTAAGTAGATAGAAATTTTAAAGGTGAATATTGTTATATCTACATAAGATTTTTTTCTTTTACTTGGAAAAGAATGATTTATTAATTTAGGCAGTTACTATTTGAATTGTAAAATAAAGCATCAAGTGACGTGTATGTATTCTGTTTTTCTATGTCCACCCATCTACAAAATATTAACAGATATTCAATGTTTTGTAGGGCTGCCTTTTTTGCTCTTTCTGCATACAAACACCTTGGGTGTGGTCTAGTCGAATGTTTCTTAACCTTTTTACAAACGCGAACGACAAAAAAATCAAAAAATATTTTGCGGACTATCAATATACGTTTTTAAAAATGGATACTAACTCTTTTTGAACTGCAGAAAATTTTTGCGGCCCACCAAAAAATCTTCGCAGACCAACGGTTAAGGAACATTGGTCTATTAAAGTAAGAGCTTTGTCCTAACGAACACACGGGCTTATGGCACGGGTTCCAGTCTCAGTTAAGTCGATAGCAAATTATATTTTTTTTAATTTTAAATTTTAGATCTTGTACTTTTTATTTATGTCTACTTATTTATTTGGTCTCGACTCTCGAGTGATAAATTAAAATCTGTTGAAAATACGATTATATGTTGGTCATACGATTTTTCAATTTAAAATGGAACACCTCAAAACCATAAAGTTTAATGGAATAAAATATGTAACGAGTACAATAAAAAAATTAAATTATATTTTTTTTCAAGTAGAAAAATAAGCAACGTTATTTAGTCTATGGAATAAACATTCTGAGACTGGGTATGACAATACATAGGAATACTTAGATAGTGGCTTTCACTCAGTATACTCGTAGAAAGAAAGTATCAATCAAGTTTATTTATAAAAATAAATATCAATCTTTACAAAATATAGAGATAGGACGTAGTGTTTGTGGGACGAGCGTTTTGATAAGAGACCAGGTCACGAGCGATAACGGCTAGAAAAATAAATGCGCTTTTCTGATGAATTACATTTTATCATAGCGATTGGATACGGATATCTTGACTGAAGTATTTTATCCCTCAAGTCGGTAATAACATTTTTTTTTGTTGAGCTTTAATGTCTGTACAAGAAGCTTTGTTTTTAAAATGATTTACCGACAACTTTTCTCCCACCTTTTCAAATTATTTAAGCAATATAAAGGATTCGCTTATGATTATCGGGTCTGTGGCGCAGTGGTCAATGTCATTGTCTTCCGTGGAGGATCTTACGGTTTCGAATCCCAGTATGAATAATATTTTTAAAAAAAAATCGATTTCTGTTTGAAGGGACACACTACACTACTCTACATATACTAAAATAATGGCGCGTAGCAAGGGCAAATGACCAACTATTAGTACTGTCCTAACTCTATCTTTTCTAACATTTTTCTCTTAAGAAATAAGAGAATTTGAGCAATGAAGTAACAAATAGCTCTCGTGAAAAAACCTATGATCAGATATCTAAATTAGGAGCAGAAATGGATCTAAAATAATCATTTTGCTGATTAATAAAAAATGGTCGTAATCAAATTTATACATAAACCTTCATATGCGATATATAATTTTGGGTTAAATAACTTTAATGGTTTAATTATATGTAATTGAGTCATGATATTCTTTTTCTCGCTTTCGATCTCAAGAACATAAATATTTTTTAAGCTTTAAACTTATAAAATCATAAAATATTTCATATTTTAGTCTTACATTTAACATTAATATTTTTGATTTCAAACGGTGTTTTAAATAATATGCTACAGTGGGTGCTTATAAATTAGCGACTTTTTTATAATTGATCATAATTATACAGATAGGTATAAAAATAATTATTACTTACATAAAATAAGTGTTTTTTTCTGTTTAGTGAATTAAAAAAGAAATCAAAAATGATTGACTTCAAGTCAGCGGGACATGCGGGACATGATACTCAAAGGGAACAAAGTTCAAATATAATTAGAATTTGTTATCGTGCATAAAAAAATTAAGGGGCAAGTGCAACCTACACTAATAATTAAGTTCATCAAATAGTCAATTACTACAGACGTCATTTTTTAAGCTACAACTTTTTTTCGACTTTTTTTCTGCGTCATAAAATAGGAAGACTCGTCCTGGGGTAGTTAAACCGCGGCTCGTAAGCAACATGCGACTTTTTGCATAGCTGTAAACTCTTGAATTTATCACATAATTGTACCCTAAAATCCATTTATATATATCGACTGTGGAAAGGAAAAAGGACGTCAATTTTACAGGAGGCACAAAAAAGTGTTTCGATGATTTTCGGCCATATGCAAATTAAGAAATATACACAACCTTGAAGTGCACGGAGGCTTCTAAGCTGGTGTTTATTTGACATAATCTAATATTAATTTAAAATATTGTCTAGGGAAAACCTTTTTTTCAGTCTTTTTTATTGGTTACAATTTTCACAGGTCCATCATTTTTAAATCTTAAAAGCAAAATTTAGAAACTAATTCGACATTTTCAGATTACATCCTTTTGATAGAACGTCTATCAAGTTGAATTCATTGTGATTATTGAAAAAAAGCTGTTTTGGAAAAACTGTGGGCTACGTACTTTTTCCTTTCCACAGTCGATATATATTGCATATTTATGGCTCTCTGATACATTTTCCTTTACAACTTGACTCTTCTCATTTAAAAGTTTGCCGATCCCTGCACTATGTATAACGCTTAACACGAAATCATGCGAAGAAAAAAAAGTACTTATTCGTGTTGAAAAAGTGTACAAAAAACATCAATTTTTATTTTGATGTTAATTAGTAATGATTTAATTATGCGTTTACAACACAAGGTGTACAAGATTCATTAGCATTAAGCGTGTTCAATAACCTAAAAAAATATTTAAAAAAAAAACTAATATTTGCTTACCTAATGTATTTATAAGTGGCTAGAAACAAAAGAATGTAAGTAATATTTATGTTGTTACTAGTTGCGGATTTCTTCATGTTAGCTGTTTTTTACGCAACATCTTTTTGGAATCACAATATAAGTTTTAGATGACCAAATTCCAGTCTGGCGAAGACTGGATCTTTTGATTGTTTCTAACAGTGTCTTGTTCAAAGATCTGGATAGATGTTACTTTTTCATTTATTTCTACCGACTATATATATCCCAAAAATATTACATACAAATAATGATAAGATAAACATTCATATTTGCGCCACAGACCTGAAAATAATAATATCATAACTAAATATAATTCTTGTTAATGGACTAAAAATGAATGGAAAAAAGGCAGAAATGCCCAAGTATAAATAAGTCCAAATGATTCAGATTTAAAGACAACAACTATGTTAAAAAAAGTATGCATAGTTAAAATTTCAGAATTTGATCTGGGACACCATGGAAACGCTCTAAATAAGCATGTGGAACACGTCTTCGGTGCTGGCCAAGCCAATCCAGTTCTCATAACGTGCGTGCTTAGTGTTAACTCCGGGGACTTAATGATGCACTTATTTACCACGCCGGGCGTATTGTTCCCACTAAACGACACTCCGTGGTATCGTTAAGACTAGTTAACGAACCCTGCATGGTATCTACTAACTTTACCGATGAAACACGGTAGAAACCAGTAAAATTATACGATACTTTTATAAACTCTTTGCTACCGTCAATTGAAGCATTAAATATTATGCAATATTGAATGCAGCTTACTTTGTGGTAATCAACACCGGTTAATCTTAATCAATAAGTATGTATATATCTGTAACGCAACACACATACACACTCTGAAATATACGGTGCTAACACTTCCCCTACGGTGCTAAAAAATACTGATATGTTTCTGGTTCTTTAGGAACCAAGTGAAAAACGTAATTTTTTAAACATACGTCCTGGGTTTTTACCGTCCATCAAAAGGCAGGCTAAGGTAAGTGTTAAAACATGTTTTTTCATTTGGTTCTTTAAGGGCCAAAAAAGTAGTATTTTTAGCACCGCGGGAGAAGTGTTAACATAGTTCTGACGATGACACAAGCCTAGGGCATCCAATCCCAGGATTCCTTCTAATTTTGCGATCCCGAAATCCCGGGATTGATATGGTCGCGATCTCGGGATTTTCCTGAGAAATTTTGAGCAAATCCCGATAATTGTTAGAATTTTGGAATTGGAAGAGCTAAAAAAAAAGAGTCACGTGACACGTTGATATTTTGGGGAAAAAGTATAAAGATTTGCGAATTTAAAATTCCTCAGTGAGCTAAAAAAAACAACTCACCAAAACTTTCAAATTATACACGATTTCACGTTGAGTGCCCAATCCTGTGATCCCGGGATTGAAAATTAATCAATCCCGAAATCCCGGGATCACAAAAAGGCTCCGGGATTGGATACCCTACACAAGCCGAAATAGCTGTAAACTGATTTTTTAAATTTTGTAGTGCTAAATTTTACTGTATGAGTATTTTTTTTATTAAAATTTTGCCCTATAAAAAAGAAGTCTTCTATGCCTATGTCTCATATATATTATTTAATAAAAAAGTAAACACATGATGAACACATCAAAATCATCCACGACGTTTGACACGTATTTATAAAACGGTTAAAAAGTTAATACATTCATGTTTTCTTTTGTTAATTCGTACCATTTACCTGCAACTGTCTAGTTGCAAATCACAAATCCCAACAGTATTGATAACTCTGTCACTGCTCCGGCGGAAACTAAATAATCCGACGGTAAACTCAGAAAGACGTTCGGTAATCAACATCACAATTCGCTTTAGAAATAGAGCAAGAGATCGGAAAACAAGCTTGCATTATATAATTCTCCATTGAAATTGAAAACACCACTTTAGTTTGATGCCAATACTTATATCACGAGACTCTTCTTAAAAAGTGAAGAGAAACCGCTATGGAATCGTTAAACAAACAAAATCGACAAAGCAATGTTTATTCAGTAATAATTGTAAGTGCATCATGCCGGTCAATAGACTGAATGCTTTGCCAATTGAAAAAGTAAACAAATTTCTAATACTTTCACCGCCATCTCGAAAAAATAGCGTTGATTTAATGTATGACTTAGCATAACTTTTCCAGTCTTTTTCTTTTCAGTTCTATTCATAGTATCTGAGCGTGTACTTGCTATCTTTGTATTATACTGTCAAATAGGTTGGTATTTAAAATTTAATCTTCATAATTTTTAATGATGTAACACTTGTCCTAATTACTGCTGTATCGGTCATATCTGTAAACGTGCAGTAAGAGTCAATTTTTAAAATCAATAAAAATCTAATATTTCGACTGAATGAGTTGGATGAGTTTCAATATTAAATTTGAATCGTTCAAATTATGTACACTTACACAATTGTCGAATAAAGATGCCGAAAAGCGAAAACCGGGTCGGTAGTGACAAAACTTGTGTGAATGTATATAATTTGAACGATTCAAATTTAATAAAAATCGAAGATAAATCACATATCAAAACGTTTGTTAATTGGATTGTTATTATTAATTATAAGATGGAGATTCTCAAAATTAAGTGCTCAAAATGTAACTTACGACTGCACTCGCTCTTAAGCAATTTACGGTTGCGAGTCTTGCCAACTTATCATTATAATAATATACTTAACCTTGTAAATATTATAGATGATTGCATTCAATACTGAGTCAGTATTTATTTTTATTAGAGCTGGATTTAAAAAAAATAAGGACGGAATAAGTTTACAAAATGTGAAATAGGATATGAATAACGGAAGGGTGCATATGAGTGTTAATTTATCTACTCGCTTTTCATGGCATGTCGTATTTTTATATGTTTTATGTTTTATCTAGGTGAAATTTATTTTTCCAGGTGATACTCTTCTACCGTTGCAAGTCATTGAAGGTGATCAATATAAACGTATACTCACCCTTTACAATGAATAATTGTAACAAATAGTCGTTAAGTAGTGATTTCTTTGAAGAATTTTAACTTGGCCATCAGAATATGAAAGATAATACTAATTTCTGAAGAAAATCTATGTTAAGATCTACTAATCTAAGTGGACAGGCAAATGCTGCGTGACTTGGCTTAGACAAGTGCATAAGATGCTCAAATATAAGATGATGATCGGAAAAGAAACAAACATAAAAAAATACATTGTATGTATTGAAACTACCGGACCAGCAAGATTAATTAGAATGAAATATGTTGAAAGACAGCAGATAATGGCGATGAAAAGGCAGTGGGAAAGTGATCGGTTAAGATTATTAAATGAAAACTTTCGATTTCGTACGGTATTACTATTTTTCAATGAACTACCGGTTGTAAAATAACAATTGTCAAATGTGAATACACAAGTTAGAGGGTTTTTTTTATCCATGTCCGCTCCCAATGTGGAGCATCAGCCTCCTATTGGAGGTATCTCAACATAAGTTTGTTTTTTACTCAGTCGCTCAACCTCACTTTATTCAAAGTGAGTTGTAGGGAAAGAAGGATAAAGCTAGAACAGGACTATTGGTTAACTAATCGCTATTGCTACACCCCGTTATTAAAGGTTGGGAGGAGAGGAAATAATGTGAGTTGACATCACCCAGTCTTCGATCACAACTTTGAATTGAATATTTCTCAAATTCACTGTGATCTTACCGGGAATCGAACCCAGACCTTCGTGATCGGTAGAGCAAGCTCTTACGAACTGGGCCACAGTAGGCGACAGTTAGGGGTTAAGAAAATTAAATAGGAAAATAAGCCTTTGCCGTTGGCGAAGCAAACGATCGTTCATCTGCAAGATCAGGTGGACCTTTGGCTAGCGTAGACAACCAACAAGAGTCTTTCAAGACTAAGTGATGATAAGCAATTAATAATGAAATTAATAAAAATCTGAATCTCTGCAGAATTAAGACCTTACGAACTTTTTCGATGTTGCCGAGGGGCGTGCTTGCGTTTTGCACATGACATTTATTTTTTAATAAATATTTACTGAATTCAATTCGTGAATTTACTTGCTCTGTTAATTCTATACTTGTTAATGTGAACTTGTGAAAGGTGCTATAGGTCAGTTCCGAACACCGTGAAAAATAGAAATGTGTCAGACGTCAGTGTATATATGAAGAGCTTGGGATCAAACACGCCCAAATCCAGTTTTGAGAAAAAATAAATTATTGATATATATGTTTAAAAAAACGTCTCTAAAAAATTTCGTAGTGTCCATGCGATTCAGGGTCAAAATAAGATCTTATAATCAAATAACTGGTTAAATATAAAATAAAATAACTTAGATTTTTCCACGTATTTTATTTTATATTAAAAGGAACTTCTACAAAGTTACCGGCGAATACATCGAAAGTATTAAAACTGGTTAAGTTTTATAAGAAAAGTGTGTTTTCTTTGTTCAGGAAAAAGTGGATTTATCATTTCTTAACCCAAGCTCTTCAATAATGGGTTTATTTATTCTACTCTCGAAGCTTAAATAGGCGAATAAGCAAAACACTTCTTGCACGGGTGGGTTAATCTTTGTCTAGCAGAGACAGTCGACAGAGTATTTAATGACTGAGCGATGATAAATAAATGACGAAATTTACAAGAATCTGAATCCTTTCAAAATTAAGATTTCTACGATTATACAGCAGGGAGAATAATTATGAAAATAATAGCAATTAAACATGTTATCCAACTATGAAATAAGATTCTCCGACGCTTCCTTAGAATACAAATATTTAATTTAATAAACGAGACCCACCTATATTCTACAAACTATCATTGTTGTAATATATAACGTACAATTTTATTATTATTTAACGTTCACAATATTAGACAATCTCTTTTTAGTATTTGCATTTAATAAACATTAAAAATTTATCAAATTTAACCTCTCTCATAACAGCAATTATTCAAATATGCACTTACTTTGGTGAAAGTAGTACTCCTACAAATAATAAAACACATTGCATTCATAAATAATAATTATATCAGTCAGCATTAGGGCTAACACAAAAACCGACTTTTGAATAAACCGGTTTTCAAATACCAGTTAATCGTAAAACTCGGTTTAACAGGTTTTTTAGTTTCACAAAAAGAACCGTTCAATTAAAATAGCGAATTTTTTTTTTTACTAACATTTTTTATTTATTATAAACAGTGTTTCAAAACGATACAAAAATGTTAAAAACAGTTTATTAAATGTTTCTATTCGGTAGTGAAATAATTATACCTACCACAAAGAAATGTATTCAAATCAAAATTCGTAATTTTCAAAAAATAAAACACTCATTTGTACGAATTTCACTTTTATTTTATATGATCAGGACCGATTTCGCTCATGACGAGCATTATCAACTGATAAGAAAATAAAATATTACAGTATTAGTACAAGAAAAAAAACAAAAATTATTGGGGTGTAACAAAAAATTGGTAATGAAAGGCTTGATAGATAAAGATACAACAAGTATTAACAGCAAACACCTAAAAATTTATTTTCAACACATTCATGTTTACTGACTATTAAACTATATATTTTATCATGTTTTATTTATAACCAAGGCAGTTTCAAGTCAAAATACAAACGTTATTAGTTGAATAATAATGAAAATTGAATTATAATTCTAATATTTGTAACCGGGTAACCATGTTGAAAAAACCAGCATTAAAATGTCGCTAATTTTGCACGGTAACCAGGTATTCAAAACCGACAAGCCCTCTTCTGCACCGTTATTATTATACCACGCTTAATGGCTGTGTAAACAAATTATACCAAGGGGCCTGGCCTCTCGCTTCAATTGATAAGACCACGCATCGGAATAAATTACTAACTTTATCGACGTTTAAGTGAAGATATTTGGTAAATTATTAAAGGATTAAAGAAATATTTTTAATAATGGTGCTAGAACACTTGGTCGTGTACAGAAAGTAAAAAGTATTGTATGAAGGGCTCATAAATCAATGAGAGAAAGTCTTTTTTTTACAAGCATACCTTTAACTTGAATTAGATAAAATATAAATTGTATTGTAAGTGTTTAACCGTTTGAATACCGCGCAAATAAATCATTAATATATCCCAAAGATACTGCGTGTTTTTGAGAAAAGTAATTTTGCCTAATATACACTCAAATTCGATATTTTAAAAACCTATATTGACTCAGTATAGATGTAACTACACATATTCATCAAAACATTGCTTATATTCTATTAGAATACTAAGTATTTGATTTTTTAAATGTCTTGATATCCGTGTTTGCTTGCATATGTTCCGGACACCTGTGTCCGCTTGGTATTCAAGTGGTCAAAAGTGTGTAAAAAATATTGTTCCTTATTATTTTTCAATAAATTTTAGACCAAGAAAACAACATTTTTAGTAACGATATTTTCTTGTGAGTCAATCTTTTTAACTTTATTAAAATGGCGGTTAGTTCTTTGACATAACTTTGAATAGAACACAGAAAATCATTATCGATATTTATAATTTATTTATATTAATAAGTGAAGCAAAATAATTGATTTTAATTATACAGATGATGTTATTAATTTTATTTCTACGCAGGGAAAAAAACTCTGCATTACACAAACATAACTACATTAAATTAGTTTTTGAGATTTTTCTCCAAAATGAATTTTTGGTCGAAAGATACTTTTGCTTCCAATCCCCTAATATGTCGAGATAAACTCCATTTGGATACCATGCTATCAAAATAAATTTTAAAAAAATACTCTTAAGTAAAGAGAAGTTTGAGACAATACTCAGTAGAAATTTGGGTTGAGTAATACATTACTTATATTTATACATCTATTATCTAACAGTTATAAACAAATAACTGAATGTGAGTTTGTAGGACACATTGACACAGTGTGCTATATTGCAAAAAAAAAATATATCGCTTTTATTTATGTACACAAAACATTTATTATCTTGGCCCCAGAGTCTGAATCACGTAAAACAATACATTTTTAAATGTGCTTTGCTACGTGAAGAGTTTATTTAAGAATTGGCCGTTCGATAAAAAACCGCAATAGGCAATATATTTCTCATGTGAGAAACGCGATATGAATAAAATTATCAGAATACATACATGTAACGTTCGGAAACTTCTGGCTTGCGAGGAGTATGAAAGGCTCTGGGAGTTCATTTTTTTAAGCATGCAGTCGCAATTGATGGTGTACAAGTCATTCAAATGGTACATATACTATGAAAAGGAGAAGATACTTCAAAGTATTTTTGTCTGTATTGTTAATAAAATATTGGACATTACAGTTAATGTCAAATATGTTAAATTATAAAGAAAGATCATACGAGATAAACTTGATAAGATTATTTGTAAGTCACTCAAGAAAAAATGACATCCCAAACACCCATGTCTTAATACTTTCGATAGATTCAGCGGTAACTTTGTGGAAGTTCATTTTAATAATAAATATAAAATAGCTTAGATTATTCCACGCATTGTGCTACAAACTGTGACACGTGTTTTGCCTCTTTCAGGCATCCTCAGATAATCTTACTTTCACAAATGCTTGTTTAAGTACAAATGATTTTAATTTAATTTAAAACGGCACAACAGCACATGGGTTTGTGTAACGCGTGATATAAGTAGAAAGTTGACAGGCTATTTTTCCTGTTATAAAATTTTTATTGCAGAAGTCAAATATAGAAGAATTTAAAAAAGCGAAAAATGTGGGATAGACCGGTTGTCGTTTGAGCCCCTCGAATAGCAAGGCATTAATAACTGCAAAAGTTTCCTGTTGAGAACTAGCGGAAATCAACGCATTACTCTTGTCACATGCTCTTTTTTACTTTTTGCAGATTATAATGCATACAACCAAACGCCACGGACAGCGGCTGTGAACCAATGTTCCCTCTAAGGCAGCGGGAAGCAATCTTTTCGGAATTCAAAATGAGCGGCGGGCCGCAAGTAAAATACCATTTGTATATGT
Source organism: Himalopsyche anomala (assembly GCA_031772345.1). NCBI lineage: Eukaryota > Metazoa > Arthropoda > Insecta > Trichoptera > Rhyacophilidae > Himalopsyche > Himalopsyche anomala. The sequence goes on along the minus strand of CM062835.1, from coordinate 3,081,899 downwards.
CCATTATTTATTACCATGTAAAAAAAAACAATCTGATGAGAGGAATGGGACTGTTTTACTTCTTTTGTTTATTTTTTTAAAATAAGATGTTTATTTTGTAGTTAAGATTCTTAAAACTGCTCGTAATTGTTCATCGGTGATGGTTGTTTGCAAAGCGTTTTTATTGAAGTTCATGATTGAAAATGTTTGCTCAAATATATTGATCCAAAAATAACGATTATTATATTTATTTTCAATCTTTTTTTAAAAGGCGTTAAAAGATTTAAACGTGAATCTTTTTCAAATATATAATATCGCTCACGGGCCGCAGAAAAATACGCGGCGAGCCACAGTTTGCCTGTGCCTGCTCTAAGGCAAGAGGTTAGCTGCGCGGAAATTTAAAAGGCTGCGCGGACCGATCAAATATTAATTGAAAAACTGTCTTGTAGTGCACGTGAACCCGAAATAAGCCGCGCGGGGGAATTCCAACTGCTACGCGGCCGCGCACGCGCGCAGCTTAGAGGGAACGTTGCTGTGAACATTCTTTTTGCTATCCATTTATTGAATCGATGAGTTGCAATGGTTATCCAAAAAAAAATATTACTACTTGATCAAAATTCTACCAGCTTTGCAAAGAATTTCGCACGTTTTATATTTACTTTTTTAATGACCTCGGACAGTTATTTTACTGCAAATATTATGAAAGGCTTAGCACACTTAATACACGAGTCAAATAAATAATCACAATATGACACACTCTTCCCAAAATAGTTTGTCATATTTTTCACCAAATTTTTCCTTGTATTTATCCTTCCTGTATGCATCTAATGACAATATTTGCATATGGATACTGTAATTCAAATATTAGATAATATCATTCCATTTCTGATGAATCTACCTTTTTATCGCTAAATATCGTTTTTTGAATAACCTTGTTTTTTTATTGATAATTAATTATGTTAACATCAAAACACATACTGTTTGCAGCAGATGCTTTTTACATACGTACGTACGTATCCATTTTTATCTGACTCTGCCTCGTGCTTATTTTTTGCCATTTTTAAAAAATTCGAATGATTCTAGTTACAAGAATAATTCTTGTAGGTTTCATCAATCAATATAATGTATAGATTAATAATTTTTCAAAATTATTAATCTAAAATTCCACAGCCCTGTATTATTTTAATCGACAGCTTTCATCGTCTTCTATTGGATGAATGCATTTTAGATAGATACATATATATGCTCGTTTATTTTTCAGGGCTGTGTATAGTCAGGTAAAAAAATAATTACAACGATTCCGACTTGATTGTTTTAATCATTTCCGTTTAATTTACATATCTATATACCATCCATTTATCTGAACTTCAACTAGATCTAGAGTCTATACACAAAATAAGGAGAATCTTTTACATCTAAAATGATTTTTGTATTTGGTTTTAACGGTTGGTATAACTTAAATGTTATAATTGCAGCTATGTTCATTTGGTCGTCTCCATGACGCAGCGGTTTACATCGTTGGCTTTCGTGACGGATCTCACGGGTTCGAATCGCATTACGAACATTTTTTTAATCAATTTATCGATTTCTGTTCGAAGACATGGGTGTTTGTGATGTCTAAAAATTTCTTCCCACCCTTTCCGATCCTTGAATAACGAGCCGTAATGAGAGCGGTTAGTGAATCACTGGTCCTGTCCTGCCTTATCCTTATATCTCTACTACTCTATTTTATAGACTCTATCTACTAGAGCAGTGCTTCCCAAATTGGGGGTCGCAGGTTTTCTCCGGTGGCCACTGCAGAACATGTTTTGTATTAAGAGAGGCCGTGGTATGATTTTGTCGAAGCACTGTACTAGAGGTTGAGCGATTGATTAACAAGCAGTTCTTGTAGAAAAACGTCTGTTGAGATACCTTCATTAGAAGGGACGTAAGCTTAAAATTGGTGGCGGTCTTGGATAAAAAAAAATGTTCACTGTTGTTTATAACAAAAACAAAAATCATCTTGAGCATCGAGTCTCTTAATTAGTGTCTTTTCTAATAAATTTTAGAATAGCCCCGTTGGCCGAAATTGTTTTGCTAAAACGTAACCAAAGTATAACACATCGTGTTTTCGCCGATAACGATCGCCCAATAATAAAATGGGCAATAATATTAACTCAGGAATTTATTTGATGCGAACTCTTCGTTGGACAGTCTCGTCAAATATAAACCAGTTCTCAAAAATATTCGTAGGCGTACATCAGTCAATACACCATCAACTTTTTACCTTTTCAAACACCCAGTGGCATGACTAAGCATAAAAATACGGCATTTCTTTATAAAGATTATGTCCGTTTTAGATATTCGAATTAAATATTCGATATTCGAACATATTCCGCACTGTTAGATATTCGGAGATTTGAATATTTCATAAACTGATCTTTTATATTATATTAAATAAGTGAATATAAATTTAAACACAAACAAAACAAAAAGTGTCATTCTGTGTTGGATTTTTTAAATCTAAAAAACCAATTTGTCACTGACACTTAATTTGTTTCACAAGATATATTATATATAAAAAAACAATGAATTTTATATTTATATATTTGAAATTACACGTTAATATTCTTAAACGGTTCGTTAATATTTAGTAATTCACAAAATAAAAAGAGAAAAAACTTAAATTAAAAACTGTAGACGAAGTACATGTTTTAATATCCCATAAAAAATATGGTGAATTATATGCGCAAAACATAAATTTAATATCTCCTTTAGTCTAACAGTACTTTCATCGCACAAACTATTTATTTACATATATTTTAATATTCGAATACCTACTATACGGCTTAAATATTCGAACATTTGAAATTCCTATCGCGTATTATGTAGCACACGAATATGTGTAAGCTAGATACTGAAAAAGGACTTTCGCATGGATAGTATGAATAACTCACTAACGGTTCTTTTTTTGTTCATAAAAACTTTTACATTCAACATTTTTATAATAATTATCTTTTTAATATTAAATCGAAATTTATCAATAAAAATATGCTTCTTAAATCAAATTTTCTTGTGAAACATTTCTGTACTTTGTGCCTTACCCCATGAAAATGTTTTATTAATTATTTGGTCTAGGTGAGGAATAACGGATTCATCAGTTGCATCTACTTGCAATATTTTTCCAGTTAATAAGCTGAAGATATAAGATGACTGATAAGAGTACAAATAATTGTTAGTTAGTAAAAATCTCTTTCAATCCGACGCTTTCAGAAAATATCATTGTTGGTGGATAACTTTCCATTCCGATATAAAAACCAATATAATATGAAAAATTCAATTCAGACATTTACCATCTTGAGCAGAGGATGACATAAGCCATTCAATGTTACTACCTAGAAAGCGATAGCGTACGACATTTTGTTTTACATTTTAATTGCCATATATAAAATTAAATATCACAAATTTACCGTCAAAGCGATCTAAAACCAATCATATTTGCATTGATATTTTGTACATAAATTTGTAACTTGTCCCCTCCTTGCGTCCGGTAAAAAAATAAAAATACCTTGCCCTTAATTTTTTTAATTTATAACATTAGTATTATAATCAATTTCAAGTCTATTCGTACACCTTGTTATATTCTTTCTGGCGGTGTTTCTTAAGGAGGTTAAGCACGCGATACAAATTGAAACACAACCAATAATGAATAGAGTAACAAAGTCATAAAAATAATTATTATACCATTGATTAAGAATATATTAATATATTCCTCCTTATTCCGGGAGACGTGCGTATATTTTTTTCACTGTGTTGTTCGTTGTGTAGTATTTTTTAATTATGTCGTAAATAAATTACCAAAAAGAAACCTTCTCTCTCAATGCCATTCACCTGTTGTGTTGTCAAAAAAACATGTTTCGTCTAGTCACTAGTGCAAATGTCAAACTTTTATCCAAAGTTTTTGAAGTGCGTACATCTTTGGTTTCGTGACTAGATTCTTTCTGGTAATTTCCCTGCAGGTCATTCAACGCAATTAATAACTAATAATTTTTACTTACCTAAAGTAACTAAGTGTCATAGAAATTCGTAATTAAAAATAAGCACATCAATTAATTTGTTCGATGAATTCGGTGGTAACTTTGTGTAAATTCGTTTTGATTATAAAGTAGAATTTATAACTTTATTATTCCACTCTTTGTGACCTCGGTTATTATTGTTCTTGGCTTAGATTATTGTCACTATTTACAAAACAAAATTTAAATTTCTTATAAATTGAGCGTCCAATTCCGGGACCCTGTATCCCTAAATCCAGGGATTGTGTCAGTACTAATCCTTGGATTTCAGAATTGAGAATAAGAAGTGCATATGTATCGATAATTGTAGAATTTCACGTGAATTTTGAGAAATCCGCATATTGCTGGCTTTTTGAAATTGGCATGCAGACAAATTTTTTGAAAAATCTCCGAAAGAGCTAAATGTTCAATCCCGTGATCCCGAGATTACACAAAGGGTCCGGGATTGGATGCCTTAATGATGAATGATATATTATTATCTAATATTTTCGTAACCCCATTTTTCAATATTCACTTTCTTCGTTACAAGAATGGTATAATTCTCGTTAAAACGACATCTGTGTAGGCGTAGGTACCCTTTTAATTTATAAAGGCCACATTCATTTATCTGATTCAACATAAGGCCGCAGTAAAGAAAACGTTGACACCCCCCCTTTTTTTGACTGTCGAACTCTTTACTCTTTTCCAAACGCTTACGTCTGGCTTTTTGGTCAATATGATTGAAGTCATCAAGTGACCATCTCGGTCAAATCAAAAGGCCGCAGGTTACCCACGACTGTTCTAGATGAGGGATTCCAATAACAGTACTACCGAAGCCAGGATCCCGTCATTCGTGGTATTTTACAGTGCACGATATATTTTATATGAAATACAAACCGATATTGATATATTCGTCCGATATCACAATCACAAGTCAAGATGATTCGCATTAGGAACGGACGTTCTTGAAAACTTGTATTTTTATATCAGAAATTTTCACATGAACATCAGAGTAAAAAGACAGATAGATTGATTACTATTATCACCAAGGCTTTGCCTAGCGTGACATCGCCAAATCTTTATTTATTTTTTTAAAGAAAAAAGTTCAAACAGATATTAACTCGGTAGCAATGACCTCGGGCAGAGCTCAGCACCTTCTAAAAGTTAACCTCTAATGTATGAAATTAAAAAATAAACACGTTTCGTGAACATGTCGTTCGGCGAGACTATAAAAAGAGTTAATCTATCGAGCATATGATTTTTCACATCACAATGCCGTTAGTCTAAGAAAAATTTTTGATAAAAAAAGCCACAAGTCTGCCAGAAACAAGCAGGCGAACAAAAAATTTTTTTTTTCGTAGATCTTATTTCCACAGCTGAGATTTTTGTTCTTCTTGGTCGCATTGCTAAGAATTTAGTATTATATTTAATTTGTTTTGTAATGTCCGTTCTCAGTGTAGAAGATATGGCTTCCCAATGGAGGTATCTCAACAGAGTTTTTTTTACGAGAACTGCTTGTTAGTCAGTACTCAACCTACTTTTTTTAAAGACATTTATCAAGGCTGGTACAGGACTAATGGTTAACAAATCACTCTTGTTTTAACATGCTAATTATAGGATTGGAAGAGTGGGAGGAATATACAGCACAAATACTAACGCCTTAAAACAGAAATCGATCTTGTAGATCTAATTTTTGTTCTGATAATTTGTTTTTTACCGTCATTACTTTTTCGCGATATCATGATTTAAAAATATTTTTTTAAACGTCTTTTGGCATAAACTATTACAAGTTTTTAATGAAAAAAAAATACAAATATTGATGGAAAACAAAAAAAAATACGATAAAAAAGATGCCGAAACGCCGTTCCACCACATTACATGCAAAGACAAGCTCTGATTAGGACTATAAATAACATTATCATCATATAAATATCAGAAAATTGAATATATGAATCGATTCGTTTTAATGAATATTTAAATAAAAAAAAAACTTTAATTATAATATATTAAATTTTTTGTGGTTTTTCTTGAAAACTGGTAGCCTCATCATTACTGTTACGTAAGACGGAGGAGGCAGGGGTGGGGCGCACATCCTGTAACCGCGTTTAATAACCTGAAGCATATTAAAATGTATCCATCTGACAAGAGGAGCGCCTTCATAACTGATGTCAATAGATCACAGAGGCTCCGTTTTTCGTTTCAACGTAAAACGAGATTAATATCCTCGCTTAGATGCTAAGAAAATTAATCATTTAATAAGTGGAAAAAAGCAATAATGTCTGAGACGTTGCGGACTTACTGGGATGTGAATAAATAGACGGGAAAAGCTTTTATCGTTATTTGAATGTATTTAAACAGCTGACGAGAAAAACGGTTAATGTTACAATTTATAATACACGATTTTTAAATTAAAATATTACACGCTGACTTGTATTATTAATTAATTAAATAAATATCTCGCAGTAGTATTACATAATTAAACGTAAAACTTTCCGACATATATAAAACTATATTAGTTATGACAATTGAGTTTTTAACTGCCGCTAGGTGTACTGAATATGGCTGTACCTAGCTCGCCGCGAATTTTAATGCAAACCTTCTTAACCGGTTCTCTGCCACGGACGTGTTACCACGCAATACAATTCGTGTTCGTAGGGCCGGCCATACAAAATGTGCGTGTTTACACGCAGTACTTGAGACGCGGCTTAAAGTCCACAAGAAACGTATTTAATAATTTTTAAACATCGTGCTTATAGTGACATCTCTTGGAATCATAGTGTGATACTTAAACTTAAAGATATTGTTTTGTAATTTATAATACATTGATTTCAAAAAAAGCTTTTTTGTTGTGTTCAAATTTGTTTCTAGAAGGGCTATAATTCTTTGGGAGTAATTTCCGTTTTTGAAACGTTTTTCGATAAATGATGACCTAAATGATCCATCGTGTATTTATTTATATGGTAAGTGTTTGTGATGTACTATAAATATACGTCCAAAAAGTATATATTAATTAAGTTTTATTTTTTGAAAGAAAATCATGACCCTCCATGCACGGCCATATTAATACTGCGCGGCACAGACCAGGTTAATACATCGTTATTGAAAATGTATTAAAGTTCATTTATAAAAACTTACAAAATTAATAAATAGTGCGCCAATGTTGCCGTGTGTTCAACATATTTTTAAGTTTAAAATAATTGATTTATGTTGGTAAAATCCCTTTTAAAGCGAAGCTTCTATAGACGCATTATTTGTATGACCGGCGTCCCGTCCACGGAAAATTGTGCGCCTTTAGACGCTTATGGCAGTTAAAAGGTTTATAATTATTTTTGAAACTTATTATTGTAATTATTCACAGTTTGAAAATTAAACAAAGCAACGTTAATATATTTAAAAGAAAATTAAAAAATAATTGACATTACAGCTTACGCCAATGCGTCAAATATTTTTAAAGTTGAAAGATCATACGAGATATACTCGATGACAATTTTTGAAAGTCACATGAGATTAACCCAAGGAGAATTGATTTCACAAATACCCATGTCTTAGATCTCAAATTAAAATTGAAAAAATCCAATTTTGACATTGACTTTAACGGGAATCGAACCCGGACCCACCTGATCGGAAGAGCAAGCTTTTACCAACTAGACTAAAGCGGGCGATATCCTTACATACTTTATATTCTGAGATAATATGATAAAATATTACGATGGACCTGTCATAGAAATGTGCTGCGGATGCCTCGAGAAAACCTGAATTCTGCTTGTCCCTTCTACCAACCGGATGGATTTCACCGTCGTGGAAGACTACTGATGACCATCTATAGCAGGGATGGCAAACCTTTTTGGGTCCGCGTGCCAAAATTCCTTAAATATTATTTCCCGATTGTGTGGCGTGCCCAAAAAGTTTAAAAAAATAACAAAATAGAAAATGATTTTTTTAAAACGATTGTCGTTTATGTTGGAAAACATTTGAAAAATAATAAATCGGAATAAATTAATAATTCATGGATTATTAACTTGGAAATCGTTCGCGTGCCATCCAAATTCTCAAACGTGCCACCTCGGGCACGCGTGCCATAGGTTCGCCATTCCTGATCTATAGGATGTACTCGTCGTAGCTACAGAACGCTGGAATGACATGGGAGGAAGCAAGAAGACTAGTGGGGACAGAGAATCTTGAAGGAATCATGTGGTGGCAATATGCTCTGATTAGTGAGCGGAAATAGGGAGAATTTTTTTATCATACTATTTCAAATCTATGTTCATGTGTATTCAGTCAATAAAAGAGACAGTTGAACAGAACTTATTTTCTTCACATTGCGAGCAGAAATGGTTCGTAAATTTTTTAAAGTAGTTTTATTATTTTTTTAATATCCAATTAGTATATTGATTGAATTTCACAATACTATTTTTAAAACTTAAAAACCAAACAGTTTGTTTCTCAAAATGGATTTTCGCGCTATTTCCCTGTATCATTTCAAATAATAATACGAAACTCTCAACTGGCAGTTGTTTAATTCCACCGCAGCTAATAAAGTCGAGGAGGCCTTTATCCGCCTCAAAACACAATGGGACCATTTCACCCCTGAATATGCATATTATAAAAGAGGGATGGATGTCGAGATACGCACCACGATAATCTGAATTTGAATATACCTAGTACATGGACTTAAGTTTATACAAGATATAATATTAAAAATCAGTTTGATTGGTATAAGTGTAGGTATAGAACACATCTTAATTTTGTTTACGGGTAACTGTGAGTTAATATATTTTATTTTTACCATATCCGCGCCCAATATGGAGCATATGGAATCCTAATGGAGTTTATCTCAACAGATGTGTTTCTACGAGAACTGCGTGTTACTCAGTTGCTCAACCTCTCTTTTTCCAAAGAGAGTAGGAATATAAGGAAAGGGCTAGGACAGGACTAGTGGTTAGCTAATCGCTCTCGATACGCCCCTTTCATAGGATAGGTGGGAGGGGGGAATTCAAGACATCACATACATCCATGCATTTGAACAGAAATTCATAAATCGATTGAAAAATCAATTTATAAAACTGCCCGTACTGGGATTCAACCCGTGCCCTCCGTAGCGGTAGCCAACGATGTTGACCACTCGACCACACAGGCGCCATTAAATGTTAATGGTGGCGGGTTAAATGAAAATCTTTTTGTAAATCTTTCTATGTTAGTTAATGTAATGATAAGTAAGTTTGGGATATTTATTCAAGAAACATCTTAGACTTACTGATTCCCAAAAATACATTTATTACGGAGAATACATGATTTCCCGATAAGTAAATAAAGCACGCACATATTTTAGCTATTAAACGTTGGAATTTTCTGACATTCTTATGTAATCCGAAAAATAGGGCCTCCAAATTTTATTGCGCCTGTAGCTTCATATGTGCTTAATCTGCCAATGGACAAAAATCATTTTGAAAAAAAATGATAAAGTGTAATACATATTAATTGGTGGCGGAGATGGTAAGAAAAAGCTTCTAAGAAAGAAGAAGAAGATTGTAGACAAAGTTCATCGACGATTGTTTCGATAATTTAATAAATCAAAAAGGACCTATGTGAATTTTGAGACGTTGGTGTGTTCCTAGACATGTTTGTCTGTGATTTTAATGTCAAAAACTACCTCCTACTCATCTGATTATAACAGTGAAGTCGATAAGCAAATAACTATTCAACTGTCTTATCATTATTCTCTCATAAATAGTGAGTTTATAAGTTCTTATAAAATAAAAAAGGTTGAGATACACTGTATAAGAAGATCACCTCTTGTCAGGTCTTGAGAAATTATTAAAAAATAAACGTCAGTTGTTCTGTAAAAAAAAAATTGTGACGTAATGTGAAAATGAGTGAAAAAAATCTTTAACTGTTAACAATGACGTATGTAGATTTTTTCTTACAAACAGTAGGACTCTGTAGTCAATATTTCAGACAACGTTTAAAGATCAGAAAGCTGTTAATTTCAATCTGTTTTTTATCGATTGCTGTTTGATTATTTTTTCACGGGTGCTTGTGAAGAAGTTTGACTTCTGAAATTAAAATTGAGGTAATATTTCTAGATTTTATTGTCGAATTTGTTTGACTGCTTTTCTTTTATATCACTTGATATAATACTCAAAAATTCTGTGCACCGAATGCACTGATAATTCAATTACTCTTCAAATATTTAACATAATTATATTTTTCTTTTCAATATTTCATCGTGGGTGTGTTTTTAACATGCGCAAAAGATCGTTAGTATGTTGTATGTGGTTGAAAAAGCTTACTTATTCTACCGCATACCCTATTCTGTAGTGTATAATTTCATTTCATAAAGGACGGATCGCGTACAGTAGATTATCATTTTGCGAGCGACTCTGGTTTTCCAAAACGGCTCCCATCTTCGGTTTTAATTAAAAATAACAACCGGTTAAACGATGAAGAATTTTGACAGAAAAAAAATACTTCTTCAAGAGAGAAGAAGCTTTGCCCGTCGAAACTGACCGTAAAGTCTTTGAAAGGGAACATGAAATTTACATAGCTATAAATATTTATTTTATTAAAATTAAATGAATTTTTTAAAAGCTGTTTAAAGTAATTTACACTTCGCTTATTGCCTTTGTAAAACCTTGTACAATTTCATCGATGGGTCCGATGCATGGCCTTGATTTTTACAGATCCTTAGCGCGACAATATATTTGTTACGTTTTTTTTATGAGGGAATTGAGAGACTACATCATTATTTCTACCCTTATTTTTCTAATAATTCTGACAAACTTGGTGATGCCAGCATTTTTACTCATAAAACTTGTGCCTGGTGCCAGAATAAGTGTGTGGTAGGCGCGAAGTACTGAAAACTGGGGCTTATACAAAAACCGACATTTGAAAAAACCGGTTTTCTAATGTCAATATTGTTCGAAAACAGGTTTTATCCGGTTTACGAAGTTTTACAAAAAAATGATAATTCAATTAAAATAGTGAGAAAAAGTTCACAAATCTTTTTTATTTTGTTTATTTATTTACATAATAATACACAACAAGAAATTATTTGGTGTTACTTTTCAAAAATCATGATTTAAGAAAAGTCAAAGCGTCCATTGATCGATCCTGGATTGTAAATAATAGCAGTATGTATAAATTGTATGCTGAATTTTAAGCTACATACATATGTATTTCATCTCGTTTTATTTGGAACCATGACAAAATAAAGTCAAAATATTACCGTTTTTATTTAAATAATCAAAAATATATTTAAAACAGGTTACGAAGTTGAAAAAAACCGGTTTTCGAATATCACATATTTAGCAAAAAACCGGTGTTTAAAACCAATTTTTAAAACCGACAAGCCCTACTGCAAAATGTGCTTATAAAACAATGATAATAAAATCTTTTACGATAGTCCAAAGATATAAAATGAATGAAAAGATGATCTTATGTTTGGTCGTGTTGACAATGCTGGTTTTTCGACTGAAATAAATAAACGCTACGTTTTTTCAATCGAAATTTTCTGTTCCACTGCCCTGACTGAAAACAGGTACACTCATTACAATTTAAATATTATATTTGATAAAATACAAGAAAATTAAAAAAAAAAAAACAATCGTATGACTTTCAGTTGAATAGTAAATATTCTACGAAATATAAATTACATTTTTATCTTACGTTTGGCTTCAAATTAAGAAAGGTAAACATCAGGCGTTTATTTTACTGATTTTTTTTTGAATTTAACAATTAATAATTTATACTCTTCAAATTCTGAAATTCACAATGACGTAGATTGGTTTTCACTGTACATATTATAGACCAGATTAATTTTGAAATATTGAAACAACGTGCTTATATCCGGAGTTGTTCTATGCATTTTCAATCAGAATCAAATGCAAACAAAATTGAATTTATTGAATACAAAAAACAATGTATTCTGTTTTATTGAACATTTCTATTATAATTTCTGCACGCCTTTGTATTGATTCACATTATTTTAACTGTATCGTGTATCCCGCACTAAATAAATGTTTAAATAACAGGCAAAAACAATAAACATGCGAATTATTATTAGGTAGGTGTTAATTTTAAGCACGATACTGTGCAGAATGTCGTAAACAAACGTCTGTTTTGCATTCCAACTGTACCTCTACGAAATGTTGTGCTTATTTTACCAAGATGATTAAATCACGACATTGTGTCGATAGTCGAAAAAGTCAGTCAAGGAAAACTACAACCAGACCAGTGATGATAAATATCTTCCTTGTTTAAATGTTTAGGTGAAAACTGATAAAAATATCCATAGCCGTAGCAGAGTGGTTAATGTTAAGGCATTTTTAAGTACTCGATTGTGCGATCTGATATGATTATATCGAAATCTTAAAGCAACTCGTAGGGATAACGATTCCTTTACAGTTCCTTTGAAGTTTCTATATTCGAATATATGCAACTATTTTTGGGAGTTCAAATATTTTCTAAATTATTCAATACTATTCGCTTATAATATATTTAAAAAAAAATGACATTTCAGCTAATACCAATGCGCCAAATATTTTAAAGTTTAAAGGTAATACGACAAAACTCGATGAAAATTTATTGTTATTCATTCGAGATCAACTCGAGGCAAATTGACATTACAAACACCCACGTCTTAGGTCTCAAATTTTAATTGAAAAGTGTAAATTTGATATTGACTTGACACCTGAATTATATATTTTATATTAAGCAACTACTTAAACATCAAAAAATAATCGGTTCCGCGTTAAATCTTGATATAGTATTTTTTTATTTAATAACATTATCCTCACTCAAGACACGTATTCGCTGGTAGTATATGCAATTAATCCGTCTCTTTAGAAATATTAAATAATAGTTAATATAAATTTTGAAGCGAATAAATTATCCGAATATTCGAGCACCGTAATGTTTTAATATTCGAAAGTCGAATATTCTGAATTTTATATTTCTTAATTTTTTAATTTAAAAAAAAATATTTGACATTACAGCTTACGCCAATGCGTCAAATATTTTGAAGTTGAAAGATCATACGAGATATACTCGATGATAATTTTTGAAAGTCACATGAGATTAATTCAAGGAGAGTTAACTTCACAAACGTCCATGACTTAGATCTCAAAATTAAAATTGAAAAAATCCAATTTGACATTGACCTTACCGGGAATAGAACCCAGACCCACCTGATCATTAGAGCAAGCTCTATCCAACTAGACCACAGCGGGTGACTATGCGGAATCTATCGTTACAAAAAATCTGTATTTTAATCAATTGAAATATGTATAAAATATCGTAATTTTTATCGGAATGTTGTCCGAAAAAAGCATATTTAAAAAAAATAGCCTTTGTATATAATATATTTTTATATCATATTTGAAATAAGCAATATTCAGATTTTTTTGTATTGGATTTATAAGTTAAAACTTCGAGTTGACTCCAGTGAATTTAGGAGTAAAAAAATAATTAATTCTTCAATATCCACGAATGTATCAAGAAATTGTCAAGCGTATCACGGGTTTGACATCGCTGAACAAGATAATAAAAACAAACTTTGTTTTTTTTTGAGTCCAAGAATAACAAAAAGTAGCACAAAAGTGTGAAATTATATGTATATAGATTGTATGTACACACATATCGATACGGTATGTCACAACTTTTTTTTGAATTTTGTGATCATAAATTTTTAGAGAACACATTTAATCAACACTGCCGACATAAAAATCTTGAAATATTCATATTGTAATATTTTGTAAATAGGGAGGCGTCCATGTATAACTTCACGCCCTTGTGGGTGGTATATGATGTATTATGACAATTTCATACAGTATTTGAAGGGTTATGACGAAAATTTGACGATGGAAGAGGTGAAAAAATATCCGAATTCGTATGACGTCATAAATGGATGATATCTTACAAGAAAAAATAAGTTAAATTTAAGCCTGCAATCATTAAATGGGATATTACAATATCTTACTATTTAGAAAGATCAAACACTCTTGTCTTTGTATGCGCATCTTACGCATCGGACGCATCATGTGCGTTGAGCTTATAATTGACAGGTGTGACTGCTATCTGATCTGATATTTTTTTTTTTATAAAAAATATAACGTGAACTGAATTACATTTTGAAATTATTGTTAAACATCATTCTTCTTCGTCGAATGCATCATAAAAAATAAGTACACACAATTTCAATAAATATTATTAACTAGCTGGTTCCCGGCAAGCGTTGCAATGCCACTCAATGAAAGAAAGTGTTGGTGTTTTAATTGTGTTTATTGAAGTGCAAGTTTTCTTTTTCTGTATGTTTGACGTTTGCTGCCGATTGTCTATGGTAAGAGACACGCGCCACCTACTGTCAGTTAATTGTACTATAATCTTCCCGCAAGTGCAAGCATACGTTGTCAAAATGAACTGTATGGCGTTAAACATACAAATATTGATTTTTATATATACATATGACCAACTGTAAGTTAATTTTACTATGCCTATAACCTTCCAGGAAGTGAAAGCAAAAAGTTTATCAAAGTTTTATTGCAATCGGATCAGCGGTGTGGCAACGCATAAAATACGAACAAACAAACATTCTTTTTTTTATATTAGATTATCATTAATTATTCGAAACAAAAAAATATTTTAATTGGCGATATAAATTCAAACATACAAATTAAATGTATCTCTTAATAACGCCCATTAAAAATATTAAATACGCCAATCAACTGCATAACAATTATTGTTAGAGGCCATTTTGACCTACTTCAGGGGAATCGATACAAAAAAAAACTAGGTACACGTAAATGAACCCAATATGATTTGTATCAAAATAATATCAAATGTCAAACGTATCGAAACTAGAATGTAAAAAGGGCGTGATGGGTAAATTGAAAATTTACGGAAAAAGAAATTTTGAATCGGTTTCGTTGTCAATGGCTTAATTTCTGAATTAAGTCTTTCAAAGATTTATTGCTTAATTGATTTATGAATTAAATATTTGCGATGACTTCATTCCTTCGATAAGATTTTCTAGTCAAACCTGAAATCTGTAGATAATGCGAGTCTTTTAATCAGTCGTCGAAATATTGTGCATTTGCTTCACATATGCAGTGGACATAAATTATATCTTTATTGGTTTAAACAAACTTTTTCTTTGAGAACTGCTGGCTACTCAGTAGCTCAACATCTCTTTTTTAGCAGGTTTTAAGGATATAAGGTTAAGGCAAGTGTAGAGCTAGTGGCTAACTAATTGCTAAGCTCTACATTTTAGAATCGGATCGGATGAAATTTTAGACATCACAAAAACCTATTTGGTCAATATCAAATTCGATTAATGATCAGTAAATATTAAATAAATGATTAGTCATAAATAAATAAACGATAAGTTAAAAATATAATTCATTTCGGTCAGTATTTTTTGGGTAATGGTCAGTATTTTTGTTAAAGGGTCAGTAGATATTTATAAACGGTCAGTAAATAGTAGTGGTAGGAAGATTTTGTTATTATAGTGGCTCTACTTAAAATGTTCATTTCGAAAAAAATGAACTGCAAAGTTTTAGCACCCTTTTATAATTTAATAAATGAAAAGTTATTGTTATAAATATAAGTGAGTAAAAAAATATAGTAAATTACAAAAGCTTTTAGTCTTTGCCGAGTTATTTTTGAGAAGAACTTTTTGTTTTACATAAATTACTCACCGTTCTATTTAATAACTGACCACATTCATGCTGATACAGTGAATACAGACCGCTTACAATATTAAATGACCATTTTGACATATCACTGACGCCGCATGCGACCTTTTTCTAATTTTGTGGTGGTCCTCAAATGTTTTTCTCAAAATTAACATAATATAACATATCTTTTTTTTCAAGTAAAACATTTATTTAATAAATGTAAGCGAGCTTTTTCTTTAATGAAAGATAATAAATCGGTTTATAGAAACAGGCTTACTGATGAGAATTTTATATAGTTGTGCGACTAATACTACAATTTATAAAAAAAATAGTTTAAAATCAACAAAGGTCAATATCACAATAACTTTCGAATTACATATAAATAAAACATGAACACTTAAATATTTCACAATAGAAACATAATCCTCTTTTGCATGGTCAAAATAATGCAATGGAACCCATCATTCATTTATCTAAATTATCTTTTTTTTACACAATTTTTTTACGTCTGTTTTACGTGAAACACATCCCCCTGTAAAAGAGGATTGAGCGTACCTTAAAATATTTTTTCTTTACGGCCCGAACCCTTCATTATTTGTTTTTATCCGGCCCGCTAGAAGATAAAGGTTGTGCATATCTGAATAAGATACTGGCCTACTAAATACACTTAATAAATCCATTGAAAATAATGCTGTTTGTATTGGGGTTCGAGCCCGTGAGCACAGTAACCAAAGCTAACGACTTTGACCCTTCGGTCAAAGAACAGACAATCTATAATACTTTTATTCGTATGGCTGTCTCTTGTAAAGCTGACCTTAAATTATGTGTTCCTACCAACTAGTTCGTGATTGACATTACATACTATAGGTATGTTAAAACACCAATTATGTCGAACAGCTGATTCAATTGAAGAAGAGCTACTTCTTTATGCAGAGAGGCCTTGGAAACCAATTTTTATTAAAGCACTTATAAAATTGATAAGGAATAAACTACAAATATATTTAGTCTTATCCCAAAGCAATACAAAACATAAATATTGACAATCTTCATATTGTTTTAAAAAATGTCTTGATTGCTTCAGATTATATCCGTACTCAAAAACAAAAGTGGGTTTCAAAAGAGCTAACACAAGATTTGCATTTTTGAGAAGTTTCTATAAAACAATGATGCTTACGAGGCACTTTGAGTACCACTTGTGGACCTCAAAGCAATTAATTAAAAAAATATACATTATTTATTCTTCTGACGAATTCGATTAGAATAATACCGAATTTTTAAATTATTCTACTTGATAGAAACAAAAAAATAATTTTTTGTAACGTACATATACTATCTATAGTGGCGGCCGGTTCATGAAAAAATATTCATAAATAATATTTATACCATTCACTCATTTTAAATTCTTCATGTATTCATTGTATAATATATATATTTATTTTATCATATACATTTTTTAATATTTATTATAGACAATAAATACATGAAGAATTTAAAATGAGTGAATGGTATAAATTTTATGTTTGAATATTATTTCATGAAATATAACCGCCCCTGCATATACAAGGGGTGCATCGATCCAATGCCACATTGACTGGCCGCCACTGACTATACACATACATTTCAATCATTATGAATCAAACCAGTCAAATTTGAGTCTAAGTTTCGAGCTCGCTGCGACAGGTCATCCGCATTCTTATCTACGTAACTTTCTAACTGTTGCTAATTATATTTGTACTATTTGTAGATTAGTATAATTTTCTTTAATACGTATTGTGAACTAATTTTACAACTGTTGAATCGATTTAAAAATCAATTTATAAAAACTGCCCGTCATGGAATTCAAACACGTGACCTTCCGTAACCGAAGCCAACATCGTTGACCACTCGACCAAACAGCCATCAAATGTATCGTATAGTTATTTTTGTAAAACAAAAAACATTGTTATTTTTACACAACGACTTAATATTGTATTGATTGACCAATACGCGCCTGGTAAGACTACTGTGACAACTTTCAAAGAAAAGACTAATTTAAATAACGTGCTATTGACTATGAATGAAGTGATTGCTTCTGAATTTAGGACAGTTTATTTCGATGTCAATCTACAGTTGTTCATACATATAATTGTTCAAGCACTTCATCAATACAGATACCAATTTTGTTTATTGACCATTGTTTCAAGTTGTTTAACACAGCTTGGTCAACCTGTCGCCATCCATCGTGGACTTGATTATCTTTCCTTGTCATTCTTTGTTTATTTTGGTATACTAGAATAATTATGATGTTGAAAAAATTATATGCAATGACTTGACCGAAATGAATTGTTTTTCGAACTAGGCGTAATTAACCGTTTGAATAACGCGCAAATAAATCATTTATATGTCCCAGGGATATTGCGTAATATTTTATAAATATTTTTGCCTAATATACACTCGAATTAGATATTTTAAAAACGTTTATTGACTCAGTATAGATGGAACTACACATATTCATCAAAATATTTCTATTTTTTTATTAGAATACCATGTATTTGATTTTTTAAATGTCTTAGACATCAGTGTTCGCTTGCATATGTTCCGGACAACTGTGTCCGCTTGGGATCCAAGTGGTTAAGGATTGCAATATATCGATCCATAATCGGAAAAAGATCTTAAGCTACACAAGTAGATATATTATGATTTAAACCATTAGTTATTCAATATCGCCTAGGGCAGTGGTTAGCAAACTCACTAGTCAACTGATCCAAATATCAACTATAAAACGATTGAAATTTCTTTGAAGCGCCAATTGTTTAAAACTTAAACTATATTTACAGATAGCAACATTGTTATTAAATAACTTGATGAGGCTACTTATTAGCTGGTTTGTGTTTAAAATGTCCTCAATGTGATTGAGGTATGTTCACTGAGATCGCCTCTTTTGACTCTAGTCCGAAAGTAGACTTCAAGACCGAAAACCGACTTCTGTGCGTGGTACACGAAGTTTCAATTGCACTTTATGTGGTATTATTTTGTGGAAAAGCCACACTCAAGGGGCCAATGAGCCACAGTTTGCCGACCATTGGCCTAGGGTGTCAGTGATAAAAAAAATATAACGTTATCTCATTTGCCTGATAAATAATTAGCAGTTCGAAAGCTTCACATGAAGACAAAACATGGTTGAAAGAGAACAAAGTAACTATTGGCAGTAGGGCTTCCAAACCGGTTTAAACCGAAACCGGTTAACCGGTTTTTCGGGTGTTTTGAAAAAAACCGAAAACCGGTTTATTTTGGGCGGTTAACCGGGTTAATAAAAAAATCTTTTTTCTCTTGGAACACCACGAGATTTTGTTTAACTATTCATATGTAGAGTATAAATATTTAAAACTGTTGTATATAATAATAGTATTATAAGTAGTACAATATAATAAAGTATTTTACTGTTCAATTGTCTAATTTCTGTGACATATTAATAACAACTATGTAGTCGAAATCATGGACAACTATACTGCTTTCAATCAAATATCTGTAATACGAAAGGATTCTCAAAATATCAATGATAATAAAACAAGTGAACCTTATTGAACCAAAAATACGTTCATCATTATATCTTTTAAATGAAAAAAATATCCGAACCGAAAACTTGTACTGTTACAAAGCAATTTAAATATTAGTTAACAAAAATTTATATTCTACATTTTTTCACGTATTCATTTGATCTTTATTAGTCGGATTATTTATAATTATTAACAATATAATATTGGATATGAAACTTAAATATTGTATAATATAGATTGCTATTATTCCGAGAAAGTAGTAAGTACCTGAACTTGAAGATGGCAATTTATATTCACTTTTTTTGCAGCATACATACATAAAAAGGTTAAGTGACCAAGCCCATGTTTTATTATATCTGGAGTCGGTGTCTTTCCAATATGCACATGTGGTAAAGAAAAACAAAAAAATACGAGCAAAAAGGTATTCGAAGTGTTATACAATTGAACACTAGCTGAATATGCGTTACATTTATTTTAAACAATTATTTAAAAATGTGACAATGTTAGGCATAGAATCGTGAGGACTCGAATGCATGTTTGCGCAAAGTGAAAATTGGTAGTTCTAATTGTATGCACTTATTGACTGTTTTTTAAGTAATCAAAAAAAATTTTTTTTGAAACATTGGTTAGTGTGGTACTAAAATTGGTTTTTTGAAAATAAATCCGGTTTAAACCGGTTACCCGGTTTATTTATTTGAAAAAAACCGAAAACCGGTTAGTTTAAATGTCCGGTTAATTGGAAGCCCTAATTGGCAGGTTAGTTTTACTCTACAGAAGAAAAAACCTCTTTATATCAAAGACTCAGTTGGTTGAAAACTATCGATAACATACGTTTATACGATCTTAGTAACAATGCTAAAAACATTTTGTATACAAATAATGTTTTATCAATAATTTTAATAAAACGAATAATATTTGAATTTAAAATTTCTCGGTATTGTGTGTGTATTTTGTTTTCAAATTAAATACCTGAGTATTTTAATATTTATACCGGCGCCGGCAAGTTAAATATTAATATGTATATACACTCCATTGTAATTTATTTTCAAGAGAATTGAGTTTTAATTACTTTTTAATGTTGGTTGAAATCGATACCGTGAAATCCGAATACCGGCCAGCTATGTGTGTTTTGTTTTCATATTTATAATTTAAATAATTTAAATTCAAAAGTATAAAAAAATGTATTTTGATCCCCGACATCCGCTTCTAAATTTTATACCATTTTAAAAAATCTGATTTTTTTTCGAGACTTTTCTGAAGTCTCTCACGCCTCCGATAATCTTAAAATTGTGAAGAATAGATCTGACTATAAAAAATCAAGTTTACTGGAGATATACAAATGTACATAATTATTATACGTTCTATACTGTCGGTTTTGCAGCTGAGTGGTCAACAAACGCTATCAAGTGATCGTTATATTCGATTGCATGTCGAACGTAACAAGACAAATGGACGTAACTCGAGCAGAAAAAAATACAAAAAGCACAAAAATCTTTTTTTTGGATGTGATGTCATTGTGTCAAAAAATAAAATATTTAAATAAACACTTACTTGAAGTGCACGAAAATAAATAAGCTATTGTTAAATTTACTCAATTTAATAAATTGTTTAAGAATAACTTTTGTGCAAGACTTTTTTCCTAGTAGCAATTTCCACAGAACCTTTTTTTTCAAACTTAAAAGTTATATTTAGATACCAATTCGGCATTTGAAGCTTACATCCTTGTGATAGAACGTGTAATAAGTTGTTTACATTGATATTATCAACAACTCATTTTAAATAACTGTCGGTAACGTTAATTGAGTCGTCTGGTATCAAAATCAGAACTATCCCATATATGTCGAAATCAAATGCTGTCACATTATTCTGTTGGTTATAGTGTATGGCTAGAAATTAAAAAAAAATGTTTGAAAATCAAATAAATGTGGTAAAAAAACGCAAAAGAAAATGATGCTTGGTATCAAAAGCAGAACTGTCCACAATGTTGGAAACAAAAGTAGAACAGTTTGGTAAATCAGAATTTCGATTAATCACAGAATTACTTTAAATGATGTCCCATACAAATTTTAAGTTGCACTCGTTGATGAGCTATGTTTAAAATTGAGGTTAAATTGATAAAACTCAAAAAGCCAACAATACGTTTTTCGTGTTTTCCTCGCAACTTCGAAAAATGGATAGTTCCACTTTTGATACCAAACGACTCAATTTGTCTTTCTTCACTTGATGTGGTATCCACTATCAACGGGTTTCAATACCCGTACGCACAAATTCATAGATTGAGTTGTGTTAAAAATATGGATTTTTTGTAATTTCCACATTTTTTTTTGCCTATTCGATTTCCTGAAAAAATATAACGTAATTCAGTAATTAGCTAATTCATTTTTTCTACCATTGTATTTCTCTTTCCCTATTTGAAGTGAATATGTTAAAACAGTTTATGTAGACTTCATAGACTCATTTGGAGTCCATTTCATTTACAAAAAATCCATAGTACAACAAATGGTTTATCTTCATCTTAAGAACTTGTCACTCATCATTCATCGGCTTTGACTAGTGAAATGCTAGAAAGGTTCATTAAAAATCCTACTTAGTATGAGAAAAAAAATCGTCAGTAATTATTTGAAGATGTTCAAAGCTAAAAAAAAATAGAAGTTCAAGTTCCAACTACCTCTGCAACATATCGGTGATAGAAAGCGGTTTTCTTCACGACTATAATACCACCGTTATAAGTAGACAGGTGGCGATATTCTAGCTTAGATATATTCAGCGGTCAAGAACCTTTTACTAAATAATAACAAAACATACTAAATAATAATATGTTCATAATAATTTGCTGGTTGCTGTATAATAAGCAAAACTATAACTAAAACAAGAAATGTTCTGGACAGTGAAATTTCGTTTGTAAGATTAAAAAAACATTTTAAATACACTTTTTATTATTATTTTCAAAAAATATTTGGCATTACAGCTTAGTTGAAATATCACATGAGAAAAACTCAATGACAATGAGTCATTCGAGATTTACTCGAGAATTGTCATCACAAACACCCACATCTTAGGTATCGAATTTAGATTAAAAATATCTAAATTTTTCATTGACCTTACCGGGAATTGAACCCAGACCCGCCTGATCTGTAGAACAAGCTCTAGCCAACTTGATCACAGCGGGTGATTTGGATTATATCTATTCAATATGAGATAAAACAGTCAAACTTTGTGTTAAATATTCATAGATTCAATTGTTTTCTTCTATTTGAGAGCGTTTGGATATTACTCATAGCAATTAGCCTTAGTCAACCGACTTTTTCTTGGACAGGTTTTCGCTATAAAATTTTATACCCTGAAGAGAAATGCACCATGCCGCATACTTTTTCCGACTCATACGAGCCCGAAGTACAAAGTTCTGCCACTTTTAAGAATGTCAAACATTGTCGGATTACCCTACAAGCGAATAAGACGCGCGATTCTTAATCCCAATCTTAGATGCCTCAAAATAGCTCATATGATTAATAATCAATTTACTTTAATTTCATTTTTTTATAAATTAATTTTTACTTTACATGGAATTTTGCAACGCTTTTAAGTCATCCGATAATCAGGCCCTCCAAATTTGACTGCACCTGGAGCCTCCTAAGGACTAAATTCGCCACTGACGTCAAACGTTATGTTCCTAATACTTATTTTAAGAAAAACACAATATTCTTTCGTAAAGTACAAAGGAATATTATATATATATTCAGCATTTGACAATGCTCGCCATGATCGAAATCGGTCCTGACCTTTTTTAATAAAGTGGAAATAAAGTACAAAAGGAATATTGTGTTTTTATTAATATAATCCCTTTCTACCAAGTATTGACAGTGAACACCCTAAAAGGTTCCTAATACTTACTGCATTAAAGTTGACTTTGTTGTAAATAGCTTAATATTGTTTTTCTCTGTATCTTTTTTTAGATTGCAAAAGCAATGAACTTTTAATTTAGTTTTACACATTTTAAACATAAGCACGAGAAAAAAGACTGTTTTTTAATCATTATGACCGTTTTGTAATTATTTTTTTTATATCTTGTCAATAATAAAATTGAAATGGTCACTTCGAAAACATGTATCTGAAAAAATTAAAAAAATATTTTTATTGTTGATGTTTGTTTATTGAACGAAAACTCCATCATTCACTTCGAAAACAGCTACGGTTTGAATTTGCAACCCAACATTATTTATACAAGAAATTTCATGTCAGTTTGAAAACACAGTACGTGAATATTATGTAACTAAAAAAAAACAGCTAGACAGTTTTTTTATCTCTTCTGGTAACTTTGCTCTCTGTCAGTTGTGAAGTTTTTGAAATGACCAGTTCGATTATGTGGATGCGATGCCACCGGTTGATGCAGTCTGTTTTAGATAAGTTAACTTTCGGTGAACTAAATTCATCGAAAGAGGTGCCCCCATCAACTGCCAATTTATAGTGACACTGTGGCCGTCAAGTATACATATGTGGTAGGTAGCAGTCAACACTAAGTTGCGAGCGGAGATTACTTGAATGTCAATGAGTTACTTTTTTTTTTCGTCTACACTCTTTCACTACTCGACGGAACTTAATTAATTATTTTATATCAGTTAATAATTGTTTTTTTTTTAATCTTTAAAATGCATTTTTGAATCGAACCGGATGAGCTTGAACTACGAAAGAGATTGTGCGGAACGTTATGTATTATTTTTTCCTTATTATAAGAAAAGGCGGTTGTATTTTTATTGGTAAGTTTGTCGGATAATTTGAATATATAGCCAATTTTAATCATTATACTTTACTTCAGTGTCTGCCAAACTGTGTACTGCAAGAAGTCTCAGGCAGGAGTGGGCTGAAGGGGACTCGCGCGAGCACCTTGTTAAATTTCAGCGCGGTCGGCGAGCCCCTTGTTAAGATAAGAAAATCATTCGTCTTAGATCAAATCAGCACATAAATGCAATCTCTGTAGATCGTTGAATTTTATTAAGATACAAGACTTAGTGGCCAATTCATTTTTTCATTCAGCGTCGTGGGCTTCCGTGCCGAACCTTATGGGTTCGAGTTAGTCACTAGTCCTGTCTTAGCCTTATCATTCTATCCCTACTACTCTCTTTGGAAAAGAAAGGTTGAGCGACTAATTAACAAACAGTTCTCGTAGAAAAAAAACTTTTGTTGAGATACCTTCATTACAAGGCCCTATGCTCCACAGTCCACATTGGGAGCGAAAATGGATACAAATGCCAACATTATAACTATTTTGATTTAATAAATAATAATATACTGTGACTTAACGGTAGGAAAATAACAATGACATCTAGTCACTACTTTATAAACAATCGGGCAACTGATGAATTTCTGAAAAGAATTGAACATATTTGTTTACTGAACACCATTATAAGAAATCGATTGGGAATATCTGTTTCAAAGCTTTCGGCTGACATAATTTTTGTTACGATTTTTTTTCCATTTCCGCTCTCTATACTATATCCCTATCTGGTCACCACATAGTTCCTCCAAGATACTCTATCCCCCGCCAGCTTTTTTACGTTCTCCCAGGTCCAGCGTTCCGTAGCTCCAATGAATACATTTTGTGGATAGTGATCAGTTGCCTTTTAGGACGCTGTGATCCATTTAGTTGGTAGAAGAGACAAGCAGGGTTCAGAGTCTCTTGTGGCATCCGCAGCACATGTCCGAGCCAGGTCCTTCGTCGCTTTTTTATATTTTGGACGTTATAAAGACTAGTTAGTCCGCTCTCTAATCTATGTGTTTCACATGATATTATACATGCATAAAAGGACATAAAATAAATACTCTATTGACAGGTTACAGCAAGAATGCCCAACCAGTCGATCGCAAAGTAAAATTTGGTCGATCACGAAAAATATTATTTTTCGTTTCTCTGAAAATAAGTTGTTTTGTAAAAGTAATAAGTTAAGAAATACCAAAATTAAGTTATTTTGTAAGAACATTTCTTATGATATTTTGCATTTAAAATAAACACTTTAATGTTTAAAGGGAAAAAACACTTTAAATAAAATTTCTTATAAGAGATCGCAAAAAAACTTTACATTTAAAAGTAGATTACAGCGCAGAAAAGGTTGGGCACCTTTGGGTTATAAAATTGAATGAGTGTTTCAATGGCGTATTATTATTTTAAGAAACTTCCGTTATTTATAAAAAATACGTGTTTATGTTTATCACATATTTTTTTAATGGCGGTATTTTATAATGAATTATAAGCTTATGAAATATATCGATTTTAGTTTACTTTCCTGGTGTTAGAATCCCAATTGGCCGTATGTTTTGATATTTTTCTTTGTAATATCCGTATTAATATATTTGATTATATTTCTATACACTTACACATTATATCACTAAATAAATATAAAAAATATACATTGTGTATTTAGAAATATAATGGGTTATTAGGGTTAAGACATATCATCATGCAGTCACTCACCTTGATCGATACGTGCGGTAACTGTTGAGATGATAACTCGTGGAAATTGAAATCGTACTTCATTGACTATTCGATGACATTCCGGGCAACCGGATTCGTGACCTACGATTCAAAAATCCTAAACAAACACATAAGAACTCACTAACCACACCACTGCATAAAAATAATAATTTAGTATTAATTCAAAATTGCACTAACAACCACAACTTAGAACCACGTTCAAGTAAGAACGTAAACATCTTTCGCAGAATTATTACGCTTTTAATGTAATGAAAATATTGATCTAACATTCGAACGTTAGTTGTTGTAATAACAGTTTGAATTATAATCTAATTTTAAAACCTCCCGCCAAATATTATAGCGTATATTCGATATTGTATTAGGTTATCAGTAATACATAGGTTATGTCCGTAATCAAAACAAATGAGTAAATGTCAAATATGTATCTTTATCACATGTATTTGTAAGTTTTATTGAATAAATACAACAGTATTTATATAACAAACTGATAAAGAG
Organism: Himalopsyche anomala; assembly: GCA_031772345.1. Taxonomy (NCBI): domain Eukaryota; kingdom Metazoa; phylum Arthropoda; class Insecta; order Trichoptera; family Rhyacophilidae; genus Himalopsyche; species Himalopsyche anomala. The sequence goes on along the minus strand of CM062835.1, from coordinate 3,055,699 downwards.
TACAATATACGCATTCCATTGTTCATAATCACTTGTTTTAGTGTTTTAAACCTCGATATGTATTATTGAATTCGATCAGCTGATTTTTTAAACACACTGGCCGTACAAAATCCAAACGACAACCTAACGCAGCCGCGCTACGTTCGGTACTAAAAACAGAACATAGCCGGGATGGTTTCATACTGGAATTTTATCAAACCAGTTCAAGTTGCGTTCTTATTGGACTGTTCGTGTACGAGAACGAAGCGTTTTGTTCCGGGTTAAAAGCTGCGGAGCGTATTGGTTGAACGCTCGTGGTGGGGAAGGGTAGATTAGAGGCTCAGGTACGCAAAAGCAGAAGGGTCGATAAAAAACAATACCTCCGTATCTCTACGCTATTCTGTGGACAATATCAACAAAACTGAGGAGAGAGATTGAATTATTGCTGACGTGTGGATTAGGCCAAACACTTTCCATACGGTTATATCACGGGTGTTTATTATCTATGTTTTAGCGAGATTGGCTATACAATTGTATTACCTAAACAGTATTCGTTACCTTTAAAGCAATGAATAAATATACACTCGAGCCTCGTATAACACGGTTATATGGGTTCACAAAAACGTCTTGTAATACAAATCCGTGTTATACGAGGTTTGAACTTCATAAAAAATTAATGTTTGGGTTCCAAAAAAATATTTATGTTTGCTAATATTATGGCTGTGGAGTTGGAGTCGGAGCGAAAAATGAGCGGCTCTGAAATGTTTTCAAAAATATATTTAATGATGTGTATTCAAACAAAATAGTCTAAAGTTAAATTTGAATCATTCAAATTATGTACACTCCCACAGATTTTGTCACTAACGACCCGGGTTTCGCCTTTCGGCATCTTCAGGCGTTCAAGCACACGGATAAACTTGAACTGACCAAGATGCCGAATGAATGAAGATGCTGAAAGGCGAAACCCGGGTCGTTAGTGACAAAATCTGTGGGAGTGTACATAATTTGAACGATTCAAATTTAATATTGAAATTCCACCAAGCACCTTCAGTCGAAATCTTAAATAGTCCAACGTGTTGATATTACATGCTTGGCTAAATAAAGATGATCTGATGGAATGCATAAATTTCCTCGGAATCGGAGTCGTTTTTTATTTTAAGAGTGGAGTCGAAGTCGGAGTTGCAGTCGTTTTTTTTACTCGACTCCACAGTACCGGAACACAAGTTCATGTATAGTAATTATATCGATTGAAAAATAAATTTATGTTACTGTCTATACTGGAGTGCGAATCCGAAAACCATTACCAAATTGGACAATCATCAGAGAACGATGATTTCTCGGCTACAAGATCTAAATAAATATTAATACACTACATTATGTATATAAATCATTATTATTTGTACATCTTTTTAAACGAACAAAATAGTATTATCATTGTCTTATATCTTTCCACCCTGAACGAAACACATATTCCAGGAAAAATCGAATCTAAAAAAGATTTGTGAAGCATTTTTTTCAATGCAGGCTTTTCTCCGCGATATTTTATTCTATAAGGAGAATTTTATGAGTGATTTTGAAATATAAAAAGTATGTTTCTTGTTCAAAAGGTTGTAGTCGTAGTAAAAGAGCTTTCGGAAAACAAAAGCTGTTTCAGATTACGTAGCTTATTTATATTTGTCGGTTTTAGTATTACCTATTTTTAAAAATAAGCTTTTTTATTTATACTCAAACGAAATATGTTTGAAATCTGTCATAAAAATGTTACTTTTATTTTATTTCGAGTGTTTATTTTCGTGAGAATATAAATTTACTATAACATTAAATCACTTTTAGGGTGTTCACTGTCAATACTTGGTGGAAAGGCATTATATTAATAAAAACACAATAATCCTTTGTACTTCATTCCACTTTATTTAATATGTCAGGAACGGTTTCGCTCATTACGAGCATCGTCAACTGAACAGTTGACGATGTCACTCGTCAGTTGACGATGCTCGTAATGAGCGAAACCGGTCCTGACATATTAAATAAAGTGGAATGAAGTACAAAGGATTATTGTGTTTTTATTAATATAACATTAAATGTTTGACATTTTCTTATACCGGGAAATAAAAACATAATATTTTTTTAATTACTATTAATTTAATCAGTTAACAATGAGTAATTTTCAATATTTTAAAAATAATTACTTTTGGATAATCGTTTTGATTAGTTATTTCTACAAATTAAATACGCTAAAAAATCATTAATAATAATGAAAAATATTGTTTTCAGAAAAAAAATATGTCATATATAAGTTTAAAAAACAATCCTCAAAGATTTGAGCCTTATCACAGCATGCCAATGTTCAAAGTGTAAAACCATAGTTAGTAAATTTAATGTAATGTAATTAATAATAATTTATCTTAATTAACGTTTAAAAAACCCAGATTGCCTATCGTTCTTCGAATCACTAAAGTCATATCTAATAAAGCAATATTATAATTGTAATTTTAATTAGGATATTAGAGTGAATAACATGATGCATTGTGTATCTCTTCGGAGCCAGTATATATAGCTGAGAAAAATGTACGTTTAATCATGGCTCTGACGATGGCGAAAGCCGAAATAGCTATCAACTAATAAATATAAAAACTGTAGAACTAAATACGTTGCTATTTTTACCATATTATTTTTAAATGATTTGATAATATTCTACACCTACAAAAATGGATACGCGCTATTTATTATATATGGAATATTTTCAACGTAATTATTTAAATCCAGATCTTTATCCCAAAATTGTTCAAAAAAACAAAAAGTAATTTTATCTTTGTTAGTACAATTTACAACAAATGAAAATGTTTCTCACATGCACTGAATTAATGACGAAAGCTTTCGCAATTCGAATAATGTTTGCTCTTCTGGAATCAAATGAAATAAAATGCCTAATTGCTTTCGATGAAATTTTAATTAGACACATTTTTCGAAGCGAAAGTGAGTCATAAAAGCAATACACGTTTACATTTGACGTTTAATTGCCTTTTATTTTGATTATTAATTTCTTATGCATTCATTATTCACGTTTGTAAATATTTATTAATCTTCTAAGAATTTGAAGACAGCAAGTTTTTCGATTAAATTATGATTTTAGGCATCCAAATATTTTGATGTACATACTTAAATAAGTTCTCACAATTCTTTTTTTTTTGTGCAGAAGATATCGACTGTGGAAAAGAAAAAGGACATAACCCACACTTTTTTCAAAACAGTTTTTTTTCGATAATCACAATGTATCCAACTTGATATACGTTCTATCAAAAGTATGTAAGCTGCAAATGCTGAATTAGTATCTAAATTTAGCTTTTAAGTTTGAAAAAAATGGGCTTGTGAAAATTGAAATATATATTTATATTGAATAAAAAAAAACACAACTCTTTCCATTTTTATATAAAATAAAATGAACAACAAATGAAGAAAATAATCAAAATGAAATAAATAATTATTAAAATATTTTCAAAATTTTAATTTACTTTTTACGTCGTTTCTAACAAATAATCTTTATATTATATACTACATTAAGATCAATTTCTTGGTCTTGTAAAATATGTATGTATATGAATTTAGTTCTAGTGAAATCATCTAACTAAATGTTCAATTTCTAATATTTATTTCTGTCAATTAGGGTAATTCCAATTTAAAAATATGTACATTTGAATAGTAGTTGTATTGGAGTGCACGCGTACCCGAAATGAGTGCGCGAGGGCTTTCAAACTGCTCTGCGGCCGCGCGCGCGAGCAGCTTAGAGGGAACGTTGAACCTGACAATCTGATATACTCCATAGAAAATCATCTCTAAAAGGGATCATTTTTTATGACGATAATGTATATGATAAAGATGCATTCAATTGATATCGTTTCACACAAACCTTACAAACAGCTTAAAACTTAACTGGTGTAATACTAATAATACTTCAACAAGTATTCTCTTGCGACTTAATTTGCAATGATGAATGTTCTAATAATATGACCCCATCTGCAACACAGCGAAACACGTCATTTTACTTTCGTTTTCTCGTTTACCTGTCTAATTAATTACCATTTTTAATGTGTGAGTTTTTTCAAGCACACAAGCGCTCGTGGGAACGAACGAATACCCACTCTATCTGTAGCGCTATCTATATTATTAATAAAGTGAATTATTTACTTGAATTCAAAGTAAAATATTTGATGAATTTTATTCAAAGCTGACGCAAAAAGAACCACACAATTGGACGTTTGCTGTTACAGTCGTCAACGCAAACATTGATTCATTAAAATAGCATGAATATTTTATGAAGACTTCTATTTCAGACATACAGATTGCAATAGTGGTTCACTTTTTTTTTCTTGACGTAGTGATGTAAGTCTAACGCAACCTTTTTCTTACCACGGACCTTCTTAGAGTGTCTGAACTTTCGCAGATCTCTTGCAAAAGAAGGATTCTTCTTTATTTGAATTGCAATTATAAGCGTTGTTAAGTAAATTTAAAAAAAACACACGAGGAAATTTACTGAAACATAAAATATATTATTTTCCGTTATCATTGAAATATTCACATTAATTTCAAGTATTAATGGTCAACAAATATTCTTTTTTTAAACGTATTCGGACTTGTTAACACTCAAGCAACCGGCAGTTTTCGCATATGCAGCCGGATTTATGAGCAATTAAAAAAAATCATACCTTTTTATTTAATCCACACATTTCTTTTAAAAAAGGTATCGGAAGTAAAGACTCGTACCCATAAAAATAAAAAAATGAATGGTATTGTGAACTAGCATGTGGCTAGATAAAAAATGAATCATTCCACTTATGTTGACACTTATTAAAAAAAACTGATTAACAATTGCTGAGTTATTAAAAAAAATATTTCATATAAAATACATTTTTTTCTTAAATCTATTTTTTTATAAGGTTTGTAGTTGAAATATATGCAGGGCTGGCGCCAGATATTTGGCCGCCCCAGGCAAGACTGTATTTTTCCGCCCTATTAATAAAACTTCCTTTGTCGCTTAGACATTTGACTGCCTCTTCAGACTCCGCTTGCACGTAGTACCGTCACTGAATATAATATTATTTGAATTAGCAACTCTCAAACGCCCTTGACAAGGTCGGCGAACCCCTGTTTGCGGTGGTGTAACCCACATTTAAAAAAAACAATTTGCAGTTCTGAATTTCACTGTGGCCTCAACAGGTTTTTATTATGTGTTATGTGGTATAATCAGAGCCAAATTTACCGGATCCATTAAAATTCTAGAGGCCCCCAACCGAGATGTATTTTTTTTATTAGTATTGAAAAAAATAAATATAATGTTATTAATATATTATTTATGCGTCTTTTGTAATGTTTCAATTAACCTTTCCATTCCGTTTTCCAATACTATTAAAATGTTGTGTTTGGGGACCTTACATTTGAAATAGCATAGGGCCTCACCTCATCTTATTTCGGCTCTGGTAATAATAGATATAACATCTGGGCTTGATTCTTATAAAGTCAATATAGGTACTAAATGTTGGCAGAATCTGTTTCACAGACTATGACAGATAATGTTAAAAAGCAAGTTTAAAGCATTTTTCTCTTTTTCTTCGGGACCGAGTTAATAATCCTGAAATTTTGATGACTATTAACTTACACGCTCCCAATTTATTCTTACGTGGGCGAAACCATGACAAAAAACTTTTGTTTCTAAAAACTCGTTCCTCGCGTAGGTCGTATGAGTCGCCAGTTCCAAGGGCCGTTCGACTGATCAACTCATTGCCTAGAAAAGTGCACATTTTTAGTGACAGTATTTGTGATTTTGTATGTTTATTTTGATGTATAATGTAGTGTTTCTTTTAATATTTTTACTCGGTATATTTGCCGCCTGTGTGGCCGAGTGGTCAACGTTGTTGGCTTCGGTTACGGAGGTCACGGGTTCAAACCCCGGTACGGACAGTTTTATAAATTGATTTTTCAATCGATTTATGAATTTCTGTTCGAAGGCATGGATGTATATGATGTCTTGAATTCCCGTCTCCTACCCATCCTATCATATGAACGGGGCGTATCAAGAGCGATTAGCTTACAACTATTTCTGCCATAGCTCTATCCTTCTATCCCCACTCTCTTTGGAAAAAGAGAGGTTGAGCAACTGAGTAACAAGCAGTTCTCGTAGAAACACTTCTGTTGAGATAAACTCTATTAGGAGTCCATATGCTCCACATTGGGAGCGGACATGGTTAAAAAAAAAAAAAAATTGTCAAGTGAAAGTGTTTGCGAATTGGCGTCTTCTGTAATGTCATGTACTGTACTTTTATTTTTTTTTAACAATAAATGAATAAATGTTGATAGCATGCAATATTATAATGTAGATTCGTTCAGTGATCAAAGTGTTTATATTTGTCTTATAACTGTATCACGTAAAACGAAACTTTCAGATGATAAAATTAAGTAATATGCTACACATAGTGCCATAAAATCCAAGCGCTCATACATGTTTGAAATTTAATACTATACCTTTGCAAGAAGTCGACTCTCCTTCTGTTAAGTATAACATTTTGCAAGTTAAGTTCCCTCTTGAAATTTTCTTTGAAGCAGACTTGGAAGACAGTCACTTTCCTGGATGCAATTTACTAAAGTGCTGTTAAAATGCATTGCTTGTTTCATACTATAAAGTAGATCTCATTTCGGGATAATAAACTAATATCATTATTGCGTTAGAACTGAGACTCTTAAGGGACTTGCGATGCTATGTTCTTAGTAAAATATATTAGTCAAGACTTAATAATGAAATTACGAAGTAAGTTTTGTAACATGTTTTATTCTTTTATATCATCGTGGCGCTTTCGAAATCCGCTATGTATTTTCTTCAAAACATTACTGTAGTCTCAAAACACGTTAAAATACAAAATACAACAATTATTTTGTCACTTAAAAAATTGATCGCATACAAATTGGACTATTGATCGCATCCTAAAAAATATGACTGTCGAAAAAAATATTGCATTCCAAATTTGTGTCGCAAAAAATATTTTGTCACTTAATTTTTTTTTCTCTGAGAAAGTTGATCGCATACAAATAAGAATATTGATCGCATCCCAAAAGATCTAATGGCCGTCGAAAAAAATATTGCATGCCAAATTTGTGTCGCAAAAAATATTTTTTCACTTAAAAAAAATATTCTTTTCGAGAAAAATTGATCCCATCCCCAGTACCGGCGCGAGGTTGTTTGGCGCCCTAGGCAACGGTTATTGGCGCGCCCCCTTTTTAACAAACTGTGGAATATTTTTTTTATATGCATGTCTGCTCTTAATGTGAATCATATGGCCTCTTAATGGAGATATCTCAAAAGAAGAAGTCGTTCAACCTACCTTTTTCGAATTATATAGAAAACGATGAATAATTATAACGAACAGATACAAGTATAAACTATTTTTATTATTAGAATTTGTTACTAGAATATAAAAAATAATTTGATTACTCGCTTTATGCGCCCCTTAATGATTTGCGCCCTAGGCGATTGCCTATTTCGCCTGTATGGTAGCGCCGGCCCTGCCCATCCCAAATTGGAAAATTGATGACAAATCTTATGACTGGCGGAAAAAATATTGCATTCCAACTTCTTTAAATGTCCAAATAGATTTGGCGATGAGTCTTTCAATATAAAATTAAATTTTATCATTTTTTTTGATTCACTTATATATTAAATTTAATGATTTATCTCAATCATTGTAAGTCGAAGAAATATATTGTTATTTGTTTTACATCCGAAGCAATTGTGATAAAGAATGTTAAGCTACAAATTGGTTTTTAAACCTTTTCAAATAGTATAAAACCCTTATCTTTATGAGCAGCCTTATGGGATTTCAAAAAGATACGAATACCTTGCTATAAAAGCAGAATTCTACCTTATTAGGATTCAAACGTAAATAAATACATTCTTCTTTGTAAATATTTCTGAAAGAACTATCATGAATTTATTGACGTGGATTGAAGTAGGTTCGTTGTTCGAGTCCCAGGCATTCATTGACCGCTTGGATATAAATTTCCGCAACAAAAGCTTCCTATTGATAAATTGCAAAGAGAGAGCTTTGGGATTAAAAAGAATCGAGAGAAAATTTTGAGATGCACTTTTATGGTATTTTGAATGACTTTTCTGATCTTCACTGCCGTTTGTACCACAATGAGGATTGTAGCCCGTTGAAAAAGAAATGAATGGATGGTAAAAAAAAGTTCACAATTTTAATTAAAATTATCCGTTCGCAATATGTAGGATTATATAATGATAGCTCTTTGAAGAAGACCAATGGACCCGGGTCATCAGTTTTACACAGCAATTTGCATTTATACCTTTAATTAAATAATAAAATTTGTCTTAAAAAAAAAAATTATCGATACTGCAGTCAAGTGGTCGACGTTTTTGTGCGTTCAGTTTTTGATTTCTGATTTAAACAACTGTGCTTTTAAACATTACTTAACTTACTTTAATAACTTACAAACCATCAATGATGTAGTACTTAATTGTTGATTGACTTCCATCACTTTTATTTTATTCCGAAACAATTTAAATTTAAAAAAAAATGATGCTTAATATTATATAACAATACCAGTTTCATGTATTTTTATATGTCAAAACTAAATACAATGGAATAAAAAAATCCGATATAGTAGCCACTACACCACTGTGTTCGATCAACAAAATGGGACCCAGCGAAAGCGATTAGGTAACTGATATATCTGTCATATCTTCACCTTCTCCTAGCAAGTGAATATGGTTGAAAAAAAAAATTATTGACAAAACAGATTGGTCAATATCAATTTGACAGTATTGTTATCGTCAGTTGCTCAGTAAAACTAAAACCCGGCGATGAAAATTAATATATTTTTTTAATCCATGTCCGCTCCCAACGTGGAGCATATTGCCTCCTAACGGAGGTATTTCAACATAAGTTTTTCAACGAGAACTGTTTGTTACTCAGTCGCTCAACCTCGTTTTTCAAATAGAGTAGTAGGACTAGAAGGATAAGACTAGGACAAGATTAGTGATTAACTTATCGCTCTCGTTTCACCTGGTTATTAAATTATCGGAAGGAGGGGGGGGAATTTTAAAACACCAAAAACACCCATGCCTTCGAACAGTGAGTGGTACGGAAAGCAGTATAAGGCTAGAATAGGACTAGTGGTTGACTAATCGCTATTGCTACACCCAGTTATTAAAGGATCAGAAGGATGGGAGAAGAGGAAAAAATGTAAATTGACATCACAAGCACCTAGTCTTCGATCACAACTTTAAATTGAATAATTCTCAAATTCACTGTGATGTGATCGGGAATTAAACCCAGACCTGCGTGATCGGTAGAGCAAGCTCTAACCAACTGGGCCACAGCAGGCGACAAAATTATAATTGATTACAGTAAAAATAAATATTTGTTACGATGTAAATAAAATTACTGACCAAATTATAAACCGCTATATTTATGTATTTATGGCTACCGCTACGAAGGTCACGGGTTCGAATCCCAGTACGAGCAGTTTTATAAATTGATTTTTCAATCGATTTATGAATTTCTGTTCAAAGGCCTGGATGTATGTGATGTCTTGAATTCCCCCCTCCCGCCCCTCCCATCCTATGAACGGGGCGTATCGAAAGCGATTGGCTAACCACTAGTCCTGTCCTAGCCCTTTCCTTCTATTCCTACTCTCTTTGGAAAAAAGAGAGGTTGAGCAACTGAGTAACAAGCAGTTCTCGTAGAAACACTTCTTTTGAGATAAAATATGCTCCACATTGGGAGCGGACATGGTTAAAAATATATATATATATATTCACGAGTCGATTTATGCATTATTTTTTTAATATGTAATATATTTTTAAGCCCAATCGTTTTAAATTGCGAACAATAAATCATTTATTTCAATATTTCATATAACAGTTATGTAACGTCAAGAAGTAAAATATTTTTAAATCGGAAAATCATTTCAGATAAACTCCAAGGGAAATTTTACTACTTATGGAGAAATGAAAAAACATACAGGCCTAAAAAGATCCTAAACTGTAAATTTAAAACAAATATAATTTGATATTGACCTTACTGGTACGTGAGCACGGATCCACAAGATTGATTCAGAAAAGCTTTTACTAATTGACAGAAGACAAAAAATATTCCAGGCCGTAAATTATTACATTACAAGTGAATGCAAACAAATAGAAACATTACCGGAAATGATAAAATCGATAGTATATTATCAATTGACACCGAATAGAAGGAGAGCTTAAGTTCTTTGCTGCCGCGAATAAAAAATACATTAAGCTTTTGCCTGAAAATCTATCGTCTCAATTGAAAATACCATATCTCCTGTCAATATTATAAAATGTATAGTTGTTTGTCGGATCTTATGGCCCAACTGTTAGCGTTGTGGGCTTCCGTGCTGGGCTTCACGGGTAAGAGTCCCAGTACGGGCAGCATTTTTTTCGAAGGCATGGGTGTTTGTGATGTTCAAAAAATTCCCTTCCACCCTTTCCGATTCTTTAATAACTGGTTGTAGTGAGAGCGATTAGTTAACTTCAAGTAATTAATTGATTAATTTACCCATTGTTATGTGATGTTAAAGCGAAAATTAAATTCGTCCGTTCAAAAAGTCACGAACGGTAAAATTTCTCAGCCGACAGTGACAGCAGCGAATAACTTCTGTATTAAAAATTGAATACATAAATACATGTGTCAATTTTTCATTTTTTTTTAAAATATTAAATAAAGAAGTTATTGATTAATACATGAATGTAGGAATTTTAATATATTTATGATAACTTTTACACGATATTTAAATTTTTAGAACCAATTATATGAAAGTAAAGTTTTTTTTGCATTTTTTTATACGCGTCAATTTCTGGAACCAGTGTACCCCTTAAAAAAGTTCTGGGTCTATTACTTGCTTTCGATGATCTAAATATTTAAAATCTAGCATTTTTTAAATTTAAATACGACTTATTACTTACGCAAGTTCGTAAACAAAAAAAAATAATCAAGAATACAGTAAAATAAAAACAAGCAAATCAATTATTATCGCCTCAAAGGGTTTTTATGACTGCATAAGAATGAGAATTTTTTCAAAGTATACAAATATCAAAATATATCACGATAGTTTAAAATATAAAAAAATACGATTCGAGTTGTCAATGTTGGATCATTGCTATGCTACGTTGCTTAACACATATTTGACTTAGATAAAAAAAAACTTCAAGCATCGTAAAAATAATAGTTTTTACGTATTTATTTTTCCATTATTCAACGTTCTAGAAAAAATGAGAGTATTGAAGACATGACGAAAAATAATATGAATATCGCTCGCAAAATGATTTTTTATAAGAAACGGTTTGTACCGAATCATTTTTGTGTAACTTTACGTATGGGGTTTGTAAAGTTAACAACTCACTTGACATATTATAAATTGCCTACGACCTGTGAACTCTTCATTGGTGCGGCTTTGTATACTCAGAAGGCCTAATGCGAAATCGATAACTAGTGAGCTGCCATCTCTATATGAATAAATATAATTCATTTTTTTTTTGACATGAACTTATTTTCTCGTCACTGCCACGCGCCCGTTAATAACGACATACGTGTTTGTGTAACGAAATATTATATATATTTATTTCCGAAAATCGAGATTGACTTTTCATGTTCATATACTTATTTCTTTTAAAAATGGTAGCGGGTATAAGCATTATCGGAATAAAATGTTATAGGTCCTTTAATCTTCAGCGTTCGTTCACTTCAATCAAGATATCGACAGACTCGAACCCCCAGACGGACAATTCCTTAATTATTATTTTTTTTACAAATGACACATTTTTTTAATAATGTAGATTGTTGAATAATAACAAAATAATTGTGTTTAGTTTTTATGAGAGCGTGAAGCCGAAATGGGTATTAACTAAATATATATATTTTTAAATAGGTTGTTATTTTTTCTTTATTGTAATGGAGTTCTACCAAGTAAAAGACAAATCAATCAATAAATTAAAAGAAGCTTATACTACTTAGACAATTATATTGAATCATATTAAGTTCTGACAATGACTCCGAACAGAACCTAAAAAGCTGTGAATTTTTAAATTTTTAAATAAATGTAGAAATAAATAGTGTTTTTTTGACCATGCTATAATTTATTTCTGCCAAATTTATGCCAATTCATAATGTATACATAATGTCTTTTCACCGAGAATTAACAATTAACACAATTGAAGTGTTTATAGATACGTAAAAGTGTAGGTTTTTATAATCTAATTCATATGATCTCACATAAAACTGGGTGACGCGAGAGTGATTACCTAAAAACTATCCTTTTCTAAGTCTGGTTTTTTATAAAATCATTCTCATTTTTTTGTAATGAGAGGATGTGTGAAAACATAACAATCAGTTTTCGCAAAATAAACAATTTTGAACAGCGGATATGGCGATCACTTAAATAAGACTTAAATTTCATAATACAGTAAAACCCCCATTAACACTTATGTCGGGATAGTGTTATTCGGGGTAGTGTAATTGGGAGTGTAAATCTCATACAAAATTAGGGATTTGGTTTTCTCCGCAAAAAATGCAAAACTAATATTTCCCTTAGTTTTTCAAAAAAATATATTGACAAAATATTCTGTTACCAAGAGATAAAATGCAAAGGGCGCCAAAATCTCACACATAGACAGTCGCCAGCTATACGTGTATAGCCTGGCACGTGTTGAATACACAGACACCAGCCAACAATTAACTGTATGCGCGGCACAGGCGACTGTCTCGTAGTAACGACAATGAAATGCGACCGTACATTTGCGGCGAATGTTTCAAGCCTACGCGTAATTTGGGGTAGTGTAATTGGGGGTTCCACTGTAATCACATAATATTATACCATCAATGGTACTTGGCGTCGTACTCAAAGACACCCACTGTATTGTCTTTATTTATGTGCTTGAATAAAAAAATGTGAAAAGATATAATATTTTTTTTAGAAACTAAAAACTTTCATTTTATTCTCAGTGCGGTGCTCTTTGTGTAATAAATTGATTTTTTTTTATTACAAACCCCTTCAAGTAAAAGTCCCATTCACTTATTTCACGAAAACGTAAAATTTCTTTACCAACTTCCTTAGAACTTTCTTCGCGGAAGTCTTATAAAGTGCAGAACTGACAATGGGTTTATTATGTTTGGGATGACAATATGGTTGCCTTATAAATTTTAACAAAAGCTTTAAGGCAACATAGTATTTTTAAAGAATGTCCCAAAAAGTGTGCACCGACTTTGACAGCAAAAATTAACAAAAACAAATATCCTTTATAGATTTCACTATTCATGGTGAGTAAAGCAATCGACCTACTACAACAATTATAATCAAGAAAAAATATGAAATGTCTTATATACAAAAAATCGTACAATTGACAATTGATAAAATCTACCCTAATAGGATTTTTAAAACATCCCAGTTGAGTTAAACATTCTTTATCATTATACTACAATTCAATTTATCTGTAAAAATTACCAGGGAGCCAGTGGAGTGCTTAAGCAGTGACCGTCTATTTTTTTTTTTTTCAATAAAAATAACATCTCAACCAAAACGAACTATTTATTTTGGGAAATTTTATTAATTGTTAACAAAATCAAATACAGCAATATTAACATATTTTTTTATTTCATTAACAATTCTTCATTTGACAGTTGTTTACTATTTCAACATTCAATAAGCTATGAATATTTAATAAAAGCTGAAAATAAAATAAAATGTTAATATTAATATAAACGTATTTGAGATATTTCCTGCGTGGTCGAGTGGTCAACGTCGTTGGCTTTGGTTAGGGAGGTCATGGTTTCGAATTCAAGTACGGACAGCTTAATAAATTGTTTTTTTAATCGATTTATGAGCTTCTGTTCGAAGTAACCCCTTCCATCCGTCATATCCCAAAAACGGGGCCTAGCGAGAGCGATTAGCTAACCATTAGTCCTGGCCAAACCCAATCCTTATATTCCTACTCTATTCGGAAAAAAAAGAGGTTGAGCAAGTGAGTAACAATCAATTGTCGTAGTTTTTTTTATTTTTGATGAGATGCTTCCATTAGAAGGTCATATGCTTAAAATCGGAACGAACTCGGATACAAAAAAAAAAATAAAAAAACACTATTCATCTCATTTGCCGAGTGTTAAAAAACATTTCATTTTTAAGCATAACAAATTTAGTGTTAATTTGACTCCGGAAGGAAAAAAGGAGACAGTTTATGTACTTATTCAAAAAATATTTCGATAACAAAATATGTCAATACACGACAAATGAATGAAGAAGTAGCTTTTATAGAGGCAAATATTTTTATTGCCCATATAATTTAAAAAACCAAAAAACCGTTTCCGGAGACTATTTTAAAGAATAGTTTTACTGAAGTTTGAGGAATTTATATATTGTCTTCATTTCATCATCAATCATCATTTGAGAAACTTATTTTATTTCGGTGAACTGGAGTAAGAATAGTTGAAGGTACCGATACAATTTTTAACGAACAATTATAATAAATATTAGAATCGATGATGTATAAATAGACAAACGATTAAAAGTATTTCACACAGTTATAAGTTTTCATACGCGACTAATTAATTTTAAAAAAAAATGAGGGATCCTGGCATGTCATGGGAGGAAACAAAGCAATTGGCCGCAGACAAGGAAACATGGAGGTGCCGCGTGGCGACCATATGCTCCACATGAAGAATATCATGTCAAAGTTACTTGAGATCATTACCAAAAAAAGACGGATAGTTAAGAGATTCCAGAATTTGTTGTCCACTCGAAGTGACGATTCGACAGATTTTACAATCAATCAAAAGTGTGAGACCATTTTTTCAGCTACTTATTTGAAAAAGCTACGTCTTTCAGTAGATCCAGTGCTATTGAGCATTTTTAAACATTACTTAGGGAATTTTACGTGTTTTAGTAAATTCTGAGGTCCCGGGATTAGTACTGACACAGTCCCTGTTAATTTTGAATTTCTGAATGTGACCATTCATTCAAAAAGTTTGTCTTCCCCTGTATTATATTATTCTATCTTTGTCACGTTTTACGAAAATATGATGATTCTGCTTTTTAGAACACATGTATCAATCTTTCGAATATTCAAAAATTAAATTTGAATATAGAACACGGCAACTGCAATAAATAAAAACAAATTTATAAAACATGAGCGGTCAAACGAAAAGATGCATTACTTACTTAAAAACACATAATTAAGATTCAAGGATGTTCATTGTATTTATTTATAAATGTTTTGTTAATTGTATTGTTTCATTGAAAATTATTTTCAGGCTGAGTAAAAATATAATTATATCGTACGGTTACTCTTACTCTTGTCTCCATTGAAGTATTTGATACATTATCAATTTAAAATTATTATACTCATACAAATAAAAATTAAATTTCGATATTCCACTTGTATTTATATGTATTGATTGTGAAATCAGGGTTATTTTGTTTTAAACTGATTTTAATGCAAAAACACTAGAATACAATTATGGAAAGAGGTTAACTCCATGGTCTCGAAACGATTTAAAGATAAGAGAGATTTAACTATCACAATATCAACTGTCATCCTCGTTTACTTGTATTTAAGGAGTGCCTCACAAATGTTATAACATATATCACACCATTCACATTTTTTTTTTAAATTTCCACGTTTACAACCAGTTGATTGTCTACAATTGGCTAGGTATTTAACTTAACATTTTTCATATTTTACTCATGTTATATCAATTGATTCCCGCAATCAATAAAAAGTAATATAGGTCATGTTTGCGCTCAACTTTCGTTATAGTGCATCATGGAAATTCATACGTCGATAATGCAAGAATCGCAGCAGCTCTCAGGGGAAAGAAAATGATGGCGCTGAAAATAAAATAAATAATATAAGTCGCAAGCAAACACGGAAGCGAGGAAATTGAAATCCGCTCGGCTATGTAATAATTTCGAGCGGGAAAGAATTTTTCACGCGCTTTCCCGAATCCAAAACAATCGAATTTGCGCACAACATGCCGGCTGCTGTGAGAATTTGAAAAACACCAATCGATTTGTCAGTTGAAAAAAAAACATATTTAATAAGTTTTTATTAACTCTCGCGGCTCGGAGACTAGAAAAATACTTCTCGGCCGATGGGGGTCTTTTAGGGACCCCAGTGGTTTCCTCATTATTGGCCTTATTCTTATGAATTTCAAAAAAATATATAGTCTAAGGGCTTTAAAATATCTCTCTGCATCATTCCTCATACATTTGTTTATAAAAATCCGTGGTTTTTTAATAAATAATCATATTTTAAGTTGCGCGTAAAATATACGTCATTTCAGTGCAAATATCAATGTGCTACTGGCGCGCTTTACTTAGCGGCGTTCAGCCTAGTTATCTTACAAACGATCGCTGATAAGCGGGCGCTTATCTCTTGTCTTATCGTATTTATATAAACTACAAAAGGTCAAAAAAACTATGATATAAGAATACCTTAATTATAAACATTGTATCACCCATATTAAAATAGATATTTAAGAAAATGTGGGTATTGGGGTCGCATTTCTTGAGCTTAGAACCGGAAAAGTTAAAAAATATTGACCACACAGTATACAAAAATTCTATAATTATGATTGAAAATCAATCGCTTAAACATTCTTCAGCTTTTTTAAGCCGTGTGGTGACCACTTATGTGACTTTTTCCTACTCAGTAATCAAGGGATGAAATTTTAGAATAGCTAACGTCATTGATTGATTTTTCATCGTATTTACTGTACATATATGAAAAAGCTTGGATAGATTAATTCGAGTGCTTAAACTGAAACTACGCTATTTACAAAAAAGTGTTGTTTTTTTTGTGACAACGTTATTTTTCATGCTCAGCTACATGAACGTCAAACAACGTTATGTCAATCTTTTTTTTTTTTTTTGCTTATAAATCACCATTAGAGTTAAACGTTAAATAGTTTCTCTTGCTTAATATATATAAAAATGCATCACCATAAGCAATATAATGTACACAATAAATTATCAAATATGAACATTAGCTTTCAAATATACATCTGCTTTGTAAAGTTACTATTATATAAAAAAACGTTTTTTGATTCTCCTGTAATGTAACACATTTCTATAAATTGTTTTTTGACCTTTGTAATGTTTTCATTTCTTATCACTTATTTGTTATTTCTGATGTTAACACGTGGCGCAAATAAATTGATTAGTAAGCAACTTAATCTGTGATAGCCAAATTTCTGCCATTAACTTTCTGTAAAAACAAAAGTTTCCATTTATCCATTTATTTACAACCTGCTATAACATTATTAAAAAACTTTTGTAAAAGTTTTATGCTTCAGCAGACTTGGTAAAAGTTATCTGGTGTATAATATGTATCTATTATTTTATTTTCAATTTGATAAATTAAAAATATATATACATATTTGACAATACAGCTAATGAAATTGCGTCAAATATTGTATAGTTAAAAAATCATACAAGAAAAACTCGATCAACTTGAGGTAAATTAATACCAAAAACACATGTTATGCCTTAAATTTAAATTTAAAAAACTATATATGACATTTGCCTTACCGGAAATTGAGCCCAGACCAGTAAACTCTATCCTACACGACCACAGGGACGTTATGACTCGAAGAGAATTTACCTAGTTAATTTTCAAATATTCTATTAATAAATGATATTATTTTTGTGAAATCAGTATGCAATATTGAACACAAAATCAATGATGAGAAATCCAAAACAGGGTAACAGCTGAAAATTCGTTAAGCTCTCAAAACGTTGAAAGCTTTCATCGATGACAGATAAATGACAATTTGATTACGAGATAAAAATTTATTGCGAGTTTCAAAACGATATAAAATTTTATTATAATCCGCTTAGCTGATTGCTGGGCGCTTGTATAATATGTTGTCATAGAGAAATAATACTGGGGTGGCATTTTATGAACAATAGGCAGGATCGTTACAAAAATAAGAGTTTGGCATATGATTAAAAAGTTAAGTTATAATAAACTATCAAATCATGTTCTGATGTTAACTGAATAGCATCTAAAATATGTATTTAAACAACTACATGATAAGAATCAATACCTTAGCTTTCATTTAAAGGATAATAATAAAATATAACGGTGACACATTAGGAGAAATGCGTGTTTTCTTAAAATCATTGTCAATGTTTTTAAATTGAATATTAAGAACAGAAAAGGAACGATTTTAGAATAAATCTAATATATATATATAAAAAATAATGTTTGTTTGTTCGTACTTTATGCGTTGCCACAACGTTCATCCGATTGCAATAAATCTTTGACCAAGTTTTTGCTTGCACTTCCAAAAGATTATGGGCATAGTAAAATTAACTTACAGTAGGACAACATCGTTGTCACGGGTTTGAATCCCAGTACGGACAGTTTTTATAAATTGATCTTTCAATCAATTTATGGACTTCTGTCCAAAGGCATGGAATGTCTTGAATTCACTCCAAGTCATCCTACCTAAAAGTATTGCCCTAGCCCTATTCTTATATTTCTAATATCTTTAAAAAATGAGTAACAAACAGTTTGCTCGTAGAAAAAAATCTGTTCAGATACATACATATAATACATACATTACCATTAACTACATAAAAATACATTTATAACTATATTTCCGTTTCTTTTTTCTCGATTCAATAAATTATTGTATTATAGCAAGGATTGCATTTTTATATGTTTGATTCAGAATCAACTGCAACAAAAAAGAATTTTAGATTAAGAATAAATAAATAATTTATGACAGATGTTAGATATACAAAATGGGGATGGAAAAAATAGTTTCAACAATTGAACCAGGATACAACAAGTGCCGTTTATTTAAAATGTTGTAGTAAATCTAACAAAATTAATATTGGAAATTAAATTAAGAGTCTTTCTCTTCTGATAGAACAATGGAAAAAGGGTCTGGTCAGAAAAGCACAAGAGGTGTATCTACGCTTTGTATATTAGGATCGGATTGGTAGTAGGTACAAAAGCACTATTAAAAACAATAATGGTACTCACTACAATAATGTTATTAGCACTATGTTATTATTTGTTACATCTAACCTCCCTTTTCTTTGCGTACAGGAAAAAATAATTGAGACCTCAAGTTTGTATAAATTTATTAGTTAAGAATTAGAAATTAATAACTTAACAATAGTTTTACGAAGATGCTACTCAAAGAAGTGAAATACGTGACACAATTTGTAGCACAGTCTGTAGATTATCAATTATCAAATTTGATCTATATTAAAAACATATTGCCGAAACCATTGAAGCTGTAAGAATCAATGTTTACTTTTTAAATGCATAACTACAAGATATTTTCGATGGATATATCAGATACTTTTTATCACTTTTAGGGTGTTCACTGTCAATACTTGGTGGAAAGGCATTATATTAATAAAAACAAAATATTGCTTTGTACTTCATTCCACTTTATTAATTAGGTCAGGACCGGTTTCGCTTATTGCGAGCATTGTGAACTGAAAGAAACCGGTTAATTGACCTAATTAATAAAGTGGAATGAAGTACAAAGGAATATTGTATTTTTATTAAGATACTTTTTAGAAAATATTTTTTTTAATTCTGCAAAATCATTAAGAAAAATGAATTATTGTTTAAAAAAAACATATACATAATTTGCCTGCTGTGGTCTTGGTTAGGACATGTTCTTGATGTTTTTGATGTAAATTCTTTTTGAGTTAATCTCGAGTCATTTACAAAAATATTCTCATAGAGTTTATCTTGTAAAATCTTTCAATCTAAAATATTTGGAGCGTTTGCATTAGCTATAATTCCAAATATTTTTTAATTAAAAAAATAGGTTAACCACTCTTTAATTTATTTTCTATTTAATTTACTCTTCTAAATACATATAATTAGTAATGTTCACTTTTAAGCTGTTTGCTGTCAATACTTGGAATGGCATTATAATAAAAATAATAAAGCATTTTTATTATAAATGTTATTGTGGTTACTCTTATTATTTGTACATGTTTAGCCCTTTCTTCGGATATAATAGAAAAAATCCATACATCAAATTAGTAATGAATTATTACATAATAGTAAGAATTAACGTTTAATTTAAAAATATAAATAGCCTTAGGGTATTTGTCTAAAGTGGCAAAAACAGTCACAATGAGTATAATAATATAATTATCAAATTTAATCGTAGTTATGTTGAATTAAATAACATCGAATCCATAAAAAAATATTATACGTATTATGTTAGAATCAATTACGCCGTGAAAAAGATTTATACCTTTTTATATAAAAACGTATCTCAAATGCGTGAAAATAATGTGAATTAAGGTAGCGTTGACAAAAACCTCAACGAAATTATTAATATTATATGTATTCAAATACTACAAAAACTAACCTTAATAAAGGCACAAAGGCTTTCATATCAGCGAAGCTTTCATGTATGTAAGAAAGCTTTCGGTAAGCATATTGCCCATGTGAAAATAGATCGCTTTTTGGGACTTAACCGGAATATCCATCCCTTCTGTAAGTTTTAATCCATGTATATACCTGATGAGGAAATCTCGGACCGTGAAAAGCTCGGTTGGTTAAGTGTCTACCTCACGATGAATCAATACGGAAAAATTCCAACAAAATCTTTATGATACTTTTTGTATTTAATATAATTTATATTATTTTTAAATGGCTCGTATTTTTCTGGTCAGAATTTAAATAACATTGGTCAGAATTTATATTAAATGATGATAATATATTAGTCAGAATAAATAATCATAATTTAAATGAAATTTTAAAAAAATAACCTAATCTTACCTAACCAAAATTGTTATATAATAGCCGGTACCTGGCAAGCGTTGCAAAGAAAGTGTTTGTGTTTGTTGAAGTGCTTTTGGATAAACAATATGTTTTCTTTTTCTGTCTTTTTGACATTTGATGTTTGCTACCGATTGTCTATACTCTATGATACGACACACGCACCACCTACTGTAAGTTAATTGTACTATGCCTATAACCTTCTCGAAAGTGCAAGCAAAAAGTTAGTCGAAGTTTTATTGCAGTTGCATGAGCGGTGTGGCAACACATAAAGTACGAACAAACAAACATTAATTTTTTTATATATTAGATTACATCATTTTGGATGTTTGAAAAAATATTGAAATTATGCCGCGCATTTATTTGATTGGTCTGCTCTGCCCGTGTCTTTTCCGCGAAGTTAACCTTTCACCTTAGAGGGAATATTGAACAAGATTCTTTTATTTTTACAACAAAAAATACGAAATTTCTTATTTTGAGTGTGGTAATAAAATATGATTGCCTTACAAAATATCCGCAGTATGGCTTGTCAATTTTCAAAAACCGGCTTTAAAAACCGGTTTTTTGGTTAAATTTGTAACATTCGAAAACTGGTTTTTCAAGTTCGTAACCGGTTGTGCAAAATTTTCCATAAACGAGTCTATAAACAAAAGGACGGAAAATTTGGATCTTTTATTTGATGGCTTAAAAACCATATGCCCCACATCATTACCCAGCGAAAGGATATTCTCGATATCGGGAAATTTTTTTACAAAATGATCAGTGGACGCTTTGTGTTTTCTTAAATCATATTTTCTGAGTAACACCAAAATAATTTCTTGTTGTGTAATTATTACGTATATAAATAAACAACATAAAAAATAACCCCTTTTCGCTATTTTAATTAAATAATCCATTTTTGTAAAACTTCGAAAACCGGATAAAACCGGTTTTCGAACAAAATTGACATTTGAAAACAGGTTTTTTCAAAAGTCGGTTTTTGTATAAGCTCTAATCCGCAGTCTAACAATAAATTAAATTAGATTTATTTGTCTATATTTCAACAATTAAAAATTTGTGCTTTTTCAACATGTTGTAGATGTAATTGTAATCAATCATATGTTATTACAGCATCTAAATCCTATATTTTTCATAGTTTCTATCAATATTGAAGATTGTTGTTTATTGATGTTACTTTAAAAGTACATAGGAACCCCCAATTATACTACCCCGGATTACGCGCTGGCTTGAAATATTCGCTACAAGTCCCCCAATTGCACGGTCGCATTCCATTGTCATTACTACGAGACGGTCGTCTGTGCCACGCATACAGTCAAATTTTGGCTAGCGTCTGTGTATTCAACACGAGCCAGGCTATACACGTATAGCGGGCGAGTTTTTACGTGTAGGATTTTGCAGCGCTTTGCATTTTATCACTTGATAACTAAATATGTCGTCAATATTTAATTTTTTTTAAAAACTAAGAGATATCTTAGTTTTGCATTTTTTGCGGAAAATACCAAATCCATAATTTTGTAAGAGATTCACACCCCCAATTACACTGTCCCGACTTTAGTGTAAATGAGGGTTTTACTGTTTCTTGCATTGGTAGTCCTAGCACAGCATTTATAAACAAACAATCTTTCATAAATTATTACTTGTTGAAAATACTAAAATATATAATCATGTTGATGTTTGCTCATCTAGAATACAGCATATACATAAAATTTCAATATAAATCTTCACCAATATAAAATATAAATAAATTAATCATTTTAGTGTGAGACATACGTAAAAAAATCGGTGAAGCTTTACAACGTAACGTGTGAAAGAGGCTTTAGGCGTATTAGGCTTTGTTGCTATAATAAGATTCCTTTCAACTAACTTTAAGGGAGCTTTCGATTACAATCTTAAACGTTGTTTTGTTAGTAAGCTTTTGAAACCGAAAAGATTAGATTAGTGGGGGAATCTTTACGTGAAGACTTCAAAAGTTAACAAATTAGGCTGAATACATATTATTGTAGAATAAAATTTCAAGTCAGTTCAACTATATATTTTATATTCAACTAGCCGGTTCCCGGCAATCGTTGTAATGCCACTCAAAGAAAGTAAGTGTTTGTGTTTTCATTGTGAAGTGCATGTTTTCTTTTTCTGTCTTTTTGATGTTTGCTGCCGATTGTCTATGTCGTAACACACGTAATTAACTAACTACTGTTAGTTAATTGTACTATAACCTTCGCGCAAGTGCAAGCATATGTTGTCAAAATGAACTGTATGGCAGACATACAAACATTATTTTTTACATATAAGTTCTACTGTAAGCTAATTTTACTATGCCCATAACCTTCTCGGAAGTGCAAGCAAAAAGTTTCTCAAAGTTTTATTGCAGTCGGATGAGCGGTGTGGCAACGCAAAAACTACAAACAAACAAACATTCATTTTTATATATAAGATTACTTGATAGTAATAAACTTCGCATTTTTGTTTGTTGTTAGCAAATATGTTATTTACAAAATATTTTCTGAAAGGAAGCGTTTTTTGAGTAATATTTTTTCTAATTTTAAAGAAGGTTTCCAAACCAAACCGTCGTTAAATATATATTTATTTTTTTAATATTGAATAAATTTAATTCTAAAAAATAAATTCTAAAAGTAGATACAAATTTAAACGATTCAGTATTTTCGATGGTTTTGGCGGTAACTTTGTGGAAGTTCATTTTAATATAAAATTTAGTTAATATAAAATCAGATTAGTAATTTAGAAATACTCCACCGAGTAAATAAAAAGGGTTTAAAGATGAATAGCTTAGAATTTTTAGACATAAATAAAACTCTTAACAAAAAAGAAATATTATTAAATAATATTCTTAATAGGAATGGTTGCTCGCCATTACTTACATTGTTTCCAATTAATAGAGTAATCACAAACCAATCTGATTGACTGCAGCTCAATAGTTTAATAGTTTGTAATGTTTAACGTCATTAGTAGTATGATTTATTTGTTTGCTTTATTTCGATTCTATAACCCCCTCTTTAAAAGGGAAAAATCCCAATCTAATTGATTGCAGCTCATTAGTATCATTATTTGTTTGCTTTATTTCGATTTAATAATCCCCCTCTTTGCTTTACTTAAAAGGAAAAAAAACCCAAACTCCATTTTGTAATTTCATAATTTAAATTTTTTATAATCAATCTTGCTTCATTGCTTAAGCAAAATTTGCGATAGTAAGTCTGAAGATGCCTCTGAAAGAGGCGAAACACGTGTCACAGTTAGTTACACAATACGTGGAATAATCAAAGTTAATTTAAATTTTATATGATTCAGTATTTTCTGCACTATTAATATTGATATACGTTTGACTGAACGACTCCTCTGTTTCGATGCAATATTATAATACATATAAAAGTATTTTTCTTGCTCTTCAATAATGGAATTTAAAGTACCTAGTATATATATTAATATGCCAAAATTCATATTCAAAACTAAACATGGTAGAGGTATACGATTACAATTATTGGAAATTCCTCTTCGCTTTTATTAGTATCAGAAAATTTTAATATCAAAATTCTTCCAAAATTTCTCGCCTCAACAAGTTTTGAAATACTGCTAATAGTGCGGTTCCATTCAAACATTACTCGAGTCACCTTTGATTCATATAAAATGAATGTATGTTTCCCAAACTGAATTGAATCGAACGAATCTTGTGAGAATCTCGGCAAAACATATTAAACAAAAGTATATTTCTAGCCAGGTATCTATCATTGTTTTAGCTGGGTATTAACTCTTAATTATCAATTGAATGAACTGTCATTTTCCGTTTGAACTCTATTACAATAAAGAATTATAGAATACGCGTTTGATATCACGTCACCATCCATAGTTATAGCAATAGCTTGATGTCAAAAAAGTTACCAACTATGTTAAATTATTCTTAGGGAACTATTTTTTTAAATATTTACCTACCATATAACACAAGCTTATATCTTTATCGATCTTCAAATGGCTGTATAAATATGTCGTCGTTTTTCATTTCTCAACTGGATGAAGAAAAATAAACTACAGCGCTTATTTATTTTGTTGACCTATTTTATTGGGGAATACAATTCTCGATTTGATGTAAAACATGGGTCTTAAAGCCTGTGCCCACAGGCGTACATGCCCCCTTACAAAGTGCGTAGTAGCAAAAAAAGGTAATTGTTAATAATTCTTATGATTATCATATTTTACCAACGTTATAAATTATTTAGTGAAAAGCAGTGTCAAAGATTGCAATTATTTTACTTTGTTATTTTTTAAAAAATATTTTCTTACTCTTTATTGTAATTCATCTCTACTTATTCTGTAAATATCTTCTTAGACATATAAAATTAAATACATATATTATTTACCGATTAAAAAAATGAGTTTTATCACAATAAACTAATGAAACTCATCTTACTGAATTAGTGTTCATAAGTCTTAAATGCGCCCGTTACTACAATAAGGTTATTAAAAATCCCTGATATTTTATATAATAAACCAGAAAAGCTTATCTCAGAACCATTCAAAGTAAATTAATGCCTAATAAATTTATAACAGAAAAAAATGATCACGTTTTATTTATTATAAGTAATGAAAGTCATATTGCTATAAAAAAAACTCACAGATGTGCATTAAATGAAATACGATGTGATCAAACAAAAGATTCGGATCACAGACAACTGGTCGAATCATTTAAGTGATTTATTTGTGTAAAGAGTTGCCCATCTCTAAATAACAAGCCCGTATACATATTGTCAGCGAAAACGTATTTTTTAGAGCAGAGCAGCGAATTTCGTTTCCGCTTATAGATATATAAAAGGCTGGCCTACGAAAGGGGAAACAATATATTTGCTATCTGTCACTAGGCGAGTCGGAAATGCTGTTCTGGGTTGAAAAAAAACGCCGCACGATATTTACCGAAGTGATAATACTGATTCAGTGACATTCGGCTTTCGATGGTTGGCCCTTTGCTGAAAGCTTTGTATTGGAAAGCTATCACAGCTTTTGAAAATTGATAAGTTTTTAATACAAAACAGTTATTTCTTAAATTGTATTTTTTATCAATGCGACAGAATATTCAAATAGTAATTAAAATGCCGCCTGTGTGGGTGAGTGGTCACGGAGGCCATGGCTCGAATCCCAGTACGGACAGTATTATAAATTGATTTTTCAATCGATGTCTTGAATTTCCCCTCCCACCCTTCTTATCCTATAAACGGGGCGTATTGAAAGCGATTAGCTAACCACTAGTCCTATCCTAGCCCTGTGTTATATCCCTACTTTTTTTTTGAGAAAGAGAGGTTGAGTAACAAACAGTTCTCGTAGAAACTTTTCTGTTGAGATAAAATTTATTAAGAGTCCATATGCTCCACATTGGTAGCAAACATGGTAAAAAAAAACATTTTTAAGGTTTATTATAAAAATGAGAATAATAATTATTTTGAAAGAAAACATATACGCTTTTATCATACTCGGAATATTCGGAATTAAATGATTGCAGAACATTAATTTCTCATATATTTCTCTGTAACAAAGTTAATTAATAATATTTTTATCTCTTCTCAGTGAAGCTTCTCTCTGAAGGAAGCCAAGAAAAAAATCATTAAAATACTTAAGTATTTGAAGAGAAGCCTAGAAGCATGTAGTATTTACCGACCGATTAGTCAACTCAAATAAAGCTCAAAACGTAATTTAAATCCGGGACATTCCCCTTCAAAATTTTATGTGCTGCTTGCTACTCAAGTCGAGATGAACACAGGCCGATTAAAAAAGTCTGGATGAGTAAATAAAATCGTGGACTACTTAAGTCAAAGTAATTTTTGTAGAAATGGAAATAATATTTTTTTTGCGCAGGTGATATGAATTTTTCATAAGATATGATAATTTTTGTATAATCGATACTTTTACAGAAAAAGAATATTTAATTTATTTATTTTTAATCCGTGTTTGCTCCTAATGTAGAGCATATTGCCTCGTAAACTGGGCTGTAGAGAGTCGGAGATGCATGCTAGGCTAGATGATCTGATGGTATACATATCGACTGTAGAAAGAAAAAACGACGTAACCCACAGCTTTTTTTCGATAATCACAATGTATCCAACTTGATACACGTTCTATCAAAAGGATGTAAGCTGCAAATGCCGAATTAGTATCTAAATTAAGCTTTTAAGTTTAAAAAAAGATGAGCTTGTAAAAATTGAAACCAAGAAAAAGACTGAAGAAAAAGTTTTTTCTTGACAATTTCTTTAATTCATATTAGAATATATGTATGTCAATTAAACACCAGTTTTGAAGTCTTCGTGCACTTCAAAGTTGTGTATATTTCATAATTTGCATATGGCCCAAAATCATCAAAACACGTTTTTTGTCCCTACTGTCAAATTTGATATGTGTGGGTAACGTCCTTTTTACTTTCCACAGTCGATATATATATATATATATATAAATAACGATTGTGGAAAGGAAAAAGGACATAAACCACATAATTATTTTTTTTTACATTTTTGGGCCAAAGGCAAATTGTGAAATGTACACAACCCTGAAGTGCATGGAGACGAAGTGATAAATTAGTTCTCAATTGACATCAGCTGATATTAATTTAATATTTTTTTCAAAAATAACCTTCTTTAAATTATTGTTTACTTATCGCAATTTTCACAGGCCTTTCTTTGTTCAATCTTAAAAGCTAAATTTAGATACCAATTCGGCATTTTTCGCTTATACCTTTTTGATACGTGTATTAAGTTGTATACATTGTGATTACCGAAAAAAGCTGTTTTAGAAAAACTGTGGGTTACGTCCTTTTTCCTTTCCACAGTCGATATATAAGTCAAAACGAATTTGTTGAAAAGTTTCTTTGGAATCGTAGTCCTTCTTTATTTTAAAGCTGGAGTTGAAATCGGAGTCGGAGTTGTCTTTTATTTGCTTAGTTGTAATACCAATTGTTTGTCATACCTTGTTTTCTTACTTAACTTTTGTATGAATATAACTGTTTCATCGTATTTCTTATCAATTGACAATGCTCACAATGAGCGAAACCGGTCCTGATCCAATCAATTTTATGTGAAAAAAGTATTAAAAATGTTTTATTATATTTATTATAATGCCATTCCACCAAGTATTGACAATAAACACCTTAAAAGTAATAGTAGGGATATAAGGATATAGCTAGGACATATGTAGTCAATGGTTAACTAATCACACTCGCTGCTCTTCGTTACTTTCAGGATTGGTAGGGTAAGAAAAGTTTTAAACACACATTGATGAATCAATTAAAAAATGCTCTCCCTACTGGGAATCGAACCTGTAAGATCCGTCACAAAAGCTAACAATATTGACCACTACCCCACGAACTTAACTATGACTGCGACCACCATAAATTAATGTTTTAAAAAAAATGTCAATTCATCCTTATGATACTTACAATGTGTGCATGAAAATATCAAATTGATGAAATACAAAAACAAATTTGATATGCTCTAGACAAAATATTGATAACCCTTGGCTTAATTACGGACAAATATGGAAGCTTATATTACTAAGTCACCTCGCTCGGAGATCCCCAATAAGTTTCTGTATCAATGGGTTAGTCCCAACAGGGTTATCAGAAGCTTTGAAAAAGATAGACCCTTAGTATATTTTGATATTGAATATTTGTAAAGAACCAGATATCTTTAAATAATATTGATTTTACTCATTTTAGCACAAGCTGACTTAATGTTTCACAAAAAACGTATGGTTTTGGAACACACATAAGAGTATAAAGTTGAAATTATTTAAAAATCATCGCAATTAAGAACAAGCATGAGTCTAGTTGGGGAAAATCTTGCATAAGTCGTTTCCTTACTTCGTCACTGAAAATCTTTGTTTGGAGAATATACAAAAACAAAAACAGATAAAATCCCGCCGGCCCGAAAATGTCGCCCGCTTTGGTCTAGTTGGTAAGAGCTTGCTCTACCGATCAGGTGGGTCCGGGTTCGATTCCCGGTAAGGTCAATGTCAAATTGGATTTTTTCAATTTTAATTTGAGATCTATGACATGGGTATTTGTGAAGTCAATTCTCCTTGAGTTAATCTCATGTGAATTTCAAAAATTCTCATCGAGTGTATCTCGTATGATCTTTCAACTTCAAAATATTTGACGCATCGGCGTAAGCTGTAATGTCAAATATTTTTATTTAAAAAAAATAAAAAATTGCAAAAGTCTGTTTTATTGGAAAGTAAGATTTTTTCATTAATAAAATACACAATAATAAATAAAATATTTTAAAACCCTTCAATCATAAGAAATGAAATTTAATAATGTTTAATTAAAATGACGTTCTCGGTAATTTTAATTCTTCTTCTACTTAGAAATTAAATCAACTAAATGAAAAATAACAAAGTTATAATCGTGTTTCTAACCACGCCATTCAAAAATCCATTTTATATCAAATGTAACGACGAATAATTTTGTTAGATGAATTTTTATTGGGTGTGATTTATATTTTTTCAGATTATCATTTTATTTTGAATTATAATCAATCCTTTAGCTTGCATTGTGCATAACGTAATTATGCTCTTTTCCTATATATGTAGTTTATTTTAGTGAATAAGTAGAGTACTTAATTTTAAAACGGCATAATTGCGTTTAATAAAAGCTCAGTACATTTTCAACCTCCGAAACTCGACTTGAGCTTTTATGGAGCTTTCTGTTTACTACGACGAAAGCTTCTCTTAACATCTACTCAACAATTTACAGAACTAACCACAACTAAAGGTAGACGTCTCTTTAATACTGTATTGTTTTGGTAAGTGAATCTACTGTTATAAATTTAATAAATTAGATTTAAAAAGTATCAATTAATACTTTTTTCATATATTATAATTAATATTTTCTATGATGTAGTGAAAAAAATAAATTCCATTTTATAATTAATGGTTCAAATCACCGAAAAACATTAAAGCACATTGAAGCTTTTATACTTACCGAATTAAGATATTTTATAAAAAAATTATGGCGCTCTGTTTTTGTTTTTCAAAATACATTCAATAATATCAAATAATTAAAATAAGAATTATCTCTATTATACAAAAGGCACAATTTGAATAAATACAAGCCTATCGGTAGATATCAGAAGATTCAATTTGTATTCAAGATCAAAAGCTGGTATTTACTGATTTCAATTAAACATTTACGGGGCATGGTATCAAAACTCATAATTTCCATTTTTTTTATATTTTAATAAGCATGCCAAAAAAATGCTAAATGAATCAATACATATATCTTAATAGCTGTATATTAAAATTTAATTTAAAAACTGTTAAAACTTCTGCTAAATATCACTATTACAGTCTAAGACAGTGGTTTCCAACCTTTGTGTTACTGCGCCTTCCTTTGAAGAAATAAATATCTTCGCGCCTCCCCATCCTTTATTTCATATGGTAAGAAAAACACGTTTTAAAGGATAAATAAATATTTTGAACTGTTCGCGCCTCCCTTTGCTATAATAGCCCACACCTCCCAGGCTGGAAATCGCTGGTCTAAGGTCACATTTTTAAATGAATAAAATGATACGGTTAGAAAGCACCAATCGGCGATCAGTATTTTTCATGGTGTAATAGTATATTTCGCATCATGAGAAATTGCTACATTTTCATGATAATTTTTAACATTTTTTTTATAATTATGGAACTTGTGCTCCCGTTTTTTTCTGCGATCTCCATACTCGACTTTTGGAGAATGTGAGTTATTACTTAGCTATTTATTGCTGTAATTGACTTTTTTCCTCAATTTTATATCGAGTAATTCTAGTGGGATTCCGGCACCCCGAAAGTCCGTCGGATACTATCCATAGGATGTAATCGGTGGAACTGTGGGAACTTTGGGAAAGCAAAGCAATTGGCGGGAGACAGGGAAACATTGAGTTGCCGCGTGGCAGCCATATGCTCTACATAGTGAGCGAATATTGTCAAAGAAGATGAAGACAAATTCTAGTGATCATTTTATTATTATAATTGCGTTTGCTTCCAATGTAAATCATACTATATAGAACGTATCTCAACATTAGCCACTCTACGATAACTGCTAGTTACTCGTTTGGGACGTCAAGGGCTAGAAAGCCAAGGCAGGAACTAATCAATTTCGCTACGTTTTATTTTACGGACTGAATGGATGGGAGAAGTTTTGATATCACATATGCCTTTGCACATAAATTCAGAAATCAAATATTTTTTTTATTTATGAAACTATCTGTACCGGTTTCGACATGACAACGACGTTGACTACTCAATTACATGTCCATCAAAATAAGTTATCTTATAGTGACATATTTTTTCCTCCAATTTACATCCTATTTAGGGTTGTTAAAAACTATTTTTTCATTGGCAACAATTAACGAAACTTACTCTAATTAAAGTCGTATTTTGATAAATTAAAAAAGCACACATGATCATCCCTTGTGAATGAAACTATACAGAAAATCAGCTAGAACTCGGTGGCTTAATTTCCCCACTAAAACTTTTTGATACTAATTCACTTCAAGCTAACTTGAAACAGAGCTTTTTCTAGAGCGATGAAGTTGTTAAGATATCAGCTGCTGTATTTTTTACCAATGCTTACTATTTAACTCGATTTGACGTGAATGTGTAATAGTTTAAAATCAAAGAGCATCTTCAGCAGCTGTTTTTGTATTCAACAATGTCTAAATTCAATATCAATGATCTCACATTATTTAATTTAAAATTTCGACTTAAGGTGATTGTTGGAATTGCAATAATAAATTTGAATCCGGTAGTTCATAATTAATTTCAAAAAGCAACAAAGACTATTTGCCGAGTAAATATTTTCCCAGCCTATTTATTGAACGTCATTAAACTCAAATTTTGGGTTCTATGTGTGCAGCGGTTAGCGTTGTGGGCTTCCGTGCCGGATCTCACGGGTTCAAGTCTCAGTACGGACAGCATTTTTTGATAGATTTATCGATTTCTGTTCGAAGACATGGGTGTTTGTGTGTCCCTCCCACCGTCCCAATCCTTTAATAACGGGGCGTAGCGAGAGCGATAGTTAACCACTAGTCCTGTCCTAGACTTACCCTTTCATCCATACAACTCTCTTTGAAAAATAGATGTCGAGCGACTGACTAACAATCCATATCCAATAGCGTATTCAATCCCGGAGTCTTTTTCTTTTTGTGATTCCGAGATTGGGCAGTCAACATAAAATCGTGTATAAATTGAGGAAAGATTTGATGTCGAAATTTTTAATTATTTCATTTCCAATCTCAAAACCCGGGAATTTACCGATTGGCCCAAAATATCACTGTGACTCGTTTTTTTTGTTTAGCTCTTCCAAGAATTTAAAAATCCCAAAACCCAGGAATTTACCGATTGGCCCAAAATACCAGCGAGATCGTGTTTTTTTACCTCTTCCAAATAAAAAGTGCTATAAATTTCCGGGATTTACTAAAAATTTCTCAATCTCGAAATTGGACGGGATCTCGGGATTACGGGATTTGGAATCCCAGGATTGGAAAGCCTAGTCCAGACCGTGTGCATCGCGACTGAAGAGAAAGAATGCCCAAGAACATTTACCACTAGGAACAGGAACCATTGCATAATGTAATTATGTCGCTACTTCCTGTTGCAAAATAAAAATCATACTTTTTGAATGTGAAAGTTTTTTTTGGTAGCACGCCAAAGCATTACAAAAAACACACACTTGACAAAGTCTCAAAAGACCTTTTTTTATTAGTCTGATGCATATAAATACATACACAAATTTAATTTTAAATTACTTTGAATGATAATAACATGTATCTCTGTAGTACTTTGTTTTCAATTTATTTTGAATGTCCAAACATTAATTTTGAATACACAGTAATTAAACAATAACATAAAATACACAATAGCTTAGAAACAATAATTAAAATCATATAATAATCGTTATTTTTAGTGGACCTTGTTATTTCAAATCCTTGTAAAAAAGATTTGGGTGTATTTATTTTTTTCATCTTACGTCTAATGTTTATAATATTTATTGAGATGAAAATCACAAACAAATCAATCTACTTTTTAAATTGAAGTCCTTGATTCATCCGATGTAGCGCTATATTTTAGATAATAAGATAACTAGTTTTGCCGTTGTGTAGTGCGTATTGCCAAAACCCACTTTGCAGGCGCATCACGTCGCCAAAATGCCTGTGCTGCCAGATCTCAGAGTTTTCAGTGTTGCCACGTCACGGGACAATGTGACAGGAGGCGTGCGTGCGTAGACACCAGTATCCCTATTGAGGTCTGTTTCGAAACTTTTGTTGTGGACAAGTTTGAAGGTGACATTTCCAAAGCGGTACAACTTTTAATACGATCCTAGACTTTTAAATTATAAATACATATTGTTGTTTTAATTAAATTATTTCTTACTCCATCTCTGCCCAATTTTCGCATAATATATTATTCTATTACCTACAAAAAAGTGCGTAATACTTTTTATTCTTGCTGAAAAGATCGAAGACGTTTTTAAAACTTGTAAAAGTAGAAAATAGTTTGAGGAAAATAGTCAATTAAATTTTATCTTACAATGACAAGAATATATCGTCTTATATATATATGCCTCTTCTTCTAACGAGTGGGTTTCTGACATTTCGAAAAGCCTCCCCATTTATAATAACGGCACACAGGGATATTAGTGGAACATGGAAAATAAGTGGGCTTCTGGCAGACAATCCTGAAAGCGTCGAACATGCAATTTTTATAATAAGCTTTAGAATTACTGCAACATAATTTTTTAAAAAAGATAACGATTATTAATTAATTGTACATCAATCAAAAAAAATCAATGTTTTTTAAACAATATCTTTCAACCACTCGACTCAAATACTCGACCAATGTAAACTGTAGTTATAATATAGCGAAGAGAAGTTTAGTAAAAAAACGCGTCTGAATGGATAAATTTAGTCAAGTAATTTAGTAGTACCTCTCAGTCGATTTAATCTATTTTGTTATATTAGTGGCGCCCCCAAAGACATTGCACCTATTAGTAAACAAGCCATGAGAAAAGTCTAAATACTTTTAGTCAAGTTCATTGGTTGTCGTGGAGTTCATTAGTTTTCACGTTTTATTGGAGAGAAGATACTGTCTTAAAATTCTTCTGTGTATGTATGTATAGATTTTTTTTTCTTCAATATATTTGGTTTGTATTACAATAATTTATCAATTACTTAATCAAAACTAGCCGTTTATACCTAATTAATGACCATTAATATTTTTTTTTCTAATATACCTATTTGCAGGGGTGGGCTGGAGGGGGCTGGGAGAGGCTCACGCGAGTCCCTTGTTAAATTTTACTAAGGCCGGCGAGCCCCTTGTTAAATTAAAAAAATATTCTCAGATCATTGCTGTAGATCATAGGTTCCCAAAGTGGTCCGTGAAAACTGCCAGGGGGTCCACGAGATGTAAATGGGGGTCCACGGACCGGAATCAATGGAATCAAATTTAATCAAAATAATGCGGGTTTAAATAAGTCAAAGTAAACTATCTCTTAAATTTCGGGTTACCAACAGTTCTGGCTGCAGAAAGATATCCCTGTTGCTTATCCTGTATTGTGGGCTATCGCAAGAAAGTTTTTTATAGCATTTCCTTCTTCGCATCTCCTGGAGAGAGGTTTTAGTGCAGTTACTAATTTTCTTACGAAAAAAATAAATCAGTTGCAAATCACTGAATGTGGAGATTTACGACTGTACCTTAAGAATTTGAACCCAAATATTGACCAATTGATATCGGAGCATCAGGTTCATCCCTCTCATAAACAGATTTTATTATTTTATGTAAGAATTTGATTGTGTTTTGATTTGTTCATTTTCATTTTTAAAAATTCACTAATGATAAGAATAAAAAATTAACATATTTTTTTTTACAATTGTCCACTATACAAAAAACCCTATCACAGTGTGCTCATATTTGTATTTAAAAAAATTAGAAAACTTCACTATTATGCATCCTGGGGGAGGGGGTCCACGAAGGATAAAATACTGGGCTTAGGGGTCCACGGGGGAAATAAGTTTGGGAACCATTGATGTAGATGGTTTAAAGTTTTGTATTATGAAACAAAAGACTTGCATTTGAAATTTTTTCACAAAATACTTTATATCGGGTGCATACTAAAAGACATTGAGTTTTTTAAAAATATATAGCAGTAAATATTTACATAATAAAAGCATATTAAGTAACATTCAACGGATTTCATAATTAGCGAATAGTCCTATAACAGTGATAACAAATCTATCCATAGTCTGGAACACCGTGAATATCTCTCAGGTCAACCGAGCCCCTTGATAACATTTTGGCAGCCCACCGCTGCCTATTTGCAATGCTCTAAAATATTAGAGATTCTTGTGTTCCGTTCATCTTGAGACATGGCACTTCATTTACTAATGTACTGTGCTCGATCACTTTTTAGTTACTAAAGAATACGACTAAGCGACTCTACTAATTTAAATAATTCGACCAATATGAACAGGCAGCGGTGGGCTGCCAATACGTTAACAAGGGGCTCGCTTAATCTCAAAGTAATTCTCGATACTTTGGGAAAGGAGCTATTTTTGTTAATCACTCTTTAGCAATTATATGCAATACTTAAATAAGCAATCGATTATTACTTAATACACTTATAATATGTAACAATGTGCATTTTACCGTAAACTAATTAATGTAAATGGCTAAAAATGTTCTACTGTGTATACTGAAGCTGTCGTAGATAATATAAAAGTCAGAAATTGCAGTTACTAGTTTGATCTGAGAATATTGTTTTCTCTTAAATTAACAAGGGGCTCGCAGGCCTTTGTCAAATTTAACAAGGGGCTCGCGAGAGCCCCTCCTAACCCCCTCCAGCCCATCCCTGTGAACAGGTGTTTATGCAACTTTTATTTTTTTATTTTAATGAAATACATAGTTTCCCTTTTCATAATTTGAACCTCCACACTTTGTGATACTGCGTAAAAAACGAAGAAAAATAGTAAGTATCACAAAGCACCACTTTCTGACTTAACGTTTTTTTACCAGAACGAAAACGATATAATCTCATAATAAATAGTACTCATCACGTCCGACAAGTACAACTTACTGCACATCTTTTCTAAGTTACCCTTAACCACAGCTTTCGGCACATTAACTTCGCATGCACTCCATCCCTTCCGGATTAGGTTGCCATTCTGTCATGCTACGCGTCAGCCAGCTCGTCATGCGTCGTGCTAGTGATTCGTCACGGATCCTGCGTCACTCCTCAAGACGTCACGCCTTTTGTTTCAGGACGCGTTTGTGACAGACGATATAATTTAATGTCTTGAGAAGACTATACAAATGTCAAGAAAGAGGTTACAACTGCTACCAATTCTTACGAATTAAAATAATATCACACGAATTGTTTGGTCAATATTGAAGGCTGGCGATAACTTTAGTCTATAAAGGTGTGGTAAAACATTTTGTCAGAGCTAAGACAATAAATATATTCGCTTAGAAATCGGGTGGGGCTTTAATAAGTTTGGTATCAAGTATTTACTTAAATAATTGGCAATTGATTGAAATATATTCCACTTTTGAAAATAACGTCAAATGAAAAAACGTATTAGACCATTTATTAATTGTGATGAGGATGAGTTGTGCCGAAATTAAAAATTCAGAAAACTATTTTTGAAATTTTATGACTATTTTAATAAACATTATTTGTTTAAAATCCCTGTTATTCTCTTATTTACTGTCTGATTAAATTCTGTATTTTCTTCAATTTAAAAATGTCTCTACTCTACTGAACAGAACCAGTCCTGATCACAATATGTACTACACATTTACGTATATAGTGTTAACTGTCAAATCAAATAAAATGTTAGCTTTTTCTTTTTTTATTAAGTTTAAAGCTTTTTTTATCATCAAGAATAAGGATTATTTAAAAAATAATTTAAGGAACAAAAACACTGTTTCTTTAAATTGGTTTACTGAGAAGCTTGATTTAACAAAAAAATAATATTTCATGTCAAAAGGTGCATTGTTGCAACAAACAAAATTGAATTGCAAAACACATGTTAACTGTTCTCATAGTCAGCTTGTCTTGAATAAAAAATCTATTAGTAAAATATGTATATATTTAAAATATTATTTCAAACGAAAACGGCCATGAGCGACATGATAATCTAAATATAATAACTTTGCAAATATTTTTATTTCCAATTTCCCCTGCGAATACATGCCTTCCACCAATCCATACAATTAAATAAATACGAATCACTCATGATCGTAAGCAAATAGTACGGAAAAGATTCTCCCGAGGGACGAGAACTCGAATTCCCATCCCCTGAACCACCCCCATCCCAGCCCCTGCCGAGATATAGTAAAAAGCACTTCGTTGAAATCTTACTGATGGAATGACATATGAACACATTCGTTTCCAGTGCTGGGCAGTGCATTTTTTATAAGATCTTTCGAATGAAGTAAGCAATCTGTAAATAGAAGTTGAAATCTTCCATCTTAAAAGTAAATACATAATAACGTTAAATGTCAACCTATAATAAAAAATGTATGCCCAACAATTCTAGCGCCTTAAAATAAGTTTCCTCTTTTGAGAAAACTGAGATGATATCAGCTTTTAAAAAATTTACAAGACAGTACAGTTTACAAATAATATGCTTAATATATTTAACAGTAAGTCTATGGAAGTTATTTTTCATATAAAATTGAATTCAGTATTTTGTTATTCTAATTACACTTTGTTTATATAAGTCGAAACCAATTGACTTTATCACGAGCATTTGCAACTAGTAAAATATAAAAAATCATAATGCCATTTTTATGTTACACTAATAGCAAGGTGTAATCAACAATTGATAAAAGAATTGAATATAGACAAAAATTATTCTTCTTCCTTCTTTGACTATATTCGCTCCCTATTTGGAGCATATGACCGCCACGCGGCACCTCCATGTTTCGCTGTCTCCCGCCAACTGCTTTTCTTCCTCCCATGACGCTCCAGCATCCCTCAGTTCCGCCGAGTACATCCTACGGATAGTACTCGACAAACGTCCGGGGCGCCGGAGTCCTACTGGTCGAAAGAAGAGGCAGGCATTATTTAGGCTTTCCGGAGGCATCTGCAGCCAATTCCAACGTCTTTCCATAATCACTGACGTGACGGGGCGCTGTCTTGTAGGTTCCTTTATCTCAGAATTCGGGAAGGTGGTTTGATTTGATTTTGTAAGGAATTCGGAGACAAAACTTATAAATGAATAATACTTAATTATTTATAATTTAAATGTTTAACACTTCTTCCAAATAAATACTACTAAATTTCAATCAACATACAACTAGATTGAAAATGAATTATGTAAGAAAGATACCTATAATGAGTTCAAAAACAGTTCTAAAGCAGTTGTTATCACAATTAGCAACTAAGATTTTTCCAAATGATAATATACAGCTTCTCTTTCAAAAATGATAACATTTGACGACAGTTAAAAGTATTTTAAAAGGTAACCTAATTTGTTTAATCTATTTTTGTATATATATTTTCTGTAAGTATATCTAAGAATGTTAATTTCACCCACTCGTCTTAACAACGGACTTATTTTCCATCAAACTAAAACTTACTTTTAACAAAGATAGAATTTTTATTTTTATAATAAACACCGAATATTTTATTACTGCCATCGGTAAAACCAAAAGTTAATAAAGAAAAGTATTATTTTTTTACGTTCCAGCTTATAATGCTGACCGGGGTTAGCTTCTGAGCCAGTGTCCAATGTGTTATCATTTTATACTCTTTAAAAGCAATGATCTATAAATTATATATTTATTTCTAATGTGTATAGTATATCATAGAAATTTTTCACGATAAATCCATTGATAAATATGATTTCATTAATTCAATTTAGACTATATAATAATTATAAAAACGAATTTGATATGCGACTAAAAATTATATCCACCACTGATCTTCCATCTAGTAACACACATCAACTTTTTCCTTCCTGCCATATTATATCTCCGCGTTCTCGTGTCGCGGTGCAAATTCCTCGGGGATAAACTAACGGAAAACGAAATCATACAGGAATCTAAGTTACACGTATTTCTTGAAATTTCCCTCGCTGAAATTTTCTATCGTTTCGAGTTTTTCCGCGGTGGAAATGCGAAAATTGAACGCTGAAACGGCACCCAACCTCCGACCCGTGATGTTGCATTAGCGTCTATATCGAAGAGTCTTTGTGAACAAAGTAGTGGAGAATAGTTTTTTTGTACATTTTCTATTCTTATCTACAAACAATTCTATTTTGCTTAAGAGATGAAAAATATCATAAAAATTTATGAATTCAAAGAGGTGGAAACCTCTTTGGAAGTTCTAAGCACTGTGGAAATTACTATATCAATGTAAACTTAATAATGGTTTTATTCAATATGTTGTCTTTTCTGTTTTACGTAATACGGTAAAAATATAATATAATAAAAATATCTAGCTTTACCAGCATAACTGAATAAAACTTGTAGCTATTTCTAAGTCAAGCCATCTACAGAACTATATACAGTGACGTTCCTAGGTCATGTGCCGCCCTTAGGCAAAGATTTAAATATCGCTTTTTCTATTTTTCGATTTTTTTATGAAATTACCTTATCTGCCGCCTATATCATATTTAAATAAGATTTGTGCTATAAATTTAACTACTGTTTACCCATCGGTCATAATATTATTATCATTAAAAAAGGCATTTTTTTATCAAAAGCATTGTGGCAACATATTTATTCTAAACCAAGTTCGTGTGCCAAAAATATTTAGTCGTTTAAAAAAACTGTGGTCATTTACCGCTCCCTATGACTTGCCGCCCCTAAGAAACTGCCTACTCGGCTATGCTCATGGAACGTCCCTGACTATATAGAACCAATGTAGTTCTTGGTAAGTAATATCATAATATATGTATGTATAATGTAATCTGCCAGTTATGAATTTTATACTTTTGTACAGTAAGACCAAAATCAGTCAAGATGAAATGTTATATGATAACTCAATACTTCTTTTTTCTTCTTTGGCCATTTTTGCTCCCTATGTGAAGCATATGGCCGCCACGCGGCACCTCCGTGTTTCTCTGTCTCCCGCCAATTGCTTTGCTTCCTCGCATGACATGCCAGCATCCCTCAGTTCCGCCGAGTACATCCTATGGATAGTACCCGACGGACGTCCATGACGCCGGAATCCCACCGGTCGAAAGAAAAGGCAGACGGGATTGAGGCTTTCCGGAGGCATCCGCAGCACGTGACCCAGCCAGTTCCAACGTCTCTCCATAACCGCTGACTTGACGGGACGCTGTCTTGTACGCTCCCTCATCTCTGAATTCCTCACAAAATCAAACCATCTCACCCTCATTATCCGACGCAAGCATCTGTTCTCGAAGCTCAGTATACGGTTTTTCTGAGTCTTCGTCAGGTGCCATGATTCGCAACCGTAAAGCAGTACCGGCAGAATGCAAGCGTTGAATAGGTGGCATTTGGTTTTGCATTATATAGGCTATTGCAATATATATATTCCAAAAATTAATTGAAAATTTTACCCGTTGTTAAGCTTTAAATAAGCTGTCTCGCACGTGGGATGAAATACAATAATATTTTTAGAACCCTTGTTCACATGTAGTTTGTTACTGTAGTATTTATTATCCAATGTTACTAATTGATTATATTGTCACCGTTTTGACAGAATGCATTAAGTAAAACTCTAATTAGTAAATAACCTACTCAGTAAATATTCGTCGATGTTGAATATTCAACTGCTTTGACGCATTAGCTTCAACAATGTTCACTTGAAATATCGTAAAATAAGATACAAATTTAAAATTGTTTTATTGACATATAATTCTTACATTTCTGAAAAAGTTTTTTTAATAGAATACTAAACAATTCATGCCGCCCGTGTGGTCAACGTCGTTGGCTTCGGTTACGGTGGTCACGGGTTCGAATCCCAGTACAGACAGTTTTATAAATTGATTTTTCAATCGATTTATGATTTTCTGTTCGAAGTGATAAATGTGATGTCTTAAATTCCCCCCTCTCATCCTACCTTATGAAAGGGGCGTATGGAGAGTGACTAGCTAACCACTAGTCTTGTCCTAGCCCTATCCGTCTATTCCTACTCTCTTTGGAAAAAGAGAGGTTGAGCAACTGAGTACCAAGCAGTTTTGGTAGAAACACTTGAGATAAACTCCATTAGGAGTCCATATGCTTTACATTGGGACATGGTAAAAAAATGAAAAATGAATCATTTTGGTATATAAAACATAAAATATTTTAAATGATTAAAGACAGTAAGTATTTCATAGATTGTAGTGTCACCATCAAGAAAATCATAAACACCCACAACTTAATAATTCTCAAAGTCATGTTTTGTGTCTACTCACCAGCTTTTAGCTGAATTATGTTTTTCTTCAAACTTCCTTTACGGTTGGCAAGAAAATACGAGTGAACAAGTTAAGAATTATTCACCGAAAGCATCTGGGAGAAGCGGTAACAATAACCGGCTCATGCAACTTGACGTCGTATTAATAACGACGCCGACGCCCGCCGTGAAAGCCTCTTAGTCAAAAGCTGCGAATACCGGAAGACAGTTTTGAAATATATCAACTGTGGAGAGAACAAAGTCAAATAATGTACGTTTGATGAATATAAGGTTTCATTAATTAACGTGAATTTTAATGTGTATTTTTTTTTGTAAGATTTCATTGAGATGAAAATGCATACATAATAAATTATTTAGAACATTAAAACTGAAAAAAATATAGAAAAGGTTTTAATTTGATCCAAAAAATATCAATTATATCTTTCCGTGCACATACGCTGCAAAATTTACCTGAAACAAAGACATAGCTCAAACAGCCACACTAACTGTCAATAAACATCATAACTATCTAAGCATATTGATCTTTGTCACATGTTAAAATACTTGAAAATGGAAGTGTATAATTACTCTTTACATCTTTTTGAGTCGAAATAATTTATTGACAGATCAATTCCTAAGTGTAACAAGTCAAAAATTTGCTGTTTTGAGATAAGTAAGAGCAAATTATAAAAATACCAATATCTAACTGTTTAAAAATGTAACAAGTTCTAATCTTTGGTTATTTTAGAATGACAGTAGTTATTATTTTTTACATCCAAGTTGTTACAACTACTAAAATCCTGTGAAAATATCTAAAAGCTCTTAAAATATATTGTAACTTCAATTTATTTTAATGATAGCTATAGAATTTAATTTTAATTTATAACAGTTAGATGTACAGAAAGAGATTTAACCTAACCATAATCTTGTCTAATTATTTAAAAAATTTGAGTTGTTTTTTTTAAAACCATGTCCGCTCCCAATGTGGTGCATATGGACTCCTAATGGAGTTTATCTCAACAGAAGTGTTTCTACGAGAACTGCTTATTACTCATTTGCTCAATCTCTCGTTTTCCAAAGAGAGTTGGGATAGAAGGATAGGGCTAGGACAGGACTAGTGGTAAGTTACTCGCTCTCGATTCACCCCGTTCATAGGATAGGATGGGTGGGAGGGGGGAATTCAAGACATCACATACATCCATGTCTTTGAACAGAATTTCATAAATCGATTGGAAAATCAATTTATAAATCTGTCCGTACTGGGATTTGATAACCAAAACAATAATAGATAATAAAATAGCTTTCTGGTAAGTCAAGGATGCAATAAAGCAAATTACCGTTGACAGTTATTTATTTGTTTTCTAATAGCAGAGTTATAAACCAATATTTTTTTTGTCATGTTAGAACAACTATTCCCTTTTTTTTTGTTCTTTCATGTAAGTTTTGGAAAGTTTTTCTTAAATCTTATTATTTAATAAAACACTTACAATAAAGAAGACCAAAGTAAACCAAATGTATATAGACAAAGTACGTCAATAATTAAATGAATAAGTTGTTTTATTTGTTTTACTATTGACAAATAGTTGGTTGAAAGAAAGTTTCAACAAAACAAGAATAGGTAGAGTAAAAAAATATATGTCTCATATCGTTATACGAAAAAACAAGCGTAAAAAAGTATTTTTATATTGAGTTTATAAAAAAATATCAGGGCTGTGGAGTCGGAGTTGGAGTCGGAGTCATGAAAAATGAGCGGCTCGAATCATTTAAAAAATATTTAATGGTGTGTATTCAAACCACAATAGTCCATAATGCTTACATTGTATGCATGGCTGACTAAAGATGATCTGATGGAATACATATCGACTGTGGAAAGGAAAAAGGACTTAACCCACAGATTTTTTTCGATAATCACAATGTATCAAATTTGATACACGTTCTATCAAAAGGATGCAAGCTGCAAATGCCAAATTAGTATGTAAATTTAGCTTTTGAGTTTGAAAAAGGTGACCTTGTAAAAAATTAAAACCAAGAAAAAAGATTGAAATAATGGTTTTTCCTAGACAATTTCTTTAATAAATATTAGATTATGTCAATTAATCACTTGTTTAGAAGTCTCCGT
Organism: Himalopsyche anomala; assembly: GCA_031772345.1. Taxonomy (NCBI): domain Eukaryota; kingdom Metazoa; phylum Arthropoda; class Insecta; order Trichoptera; family Rhyacophilidae; genus Himalopsyche; species Himalopsyche anomala. The sequence continues at coordinate 3,012,382 of CM062835.1, read as the reverse complement.
GCACTTTAAGGTTGTGTATAATTCATAATTTGCATATGGCCCAAAATCATCAAAACACGTTTTTTGCGCCTCCTGTAAAATTTGATATGTGTGGGTTACGTCCTTTTTCCTTTCTATAGTCGATATATATATAAGTTAAAATGTAATGATTGTATTGAAGTATTAATTTTCAATCGATAATTTTTTTCTGACACAAAATGGTCTAGTTTGAGAAAAACTATAAAAAAGCAACAAAATATTGTACGCCTTAAGCACAGCTGTAAAAAATTAATTACACGTTAAAAATTTAACTTTCTTTGACAAACAATCGAGAATTAATTATTTTTTTACATTTATGCGAGCCAGTACGTCAGCCCATCTTGCCTATCGATACTCCGAACTATTCATTATTTTCTCGGAAATTTCAATGAAGTTAGTCTAGTAGACAAAATTGGTGGCATATTTTTACACCCCTACCCAGCACCATTTTCCCACCCACCTATCCATAACTCTACTAGTGAGAGGGCAATAAATTTGCTTTCCCAGGGGTATCTAACCTTTTTCACGTGCGAACCGAGTACTGTTAAATTTATCTTATTCCTAGCGGGATGTTTTAGTTTTGGTCCCAGAATAAATTATTGTCTCTCAACATAATGACAAAGTTTGTTTAATATGTTTTCGGAATGTGTTTCTATTATTTTTAACAGTAATTTAAATCGAATGTTTTGAATTTGACAAAAGTAATGTGTACCTAACCACCACGAATATGCGTATCTAATATATAAAAATGAATGTTTGTTTGTTCGTACTTTATGCGTTGCCACACCACTCATCCGATTGCAATAAAACTAAAAATCAATGTTTGTATGTCTATCATACAGTTCATTTTGACAACGTATGCATGTACGTACACGAAGCTTATAGTACAATTATTAACTTACAGCAGGTGGCGCGTGTGTCGTAAGATATACAATCGGCAGCAAACTTAAACGTCAAACAGTCAGAAAAGAAAACATGCACTTCAGCATAAGTAAAACAAAACACTTTTTTTTTTTGAGTGGCATTGCAACGCTTGCCGGGCACCGGCTAGTATAATATAATATATACGAAAATACGCTAGTCGTAAGTAACGGCAGAAATTTAGTGATGTAATTATTTTTTTTTGTTTAATTATACGAAATCAAAAGATGTAGTTCATTAAACTTTTTACCTTTTTCCAATATGTCCACCCTATAGTGTAAATCGACTAATATAATACTTGACATATTTCAGTTTTTAGAAAACAATTTGTCGTATTCTAAACTCACTCTAATCCTCGTATAATAGGCATACATCTTTTCGCAGGCTGATGGGAAATTATGGAGAAAAAATAAATATTTTTTACAACTTTTTGAAACGTCATGATCAGAAATATAATGTTTTCTATTTTCAATAGGACAAAAGCATTCATTTGGATCTCGTATAAGACTAAATAAATTGGCCGAATGCAATATTCATTTGACGTTTGAGGCAGGGCTGTAGAGTTGGAGTTGAAGTTGGAGTTAGGTCCGTGGAGTCGGACAGTTTTTACCGGATTCGGAGTGCACTGCATTTCTGGTCTGCCTGAACACATAATACTCTTATACAATTATACTCTTTTACAAATAAATAGTATTATCATTCATTACAAAGAATCAGAAAAGATTTTCTTAAATTCTTTTTCGAGATAATGAAATAAAAAAACTTATATGAGTTATCCACACTCCCGTTCACCTTAGAAGTTGTGATCCGTAAGTAAATAAATAAAATGTTAATTAGCCAAATAAATTCTAAAATAAACCCATTCATTGTATTGATAGGTAAAATAATTATTGTATTTACTAGAATTCGGGAATTAAAAAAATGTAAACAATTTCAAAATAATATATTTTTAAGCTGAATTCACAGCTAAAATCGAAATCGGAGTCGTCTTCTTATTTAATATCGGAGTTGAGTCATTTTACTTTTTAACGGCATTACATACTCGGCTTAAAGTCTAACGAGCATGTCTAAGAGTTTTTTTGTCCATGTCCGCTCCCAATATGATAGCCTCTTAATGGAGGTATCTTAAGAAAAGTTTTTCTACTCAGTTTCTCAACCTCTTTTTTCCAAAGAGAGTTGTAAGGGTAGAATAATATGGTTAGGACAGGACTAGTGGTTAACTAGTCGCTATCCCTCGAAATTCATGCCATCGAACAAAAATTGATCGAAAAAATGCTGTTCGTACTGGGACTAGAACCTGAGAGATCCAGCACGGAAGTCAACACCGCTAACCGCTGCACTATAGCACCCGACAGAGAATAAGCTAAAGAAAAAACTTTAATTTCTTACATCTTATATAATAAATATTTTTTTTGACTACATCTGTCTCTAGCCTATGCGGGCTGGGCTATCCAGGGCAGTATTATGAAATGTCGAGAATTTTCTTTGAAAATGTTATCATAAGAGCCTAGCTTGGCAATATTTTCTTCTGAGAAAGTTGTACAAACGAAGTATTATTTGCTTCGACAAATAAATATTCAATCAAAGGGCTTCCAAGAAAAATATAAAAATATGGGCAACCATTGAATTTATGAACAATTTTTTTATAATACAATAAACTTAATTAGTGATTTAGGGAATCATGTTGAATATTGAAAATACCACTTGAATTACATAAAAAATGTTATATTCAATATACTTTTATGGTATATATCATTTCTTACAATACGAGGAAAAATAAAATCTTTAATTGATATATAATTCTAAAAATTTTGTAATTGAAATTTTTGAGATTTATTTTACTGATATTCTTTATTCAGCACATGTTTGATTTCACCTTTTTTCAACCTTAAACAGATATAATTATAAAGTGACATATAAGTTAAGTCGGTACAAGAGATTCTGAAGTCTCAGCTTTTTGAATGTCCCGGCGGGACACGATACATAAAATTGTAAAGACCACAGTACTATTGTTTTTAAGATATTTAAAAGAATATTGATTATATGCATGAAAACTGTTGGTTCCTCAAAACTGAACAAAGTTAACTTATTTTTATGCTAAATACTACAAAATATGACAATATTACACTGTTTTTTTTATATAGCGATTTATTACATATCATTTGAAGGATTTGTTTGATTTTTTCGAAATAAAAACATTTTTTTTTCGGAAAGTAATACATTTGAGATATTTTATAGTTATTATTGTAAACCAGTAACTGACACACAACACACAGTTGCTATATTTGATTTTATTAAAAAAATAGAGATGAATAAGCTTTTTTTATTTTTTTTTCCAATAAAAGGTACAAATGTTTTTATATTATATCTGTATTGAATGAATTAAAGCTACTTCATACAAATTTGCAAATCTTAAATCTCGTTGTTTTATTCAACGTTGTTTTCCCGGGAATTTATTTCGAGTTGTCTCAACACAGAATCCCTAATCAGTACCGACACTATAAATAAAAAATAATAAGATAATTGATAACAGAACTGGTTAATAACAATTTGCGAATGTGTATTTTGGTTAGTTTTTAATTTAATGATAAAAATATATATATATCTAAAAAACACCCCATTCATCCCTGTAAGATATTTAAAAAATCAAGTATCGAGTAACCGAACATCCTACATTTATCCGAGCCGAGTCTTCTGTTTAAATTAAAAACTTTTAAAATTTCCCCTCCGTGACTTTTTGACCGTAGAACCTTCTTTATTTTCCGGTCGCATAAGCTACGACGTATTCTACGGTCTGCGCTCGGTCGCGAGCTATACCAAAAATAAAACTTAACGTTCTTACAATAAAGCAATGAATAGAAATAACTCGCGGTAGATATTTGAATAATTAGGTCGTTAAAAGGGTTTCTTAACTTATAAATGGAATTATACAAAGAGGTTTTTACAGTTTTGAATATATTGTCATCTATGAAAAAGTTTATTCAATGGTATTATAGTTTATAAAAGTGGTGATTTAGATCTAGCTCTAGTTGGGGGGTGGATATATCATTCAATCATTCAAGCCATATATTTTCACTTGAATTACCATCTGTTTATATTGAATCTCAATTAAAATATATACCACTAAAAATGTGTTCATTTTTTAATTTTGATTCCATGCAAAATTTTTAATAAATATATTAAATAGTGAACAACAGCGAATCATAAATATTGATCTTTAACTGTCATGAAAATCGAAACAGAACTACTTACATAAAAATACCAGGAATAAGTTATATAAAACGCAGTCTCCCATTTGAGGAGCATAAATTATTTACAGATCTTCCGGAAAAAGAAAGATCATCATTCTGTACTTCTTGTGAAGTATTTACAAACGATGTTTCATTTCCCTTGCTCGCCGTCATTACTCACAATATGACATTTCCAGAATTGGAAAAACGAAGGTTCATTTTTTATTCTGGGAATTTAGTTTAAGTGCATTTATATTATTAGCTTTCAGTTAAACTATCGTGTAGTTAGTTGACCATCATATTTATTTTATCAAAACTTTGATTTTACAAGAAAGAATCAGAAAGTTTACTATAAAAATATAAAACTATCTATGTTTACAGCAAAGTGCTTGTTGATCTTCAAACAACGAGTTGTAATCCTGTCAAGAAACTTTATTTCCATATTAATATAGAAGTTTAGTTAATTTAGTTTTAAGTTATCACGTGGCAGTTACTTATGTCAAAACTTGCAAAACCTACACAATACACTTACTTACTCAGACAGAGAGAGTTTTTTGTGACTGTCTGCGGGATCTGTGCTCGGTGCAGTGCGTTACAAACAAACGTATTGTCAAATAAATTTATAATCTTATTATGAAGAAAAATAACTTAGTTTATGTGCGTGTAAAAATTAATACTCAATAAGTTAAGTCGTTGGTCGGCAAAGTGCGGCTCTTTGGCCCCTTAAGTGCGGATAGACAGATTTGGCTCCCAATGGCTCCCAATATATTTTTTTAAATTGTGTGTAATGTTCATAGTAGGCTCTTTGGCTAATAAGTTTGCCGACCACTGGGTTAAGTAATCTTCCATCGCTAGACATCAGAATAGAAAAGTGTATTTTGTTGTAATTGATTGGTTAACACAACTAATGTTAGTTTTTAATTCAAAACAGTATTTTTTCAAACAATTTACCGATTTCTATTCGAAAGCATAAACACCTATGCTATACCTAAAAAATCCCTCCCACCTTTTCAATTCTAAAATAAGGTGTCGTAGCGAGTGCGATGAGCTAACTACTTATACAACCTTAGTCCTACTCCTTGTCCGCTCCCAATATGGAGCATATGGACTCCTAATGGAGTTTATCTCAACAGATGTGTTTCTACAAGAACTGCTCGTTACTCAGTTGCTCAACCTCTCTTTTTCCAAAAAGAGTACGAATATAATGAAAGGGCTTAGGACAGGACTAGTGGTTAGCTAATCGCTCTCGATACGCCCCGTTCATAGGATAGAATGGGTGGGAGGCAGGAATTCACATACATTCAGACATCACATACATCCATGCCTTTGAACAGAAATTCATAAATGGACTAATTTGCTAATCATTAAATAGAAAATAATCATAATTTAAATAAAAGTAAAACGTTCTAATACTCTATCTAGTAAATAATAAAGGGTTAAAAATGAAAAAAATAGTGCTCATTGAAGTAAATAAAATCATTTACTGAAGTCAATTATTAATGAATATTTTAAATAGGAAAGGCGGCTCACCATTATAAAAAAAATAATGGGATTTTACCTTACCTCATTCAAGTAATGAAGTAGTAATAACTACTCTTAATGATTGTCTTTGCGTTAAAAAGAAAGGATAAACCCTACGCTCCTATATTTATAATAATTTGTATGTTAGAAATAAGAATCACTACTAAGTTAAGTCGTAAATATCTCTTACAATAATTTTGTTAAAGATTTTTGGTAAAGAAATAAAACACATGTCATATATATATACACAACTTGTGCAACAACAAAGTGCTCAATATAAATTTTACATTAGAACAAATGTCCCTTAGAATATATTTATAGACTCGCATAATTTAAATAAATTATACTCGCTGACTTACTTAAGAATAAAAATGAATAGCTGTCATGTCGACGACTGAGGAAAATAATTCACCGTCCGGAAAGAAAAACTCCTTCTGGGTTGCAAAATGAGTTTTTCTCCGCCGTTTTGACTTTTCTTTTAATTTTCTCTTCGACGAATGAAAAAAACGTTCAGTCAGGGAAAAGTTATGCCAACATTCGTTTCTCCACGCAAGTTTCTAAGTCGCTGATTTTAAAGTTATCTTTTGATTTATTACAAGCATTACAGTTTTTTTTATTTGATTAATCTACTTTTGTCTCCGCCGAAATCCACACCGGTCTGATGTATATTATTTGTTCTTAAAAATGAAGTTTTAATAGGCAGTCTATTTTATAAAAATCAGTTTTATTTGGACAAATAACAAAGATAATTTCTATCAAAAAATTATGGACTGGAATGTTTTTTAATTCATCAAATAAGTTATCGAACATTCGTTATTCGTATAGCAGAATGTTATATTACTTCAACTTAGTTTGCATATTAATTAGTTAAAATAGCATAAACAAAGAAAATGACTACAACATAGAAAAAGTCAACCATAGCAACTGCTCTTCTTTACCTTATCTCAAAACGAAGAATGTTTTAATAACTAAAACTCGAGACATATCGAGATGATACATTATTTTTTAATTAAATTGTAGAAGTTATACTTGTCTTCCGTTTTTTTATATTACAAGAGTAATTCCTTTTCTTAGTATCGGCTGAAAATGATAACTGATAAAGTACTGCACTTCAAGGATGTGTATATTCCACAATTTAGATATGGCCCAAAAACATCAAAACACGTTTTTTGTGCCTCCTGTAAAATTTGCTATGTGTGGGTTACATCCTCTTTCCTTTCCACAATCGATATGTATATGTAATATAATACAATAATGTCTTCCTATATACGATATTGCTCAGTTTTCAATAATTTCAACTAAATTTTACGGTTTAAGAGAAGAATACACTTCCTAAATTAGACTCTTTACAAAAGTTGTTACATGTTCAAATATACTATGACATAATTTTACTCATTCTAGAAAGCCAAAGCTCATTGTCCACTTTTTATTTTGTCGGCGTCCACAAAATTCGTTTTTCTTTTAGTTTTTTACTCACAAGAACATTTGTTGGAAGCATTACTTCTCTCGTTTTCTTACATGCATTATTTATACTTGATCGGCATTCAAATGCTTACAGGCCATATATATTTATGACTTCTGTTATTTATTGCTTTACTATCTATATTTTCAGTTGTTTAATACCTTTTTTTTACCAATCCGATATAAAAGTGTTCGGAATTACATTCTTACAGTACTCTGGAATGTAAACGTATATGCTTCAGATTTTTATCTACAAGAACGATTCGGAGATCTTTTTATGTTTTCTTAAAACAAATATTTCCCGTCTATTATGTCAGTATCTGTTCAAGTGCATAAAAGAGTTTAATACTAGCAAATAAAAACCAAAAGGCTTAAATTGAAAATATTGTTCAAAAAATCCCATGATTTCAAAATCGCGGACCAAAAATTTCCTCATTCCCGAATCCCAACATGTACACGATTTTTTTGAATTGATTAAAATTGATTGAAAAAATTTCAATCCCAAAATCCAGGCATCACAAAAAGGGTCCGGGATTGAATACTCTAGTGCAGGGTTTCCCAAACTTATTGTGCAATGGAACACTTCGCAAATCTGGAAATGTTACCGGAACACAGTTTGTTTTTTAGTCAGTAATTATACATAGTAAAAATATTGAAAAAATGTATGTTTTTATATCATTTTTTATGTATTCATTATTTTTTTTTAAAACATGTTACATCAAAATAGGAGAAAACAAAGCTCTTAGTGATTCAAAATCTCCACCTGTTCCTAGATATTTGACATTTTAAACATCAGTGGAGATTAACCATCACTCGATTTTGAATATGGAGTAAAAGATGTTTAAATGTCTTGCAGCGGAACACCTATAAAGGTCCCACAAAACACCAGTATTCCGCGGAACATAGTTTGGGGAACCCTGCCCTAGTGAATGAATACATATAATATTTTTCTTAACATATTTGGATGATTGAATTGGATGAATATCACAAAGGCTTTATTTAAATAACAGTAAAAGTTTTATGGTTGATATTTATTGCATTACTTTAATTTATTATAACATTTTAATATTATGTTAACGAAAAAAAATATTATGGCAAGAAGAGTGTATTGTGACATGCCGAAAATTGTAAATATTTTTCATTTTTAACTAACGCTAATTTATTTTAAAGCGTCTCAAAAATAAATTTGAACAACAATTACGCGAAAAATTTATTATTTTCATGTCTAATGAATGCAAATTAATTTTCAAATTCGAGTGAGCAAAAAATTTTGCTTTGGTGGAAAATGTATTATGAATATCTTTACGCATTATTTTCCAGCAATATTTTTAGAAAACATGTCAATAATACACTTCCTAAATAATTTATAACATACCCAAATAAATATATTGCATCCAAATACGGACGCCCATAATAATAACTTCCTAAATAATCTATAACATACCCAAATAAATATATTGCATCCAAATACGGACGCCCATAATAATAATAAAACAGAGCGCAATTGAACAGTCTTCTGATTTTAAGCGACCAAATTCATATGCCGGATTCTCCACTTTTATACCCTATATAACAAGCAAAAATAAATATAATTCTTAAAACTACTCGCCATTCAAATCTGTGGGCATTCCCATGGGCTAATCATTTTCGCCAGCAATGGCTTTAAACTCAATGATACATTTATTTCTTATATAAACACGAAACATTCATTTACAAAGCGTCAGTTCAAGTTCATCCGTGCACTTGAACGCCTGAAGATGCCGAATGGCGAAACCCGGTTCGTTAGTGACAAAATTTGTGTGAATGTACATAATTTGAACGATTCAAATACCCAAATTCATTTAATAAATCAAAATTATATTCATAGCGTTATTACGTTTTTATTTGTGAAAATATATGAAAAATAAGGCGGTTAGAACGAGGGCTGTCGAACCAAGGAACCATCTGTGTCCAGTTACTAGTTCTGTATCAAAAAACGAATCGTTTATATTTATCCATAAAATCGTTCAGTACAAAAACATAGTGTCCAACATAATCATTGTCAAGTTAGGTTATGTCAAATTTGTTTTGTTTAGTTACGTAACAGAACACAGGACTACTTATAAATGAATACTGACATTTCATAATTCTTACTCATAATTGTAATATATTATTGACATCTTTTTAACTTTTCCGGTTCTAAGCTCAAGAAATGCGACCCCAATACCCACATTTTCTTAAATATCTATTTTAATATGGGTGATACAATGTTCATAATTAAGGTATTCTTATATCATAGTTTTTTGGACCTTTTGTAGTTTATATAAATACGATAAGATAAGAGATAAGCGCCCGCTTATCAGCGATCGTTTGTAAGATAATAAGCTGAACGCCGCTAAGCAAAGCGCGCCGGTAGCACATTGATATTTGCACTGAAACCACGTATATTTTACGCGCAACTTAAAATATGATTATTTATTAAAAAACCACGGATTTTTATAAAAAAATGTATGAGGAATGATGCAGAGAGATATTTTAAAGCTCTAAGACTATTTATTTTTTTGAAATTCATAAGAATAAGGCCAATAATGAGGAAACCACTGGGGTCCCTAAAAGACCCCCATCGGCCGAGAAGTATTTTTCTAGTCTCCGAGCCGCGAGAGTTAAGTGTGCTAGTCATAAACACTACATAAGATAAAGTTTCTTCTTAAACAATTTGGTGTTTACAGCGTCTTCCTAATTTGAATAATAATTACAGAAACTGCCATACGTCAACTGGTCTCTCAAGGCGACCGCCTCGAGGACTTAATAATTTCATAAGAAAATTTTAATGATGTTAATTTTCCGGGCAATCCAGGCTGCGCCGAATATTCGAAGCTTCGTTAAAAACACACTTGAGGATCTTTTCCCTCGACGAGCATAAAAACCACCCATCGCGCAAATATAAATAAATTCATTTTAAACTTTGGATGTTTATTTTTTATCATACAGAAAAAGTTGACTCTTAAGATTCGTTTCGCATTCAACCTCACTTATTTACGTTCAAATAAATAAGAAGCAGACTGTTAATGACATGATATAACGCGGTATTTTTTTTTATATTTGAATAATTAACAAAAATAAACGTGGCATTTGCTTTCGGTCATCGTCCAACGTAAAAAAATCAACAAACATTGCATGGCATTATTTCACTAGTCACACATGGATTATTTAATGGTTGATAACTATCATGACATTGTCGTAACTATGCATGAATACATGAAACATATCAAATTTAGCAGTTGTTTAAAAGAGTTATTTAAAATAATAATAAAGATATCAATTCTAATGAACTTCTACAAATTTTCTTTTGAATCGATCGAATGGATTTTTATTTATCTAATTACCTATTTATACTTTTCATTCTTTTAATGTTCACTGTCAATTCTTGATAGATAACAATATATAACATATAATACAATAATTGGCTTAATTTGTATTCGTTATCAATTGAACATTCGATAATTTATTCATAGTTTATATGGTTATCTATAACTTCTTTTTATATATTTTTTGCCAATTATTTTGTATAGTTTGTCTTGAGGCATGCATAAAATAGTATTAATTACTGTTTTCGAATGTATTTTTCATCTCACGCGAGCGAAATGACTTTGATTATTGCATAAAAATAATGAATTTGTACAAAAACATATGCTTCCTTTTTACGGTAAACATTACATAAACTAGTAAGTCTATTAGCTTTTGTTTTTGTTCGATTATTGAATTTTGCTTATGAATATATTCTATTTTTCGAGAAATGATATCAGCAATAATGATACTTACGCGTATTAATAAATTCGCCAAGAATCTCGCCATCCGTCTAAAAATGAATTTACTCAATGCGGACTGTCTTGGGTCGCACAGCTGTACACGTTTAAAACCAAATGCCATTTGTTCAACGCTTGCATTCTACCAGTACTGATTTACGGTAGCAAACAATGGCACCTGACGAATACTCAGAAAAACCGTATACTGACCTTCGAGAACAGATACTTGCGTCGGATAACGGGGGTGAGGTGGTTTGATTTTCTGAGGAATTCTGACATACGCGTTGCGTCAGTGGTTATGGAGAGACATTGAAACTGGTCACGTGTTACGGATGCCTTCGGAAAGCCTTAATCCTGCCTGCCTCTTCTTTCGACAGGTTGGATTCCGGCGTCCTGGACCATCGTTGGGTACTGTCCATATGATGTACTCGGCGGAACTGAGGGATACTGGCATGTCATGTGAGGAATCAAAGCAATTGGAGAGAGACAGGGGAACATGGAGGCTTCACATAGCAAGCGAATATTATCAAAGAAAAGAAGAAGAATTGTATATTATATATGAGAACTTTAAATTGTTTTCTGTCACAATGACATAATCAACAATGGATTTAATATATTGTAATCGATGGCTGCTTCAAATGGATAAAAAATCATGTTTTCAATAATGTATTTTTATTAACTGAAAAATTTCAATCTTCAGGCACAATACAACGAAAAAAATATATTTATAAAATAGTTTTCTTTCCATTTTAAGCAAATCTGGTCGTCAATAGTAGTTCCACGCGGGTAATACGTGCGAGAGCGAGATTTTTTCGCAATCTTTCAATAATCTTTTGAACTGGAAAACTTTTTCGCTGACTCATTTTTCCTTTCACAATTCTACATAGATGCTCTCTCATCTCGTATTTAGAGTACAGGCTGAGAGTGTGGAAATATACTACCCAAGGTTTTGTGAAATTATAATATATTTGATGATTATTATAAACCAGTTCCAGTCCACTATATCATTACAAAAAGTGGCATATAACGCAGTCTGACTATATACTTATTATTTCTATACTAGCACTATTCTTGTAATTTTCATCAATGATATTTAATGATAACTGACTGTAAGCTGGTTATCTGATATATATTTTCATAACAGATACAAATAGAGAGATTGTATCTAATACAATAACCCATTTGCAGTGGCGGTCAGTCAATGTGGCATTGGATTAATGCACCCCTTGTATATGCAGGGGTGGTTATATTTTATGAAATAATATTCAAACATAACATTTATACCATTCACTCATTTTAAATTCTTCATGTATTCATTGTCTATAATAAATATTTTAGAACATTTTATTTTAGACAATAAATACATGAAGAATTTAAAATGAGTGAATGGTATAAATGTTATGTTTGAATATTATTTCATGAAATATAACCGCCCTTTCAAGGGATGCATTGATCCAATGCCACATTGACCGGCCGGTACTGCCCATTTGAGATAGTTGCACTTATATACAAAATAGATTATATTGACATTAAAAATAAAATATAATATAATTACATAAATCAAACTTTTAAACAAAAATCTGTGTGAATGTACATAATCTGATCGATTCAAATTCAAACTTTTTCATTTTAAACTAATATCAAGTTGTTTTTAATTTCAAGATATTTTGAAATTATCGCCTTTTAAGCAGTGTTTTGCGACCATTTTTTCTGCATGACCAAAGTTTCCTTAGATTTCCGTGACATAATTTATACATACAAATGTTTTATTGCACTGGGATTTTAATACTGTTTTCATTTGATAAATACACTAAACATAAAGTTTTTTTTAGGCGGATATGTTTTGAATATGAGAAACAAATTGCTTGAGTTTTCGCAATACATACATTTGCTGCTGTACACCTGATGGTACACTATTGTGATATGGCATGTCGGTCACATAGCACTATCCTAGGACGATATTTATCTTAAGATTACGGTTTTACAAAAAGTATTATCAGTTGTTTATAAATCAAATGAGATGTAGTTATTTTTTACTTTATTTACTTTTCTAGAATGACTTAATGGCATTGTCCCAAAAACTTTCATATTTGCTTCATATATATATCATATGTCAGTGCTTCCCAACCTTTTTCATGTCACGGACCCCTATATCTGAAAACAATAATCTGCGAACCCCCGAGAAAAAATTATTTCACATGTTCATATTTTATCACAAATAATGTTTAAAGAATGAAAATTTTCGATGACTCCAGGTTGGGAAGCACTGTCATAAGTAACAAAATAATAATTAAATGCATAGTTCTTGTACCTAGATGATACGAAAACATATAAGTGTGTATAATAGCGGTAAATAGTTGTCAAGTTATTTAAAATGACATATATTTAAAAAAAAGCACATTTCTTAAAGTTTCTTAATTAATGGTGTTTTACGCCTAAATAAAATATATTTTACTTTAACACTTGTTATGCTTTGAGCACCGTGACATAAAATTTCTGTTTAAGCACGTTTCTATTCATTTACCTTGTATTTTAATTCTTTTCATCGCTTGAACTTTTGTGAACTTTTCCCCGAACTTTCTTTGCGATCGCGCGGTGACGTCAGCTGGCGACGAAAACTCCTTAACTAACCCTCAATTTTATTTGTCTTTCGATTTTCTTTACGATGCGATTAAAGTTTTTTCAATATTTGAATTTCTTTAGGGAGAAAAAAGTAAGAGGATCAAGCATGTATCATCAAAAGCTTTTTTTATACCGCATTAAATTCTCCATTTATTTTTTGTATCCGAATATTTATCTGGTTAGAAACTAACTTGAACATCAGTTAATTTTATTATGATAATTAACAATAATTTGTTTTAAATGCTTTACCACCAATGGAGGACCCATGAACTCACAAAGTAGCGTCTCCACTGAAAAAAGGGTATTTTTTATTCAGAAGTTAATTGTTTTTATCGGATAATAATTGAAAATGGATTTGGGAAAGGAACAGTGGGTAACTTTTTTCTTTATTTCAATCTACGCGGTGTTTTTTTTTGTTTATTTGTATCCATTTGCAACTCAAAATAATTGATTAAATATGCTCCGTTTCAGTGCTTAGCCAACATTTGTTTATTTCAATCATTTTTTTAAAAATACATTCGGCTATTTTTTGAGTTTTGTATATTTCTTGATTTGAATATTATTATTTCATTCATAATCGCATTATATTTTAAGAAAGGTGAAACCCGGGTCGTTAGTGACAAAATCTGTGAGAATGTACATAATTTGAACGATTCAAGTTTTACCCTCCCACCCATCTTATTCTATTAACGGGGGGTATCGAGAGCGATTAGCTAACAACTAGTCCTGTCCTAGCCCTATCCTTCTATACCTACTCTCTTTGGAAAACGATAATTTGGGCAACTGAGTCACAAACAGTTCTCGCAGAAACACTTCGATTGAGATAAACTCCATTAGAAGTCCATATTCCCCCTATTGAGAGCGGACATGGTAAAAAAAACACTAAAATCCTCACATACTGTCGACTAGCATTGAAGAGACAATGAATATGATGATATTCATATATTTAAATCGATATTTGGAATGTCTAGTTAGCACTATTCTCATGCAGGGATTTGATAATGGCCACAATCTTTGACGGGATCCCATAGGCATACAGTATCCTCCACAAAGAGGGTCTGTGCGGACTATCAAATGCCTTCTCATAGTCGACGAAACAACAAGCGAGAGCACTGTTAAATTCATTGCTCTGCTGGAGTAGACATCGAAGATTGTGTATTTGGTCCGCTCACGACCTTCCAGGGAGGAAGCCCGCTTGATTTTAAGTATTTGCATAATGGGACCTCTTGTTCTCGCCAAGATAATGTGTGCCATTACCTTCTCAGGTATACTGAGAAGGCCCTGTGCTCCACATAGATTACCACATAGTTAAAGAAGAAGTTAGCACATTGCACTATCTTTAAATAACATTTAAATTTCTTTTCAGACTGTTTTTAAAGAAGGAAACAAATTAAATGGTCAGAATTTAAATCAATTTTTGGTCAGAATAAAAATATGATATTATACGGTCAGAATATTTAATAACAATTTTGGTTAGCAGGTTAGGTTAGGTTAGGTTAGGTTAGGTTTTTTTTTTAATTTTATTAATATTTATTCTGACCGATATATTATGAATATTTAATATAAATTCTGACCAGAAAAATACGAGCCTTAAAGAAATACAGCAACCGCAAAGATTAAAACAAAATCAGCGAACAAAAATAACGTGAAACATTATTTTATAAAATAAAAAAAAAACTAAATGTTCATTATTATTCTCTCACCATAGCAGTCTCCTTGAGCGAAATTTTATTTTCTTTGGTAGAAGCACGACTTTTTCAACTGGAATAAATTTGCATAAAGCAGAAGAAACCATACAAAATAATAAAAACATTGCTAAATGGAATTTTCGCAACAGTTATGAAAAAAAAGCGTTGCTCTATAATGATGACGAAAAAGTTTTCCCGGATGAAAGAAAAACTTGAGCAATAAAATGAAATTCAGAATGATTGTAGCTATTGTGCGTAATTGCAATGCTTTGTTGCTTTAATTAACGAATTTTTAAAACTGACGTTGCAAAGAAAGGCTTGCTTTACCTGCTTTATCACGACTCGGAAACCAACAGTACTCGTGCCCGTTGATGTTAATACTGCCGTCGTAAGTAAAATGTAGGTATTGGCAAACGGCATGTTGCAAGTTGCAAATAGGGGTTGCAATACCGGATAAATATATCAATACCAATGAATTCGGCGGTAAATTTGTGGAAGTTCATTTAAATATAAAATATAAATTAATAATATGAACGGGAGGCTAGGAGGGGATGATAAAATAAATAAACAAACAAACAATAATGATATTACAAATGACATTTACGTATTATATTTATTTTATAATATATCAGAATAGTAAAATTAAAATCATTCGTACTTAAACAAGCATTTGTGAAAGTAAGATTGTCCGAGGATGCCTCTGAAAGAAGCGAAACACGTGTCATAGTTTGTAGCACAATACGTGGAATAATCTTAGTTATTTTATATATCAATACCAGTTTTTCATATTAAATACTGGTATTGCAAATGTCGATCCGGTATAACAAAAAAAAATAAACAAAGCTTATAAACAATAAGGCCTATTCGGAACGTAATACCGGGCGTGTAAATTAAAATAGATTTTTCAACATTTAGAAATTTTATATAAAATACAGTCATTAAAAATACATCACAATTAGGGCGTCCAATCTCGGGATTACGTCCAATTTTATGATCCCGCTATTGTGTCAGTAAGGGCTTATACAAAAACCGACTTTTGAAAAAACCGGTTTTCGAATGTCAATAGTATTCTAAAACTGGTTTTATCCGGTAAGTTTGACAAAAGTGGATAATTGAATTGAAATAGCGAAAAAAAATTAAATTATTTTTCATCTTGCTTATTTATATACATAATACACAAAAAGAACTTATTTGGTGTCTGCTTTAGAAAATATGATTTAAGAAAACTGATGGTGATGATCTAATTTTTGTAACAAAATTACCTAAAATAAAACAACCAGTCAAAAAGTCAAAATATTAACGTTTTTATTTAAATCTAAACCATCGAAAGTAATGAAAAATGTATTTAAAACCAGTTACAAAGTTGAAAAAAACCGGTTTTAGAATGTGAATTTTTTAACTTAAAAACCGGTTTTTGAAAACTGACAAGCCCTAGTGTCGGTTAACCCCACGATTACGGGATTAAGAATAAGAAGTGTAAAATTCTTGATAATTTTAGAAATCCGCGTGAGATTTTAAAAAAGTCCGTTTTTTGTCATTTTGGCAACGATATAGTACTTGGCTATTAAGCACAAGAGAAGGAGATATAAAAACCTTTCTGCACCCGCTTTAAAAAAATAAAATAGCCAGAAAACCGAGGAAACATTTCGCAATCTCCTCATAGTTTTATTATGTAAATATTGGTAAGTAGAGAAAAATAAATATAAATTTATAAAATTCATGCTTTACAATCAAAGGTGGCCCATCAGCATCATCCAGGACAACACAATGAAAACCTCTGAGGAAAGGAAAACAATCTCTTTTGTTGTAGCGATATGGAGCATTGTTTGAGAGATTTATGTGTAATTTATCTGTGAGTGTAGCTGCGAATTTATTTGTTTGTTTTCATCCGCACCAATTCGTACAACATATGCCCTTTTCTTACATAATATCTCCATTTTTGCTGGCGAATGAATTTTGAATTAAAAATACCCTTTCGGAAAACCGGGCGGAGTTTTAAATTAAAAATAACACGCCATTGATTGATTTGAGTGCGTGTTTTTTTGCGAAAGAATTAATTAAACGCACATTTCAACAGCGAATGATTTATTGTTTTAACTTCAATACTCAATCGAGTAAATGAATTACGAATACATTCGCAATATAAATATGTTGTTTTATCATTTATTTGACACGTACTTTACTCAACAAAGCCATTGAAGAATTGGTATATTTTTTATTAAAAAAAAATCGTATCTAATGTATAAAATTACCATTTCAAAAATCAGTATTTATTTTAGTTAACATGTGATATTTTTAAAGATATTTTTTTTTTAAAACTCACTTATTATAATCTAATATTACTTTTATTATTTATGAATTTCTGTTCTGTTTGTATCATATCTTTTACACCCACTTATGAGATTCTTAAAATACATCGCAGAGAGAGCGATTAGCTATTTACAAAACATTTTGTAATCTTTTCGTTCTGTTCTTAATAATACAACTCATTTTAATTCTAATATATAAAAATGAATGATTGATCTCTATACATCAAATTCTGGGGCTGGTGGAGCCGAGCTCCAATTTCCCTTTTATCTGGTGTATTTTGATGTTGCTTTTCCTGCGTAGTATCTTGGAATTTTTGTTTGTTCGTATTGTATGCGTTGCCACACCGCTCATCCGATTGCAATACAATTTTGATAAACTTTTTACTTGCACTTCCGGAAAGGTTATAGGCATAGTAAAATTAACTTACAGTAGGTCTTATAAAAATCTTTCTTTATATGTTTGCCATAGAGTCCATTTTGACAACGTATGCTTGTCTATAGATAGTTAAGATTTAGTAACAGTAGACCAATAGCAATTAACAATCTGGTGAAAGCTAAAATAAATATGCAAATTTCGGTAAAATAGAATGGGATATCTGCTACATTAAAAACATTCACATCAATCTAGAGTTGAAACGGTTACAATTTTATTTAAATGATTAGTATTTGACGATATCCGATTTGAATGGTTGAAAAACCACAATCCGCCGAAGAAATCTTTTTTTTGTGATTAAAGTGTTCAACATTCAATATGTATTATTTCAACATCAATAATAACAACAACAAAAAAACCTAGAATGAAAATGTATAAAAGTCAGATGAAAATTATGCGCCGGTTTAATCACAAGTCTTGTTTATTAGAACTCAGAAAGAAAGAAAAACATCGCTCTTCTTTTAGATACGCTTACAAAGTATAATTCTTTGTTCTGAGACAGCATTTATTATACAAGTGATCATACAAAGACGAGTCTCATCTCCAGAGATCTGTAGCTTTGAAGCTAATAGTTAATTTAAAATGTTATTTATTATACCAATACGCAAGACGAAATGCTACAACTTTCGTAGAAATGGTAGTTGGTGAGATAAACTGGCTGCAAATATTGAATTTAATTATAATTACTCTTATTACTTAATTCATGCACGACGGGTTTAAACCCGATGATTTAAATCATCAAAACTAAGAGTTTTTTACTTAGTACTTGTCATTTTTATCTGACTAAGTCCACTGTTGATTTACCTTTTTGTTATTTTTATCTGTTTTTGTTTCCATTAAATAGTTATATCGACTGTAAAAAAAACACTGAAATGACTTTACAATATTTATGTGATCAGTAAAATCGTCACCTTTTTAACATATTCTTTAAGTAAACTAAAATCTTTACCTTTTTAACATAAAGAAGTTGGTAACTAATAAAACTGAAAAAAATAGTTAAGTATACAAAGAAATTCTGTATGGAATAACTCAATTGGTGTATTGATAACAGCAGTTTGCAAAAAAAATATACAAATAGGTATTTTTTATTAATGCTTTAATTGTCCTTGTCTATTAATTTTAAACTCCTATATGTGTCAGATCAGCATTAATGCATCTACATATATTTTGATATTATACTTAAATATGTAGCATATAATATCGACGCTAGAAACTTTATCCTAAAAGCTGTTTGTTTTGTTTATTTGCTGTTTACTTTACTCAAGAACTGTCAATCTGTTTATAGAATGTGATGAATGCATATGGAGTCACTGTGAATTGGCTTCACTAATAATTTCTTACCTCTGTAGCGATCACGCCCTTCAATTAGCATCGATGGTAAGGAAATATTTTTTTCCAAAACATTAGCGACGAAGGAGACTCGAAGAACCTTGACGCTAACCGTGCCTTGGTACTTACTTAGAGCTCCATAAATTTGATATCCAAAACAAAACAATTTCTGCTACATAGGTGATAATTATTGATATATTCAGATTGGTTTATCAAAAGTCTCAAAAGTCACATTTGCATACGGAATGCTATTTAATATAATGTATTTTTTATGTCAGTTAATAAAATTAATATTTTTCATTAAAAATTATGAACATGTTTTATTAATAAATCAATTTTGTTAAACCGAATATTCTTTGAAGCAATTAATTCAATTTTTCATTAACCGCTGAAAATAAAAGATATCATATAATAGAAAATCAAAATAAATTCAACTCTCTTTATTTACACTTTCTATTTATTTAAAATCAATAATAAAAATGAATAAATTTGGATTTATTCACACAAAAGAATACTATACAATTTAGTGTTATAATAATAGTCTTAGCCAACTGTGGAAACTTTCATTTCACATAACAATTGTACTTTCCTCTCGCTCTGCCTTAATATTATATAATATTCCTTGCATAAATGGCTTAGTTGATGACCCCTATTATTCAAACCTAACCCTTTACTGAAAGGGATCAAATACTAGAGAGCAGAGGTAATAAACCTATGAATATTCGCTAAATTTTCTCTCATCGAAATTATGGCCGCTTGCATCCGACATTAAATGTTAGAAATTTGCAATACGTTTACAAATCGATTTAGAGTTATTATTAAATACATAAAATAGTAAGTCATTGGTCTAGTAGTAACTTTGAACTTTCGTTCTCTTTGTTTCATGGTGAAGTGCTCGAATTGCCAAGCGGAAACATTTAAAGTATTATATCAAATACCAGTTCAAAAAAATTGATAGTAGAAAAAGAGATTAGTTATTTATATAAAAAAAATCTTATCTCGCATAGTGTATCACTTTTAATGCAAATTTCCAAAGTTTAATAATAAACAGTACCTTAATAATTACAATATTCGTAAGGGGTTTGTTTTTTTCCGTATTCAAAGAATCAGCTGACAATATCTTAAATAATACAGCATTCGGCTAAAATACACGAAGAGATAAAAACACTTAAGCTATTCGCGCTTTAGAAATACATATCGACTGTGGAAACGAAAAAGGACGTAACCCACAGTTTTTCAAAACAGGTTTTTTTAGATAATCACAATGTATCACACTTGATACACGTTCTATCAAAAGGATGCAAGCTGCAAATGACAAATTAGTATTTTAATTTAGCTTTTAAATTTGAAAAAGATGACCTTGTAAAAAATTAAAACCAAGAAAAAAGACTGAAAAAAAGGTTTTTTGTAGACAACTTCCTTAATAAATATTAGATTATGTCAATTAAACACCAGTTTAGAAGTCTACGGGCACTGCAAGATTGTGTATAATTCATAATTTGCATATGTCACAAAATCATCAAAACACGTTTTTAGCGCCTATTGTAAAATTTGATATGTGTGGATTACGTCCTATTTTCTTTCCACAGTCGATATAAAAAAAACAGGAAATTGAAAGCTAGCTTTGTCGATTTCACAAAGCTTAAGTCGACTGAATATCTTCTCCATAAGTTTAATTAGAAGAAAAAAAGTGACGTTTCAAAAATAATTTTCAATTCAATAAACAAATAGATATACTCTCAGCGCTCAAACCCATACAGAGCAGTCGTTATTAGGTCGTGGTATTTCCTAAGGCGCTGGTCTACAATAAACGCAGAAGGCCGCGTACAACGTGACGCTGTACGCCACCGATAAACACTTTCTATAAAAAATAATTAATGTGGTCTCTTTATCAAGCTGCATCTTGCGTTCTGATGCCTAGCATCATGCAATGATGAACGAAGCCGACTGTGTTTATTTTAGACCGAGGCCTAAGTAATATTAGTCAATCGCTCACTTTTCAGAAAAGACACTATAACAATGACGCATAGAGAACTTTTTTTTTACCATGTCCGCTCCCAATGTGAAGCATATGGACTCCTAATAGAGTTTATTTTAACAGAAGTGTTTCTACGGGAACTGCTTGTTACGCAGTTGCTCAACCTCTCTTTTCCGAAGAGTGTAAGAATATAAGGATAGGGCTAGGACAGGACTAGTGTTTTTTTTTTAATTCCCTAGGGTACTCAACGTTGTACCCACCACCACCCGCTACGGCTTCACACTCTTTATATAGGGTGTATTCCGTAGCGTAACAACGTTAGTCGTGTTCAAAATTTTGCCAGAAATGTCCCGAGAAGAAATTCCTCAAGACTTGGTTGCATGCACTACAGTGTGCAGAAATTAAAAGTTAATAATAAATGCATTTGAAAATATTAGATTTTATCTATTTAACTCAACTCTTTTTCCAAAAGACGCGGAGAATTCTTTAAATGCCCTATAATTTGCCTTAGATGCAACCAAGTCGGCATGACCGACGAGGCCGACAGATCCAACAGATAGTCGTATCGTCTTGAACAATTTTTCTCGTTCGTTATTTAAGTCTGGACATTCCCAGAGGGTGTGATCAGCATCCTGAATCATATACCCGCATTTACATGTAAGACTATTTACTAACCGGCCACGCTGGAAGAGCTTGGCAGCGAAGTAACCGTGAATTGGCTGGTCCAGAAATGAAGGACTAGTGGTAAGTGAATCGCTCTTAATACGCCCCGTTTATAGGATAGGATGGATGGGAGGGAGGGGGGAATTCCAGACATCACATACATCCATGCCTTCGAACAGAAATTCATAAATCGATTGAAAAATCAATTTATAAAACTGTCAGTGCTGGGATTCAAGCCCGCAACATCCGTAACCGAAGCCAACGAGGTTGGCCTCTCGACCACACAGGTGGCCTTAGAGAACTAATGCCATATTAACATGTAAGTACTCAAAACACGTCACTAAATTATGAAGTTTTTCGTAAACTTATATTTCATATCGCAGAAGACACGCAGTGATATAACAATTACAAATCGTTTTTTAAAAAATGTTTTTACACACTAATTTTTTATTTTAAAACCTTAATAAATAAAAAGTGAAACTTCAATCAACAACAATTACTTTAATTTGACAATAATTGCAAAAATCGTATTCTGAGTCTTGATCACCGACTTAATTCGAATCTTCATGGATCGTTATGTATACTCAATACCATACCATACTTTGTTTTATTCTGTATGACGTTCTATTTTCAAATGCGTTTCGTGCATTCGAATGAAAACAAATGAAGTATGAAACAGTAGTAGAATAAGAAAACAATTGCAACCTGTCACATTCTCACGATTTTCGTATTAATTATAAGATTGATTTATTGATTTATAAAGTGTAATATATTGTTATCTAAATAAAATTGAACCAACACATAAAAGTGTTTTAGTAAAAACAATAAACATAACATAAAAATTGGTGTCAGAAGTGGGATATGTGCTAAAATAACGTTAAGAAATTTATGGTGATAATAAATTAACGGTGAATAAAATTCTTTAAAAATTAGCACGAATCAAATACACGAACAAAATAAATCTAATAAAATAAAAGTACATCGATTAAATCGAACGGAAATTATAATAAATCAAATATAATCATAATACGAAACTAGAATAAGACTAAATCTCCAATTCTACGAAATCTATCATCGAAAACCTTCTACGTCGATATATCTACAATATCTACTATTGAATCTTCAACTTCTACATGGTGACAATAAATTCTGCGAAATTCATCATCGACTATTCAAACTACATCATCTTGCCGATTTCAACTACATTTTCTTGCCGACTTCAATTACATCTTCTTTGCCGATTCTACATCCAACTACAAGAAAAATCTGCAAGCTGCCAACAACCTATTTCAACGACTACTAGAACCAAATTCATCTTCAAGTCAACGTTTGTTTAAACTTTATGCAATATATTATTCATCATATTCTGTGAGTAACTTTTGTAACAATTTTTCTTACTCAATCTATACACTTTCACATCAAAATGCCTACACTCACTATCGATACATTGATGAAGTTTGTTTCGACATTTGACGGAGAGAAAAGAAATCTGTATCCTTTTATTAAAGATTGTGATACTGTATACGAACTATGCTCAGAGCAACAAAAAAACATACTTCTAAAATTCATGATTCATTGCGTCGTAGGAAATGCCAAATACACAATTGCCAATTATAATTTTAAAAACTATGCCGAATTCAAATCATTTCTAATAAATACCTACGGTGAAAATAAACACACATCTCAGTTAGAACTGGAATTAAGAAATTGTAAACAAAACTTTAACGAACCAGTAATAAAATTCACACAAAGAGTTGAAAATTGCACTAATAATCTTATCGGAGCTGTTCGATTTTCGAACAAGGACGAA
This sequence comes from Himalopsyche anomala, assembly GCA_031772345.1. Classification (NCBI taxonomy): domain Eukaryota; kingdom Metazoa; phylum Arthropoda; class Insecta; order Trichoptera; family Rhyacophilidae; genus Himalopsyche; species Himalopsyche anomala. The sequence continues at coordinate 2,988,614 of CM062835.1, read as the reverse complement.
AAAGAATTGATAGGGAGAATAAAGCAAATTGAAGACAGCGCTCTTAATACATTAATTTTAGGTATGACCAGTCAACTATCAACAGTAGTCAGGCTTTCAAAACCCAAAAATCTTATTGAGGCAACAAATATTGCAGTTGAAGAAGAAAAGTTTTATAATGCAGTTAGGGAAATGAACTCTAACCCAAATAAGATCAATCATAATTATTTAACCAAACATTCAAAGCCACACTCTCTAAATTCAGAACATAATCAATTTGTCAGTAATCTTACATCTCAAGACAATTTAAAATTTTGTAGATACTGTAAAAAATCAGGACATATCTTAGAAGAATGTCGGAAAAGGCAATTTAATAACAACGTAAAAAAGGAACATCAACAAAATTCTTCAAACAACAAATTCCAAACTTATCAACCTCCCCGTAATTCACAAAACTTTCAACCTCAAAATTCAGAAAATCATCACATAGCGCAAAACTCTCAAGGTCATTTAAAACTTCCTGCACTCCCGGAATCCTGTTTATTCCCGGAACATGCAAAGCATTCAAGCAGACTATTCTCTTTAGAACCTATAACAGCATACGTAGAGTTGACATACGATAGTAAGATTATTAGGTTATTGCTTGATACCGGTGCTGATATTTCATTAGTAAAGATGGACTCTCTGAACGGAGAAGAGTTCGTCAATGAAACTGTATTAATCACACTGAAAGGTATCGATAACTCTCCAAATCCTATCAAAACTCTTGGAATAGTAAATTTAACATTTTCATTAAAATATAAACAATTACAACATCCATTTCACATGATACCAAATAATATCACTAATGTTCCATTAGATGGACTATTAGGTCATGATTTTTTTCTCAATAATCAAGTAAAAATTGATTATTTTACAAATACATTACATATCCACAACGAAATCATTCCCATTTTTAGCAAAATTAATAATCCTTTATTTACTCTCAAACCCAGAACTGAAACTCTCATAGAACTAATTGTTCAAAATCCCGAAATTAAACAAGGTATAATACCAGACGTTCAGATTCTCCCAAATGTATACCTATCTCGTGCTCTCACTACTGTACGCCCTGGAAATAAAGCGTATGCAACTATTCTTAATAACAGTGAAAAATCTGTCAATATTCGATCTAACAATATAACTCTTGAACCATTTAACGAACGTGAAAGTTTTCTATATTTTTCAAATTCAACAAACTACGACCCTTCTCGAAATAAACGATTGCAAAATGAATTGCGGCTAACACATTTAAATACTGAAGAAGCTAACTCAGTTTCATCATTATGTTACGAATTCAATAACATATTTCATCTAGATGGTGATTTATTGACTCACACTAACACTACACATCATGAAATACCTGTAACTTCCCAAATCCCAATATTTACTAAATCGTATAGATACCCTGAAATACATAAAGAAGAAGTCAGAAATCAAATTAAAAAAATGCTTTCACAAAATACTATTGAACACTCTACTTCTCCATGGTCTTCGCCTCTTTGGGTGGTACCTAAAAAAGATGACGCCTCGAATAAAAAGAAATGGAGAATCGTCATTGACTATAGAAAACTCAACGACGTCACGATTAACGATAGTTTCCCTATACCTAACATTTCAGAGATATTGGATCAGCTAGGTCATTCAAAATATTTTACGACTCTTGATTTAGCCTCCGGTTTCCACCAAATTCCCATGTCTCCCAAGGATGCCGCTAAAACCGCATTTTCCACAGATCAAGGACACTACCAGTTTTCGAAAATGCCTTTTGGTCTCAAAAACGCACCCGCTTGCTTTCAGAGACTTATGAATAACGTTCTCTCTGGTTTACAAGGAATAAAATGTTTTGTATATTTAGACGATATTGTCATATACGCTGACTCCATTGAGTCTCACTCTCAAAAACTATATGAAATATTCCAACGTCTTCGTCAACACAATCTTAAACTTCAACCTGATAAATGTGAATTCATGCGTCATGAAGTAGCTTATTTAGGTCATACCATTTCAAAAGAAGGAGTTAAACCAAACCCTTCTAAAATCATATCTGTTACTAATTTCCCCACACCAAAAAATACTAAAGATATTAAATCATTTCTCGGTATGGTAGGATACTATAGAAAATTTATTCCTGATTTTTCTAAAATTTCTCAAAATCTCACTTGTTTATTGAAAAAAGATGTTATATTTGATTGGACTGCAGTTCAAGAAAACGCGTTCCAAACACTTAAAAATAAATTAACAACCGAACCTATCTTACAATATCCAGATTTTACGCAACCATTCAACCTCACAACAGACGCATCAAACTTTGCAATAGGAGCTGTCCTATCTCAAGGATCTTCCTCTAAGGATTTACCAATAGCATATGCATCTCGTACTCTAAATCGATCCGAATCTAATTATTCTACTACAGAACGCGAATTATTAGCAATTGTATGGGCATGTAAACACTTTAGACCATATCTTTATGGTAGAAAATTCAAAATATTCACTGATCATCGCCCGCTCACTTGGCTTTTTAATGTCAAAGATCCTGGATCTCGACTAATAAGATGGAGATTAAAAATAGAAGAGTATGATTATGAAATTATGTACAAACAAGGTAAATTAAACACTAATGCTGATGCATTGTCTCGAATCGAAAATCAAGTTTTAAAAACCACGACCTCTCAAACTTTTTCGTATGACAACTTCCTAGAAAAACAAAATGAAACATTTAACGTTAAATTTTATGAAATAGATGAATCTCTTCTTAATCAAAAGCAATCTATAGCACATTGTATTTCTAACGACAAATCGATGTCTAAAGGAATAGCTTTAGAAATAAGTTCAATGATCTCTAATTATGACGAATTAGTAAATACACACTCTAAAGTAGGAGAAGTATTAAAATCAACAGAAAATAAAAATAATGTTTATCATTTAATAACGAAACAAAACTTTTGGGAAAAACCAAATTACCTTTCTATCTTTCAAGCATTATGTAACTTAAAAAATATTCTAAATAGTGATAAAGAAACAAGTATCTCTTTTCCACGCCTTGGTAGTGGTTTAGACAACTTAAATTGGGAAAAGATAAAGAAAATTATCCAATATGTTTTTCACAACTCAAATATAAAAATAACGATATGTCATAACAAAATAATTAATCCTCATCACGACGAAATACCACAAATACTTAAAGAATATCATGACTCTCCTATAAGCGGACATTCTGGATATCATAGAACTTTAAATCGTTTACGACTCAAATATAAATGGACCAATATGCAAAAAGACGTTAAAACATATATCAGACAATGTGAATCTTGCCAGAAAAACAAAATATATCGTCAAAATTTAAAACAACCCATAGAAATAACTACGACTAGCCGAAAACCATTTGAACGTATTGCCTTAGATATAGTAGGTCCATTACCTTTAACAGAAAGTGGAAATAAATATATTTTAACTCTTCAAGACGATCTTACAAAATATTCTCAATGTTACCCTGTTCCTAATCATGAAGCAATGACAATTGCAACTCAATTAACTAAAAATTTCATTTGTCAATTTGGCATCCCTGAAAAAATTCTTACCGATCAAGGAAAAGATTTTACTTCAAACATACTTAAAGAAGTAGCCAAACTTTTTAAAATTGAACAAATCCAAACCAGTGCGTATTCTCCTACTAGTAATGGTGCGCTAGAGCGTAGCCATGCTACTCTAGCCGACTATCTAAAACATTATATATCTCCTAGTCAAACCGATTGGGACGAATGGTTACCTTTTGCTATGTTTAGCTATAACACTACTCCACACACTGCTACAAAATTTACACCTTTCGAATTAGTTTACGGAAACTTACCAAAACTACCAACAGCTATAATAATACCCGAATTTAAATATACATATGACTCGTTTTTAGATAATCTTAAGCTCAAATTAACCAAATCACATGAAATAGCTAGAAAGAATCTAGTTGAAAGAAAAGAAGACACACAATTAAGGCATAACAAAAATAAAACCTTACGAAAATTTAAAATCGGTGATAAAATATATTTAACAAATAATGCTACTAAACTAAATAAATCTAAAAAATTATCTCCTAACTTCCAAGGTCCGTACGAAATCATAAAAGTCAACAGTCCTCTTAATATTACTATTAAAGTAAAAAATAAATTAATCAAAGTTCACACTAACAGAGTGAAACTTGCTATTTTAGATCCCTTACAGTAAGTGGATTTAAAACAGATTACGACAATCATTACATTATCTCAAAAATACCATGTTTATTCAACCTTAAAATCACAATATACACTCTTACATACTATATAAAATTGTTATCAACTATGTAACCAAGATTTTATTTGTAAAACCTGAATGTAAAAGTTACTCTAAAATGTAATCCTAATAAGTGAAAATGTACAAACATAAAATTATTATATATTTATTCCAGATGTAAATATCTTAAATGATGATTGTTGTAAGTAACAAATAAATAAATAAAACCCATCTCCTCCATTACAATCACTTAAAATACCTTATGTACATCATCTCAATGTTTCTTATAATCATATATTTATTGTATAAACTCATTTAAGTTACCAATAAGTTTATTCTTTAGGGGGGAGATGTTATGTATACTCAATACCATACCATACTATGTTTTATTCTGTATGACGTTCTATTTTCAAAATGCGTTTCGTGCATTCGAATGAAAACAAATGAAGTATGAAACAGAAGTAGATTAAGAAAACAATTGCAACCTGTCACATTCTCACGATTTTCGTATTAATTATAAGATTGATTTATTGATTTATAAAGTGTAATATATTGTTATCTAAATAAAATTGAACCAACACATAAAAGTGTTTTAGTAAAAACAATAAACATAACAGATCGTTAGTTTCCCAGCGCTGCCATAAAGGGATCTTATTATTTGGTTAAGTAAACAGACGGTCTCATTGTATCCCGCGCTCCCCAATCTGGGCCAATATTTTCTGATAATGCTGGCATTGTGTTCCGCTGACGACGAATATTATTGGCCTTAGGAATGGGGAGACCCGGAGGCATTGAGACTTTTCGCCGTAATTAAAGGCTTTATACGGGAATGCTTGTGGATTTCTTGAGCAATGCGGATTGAATTATTTTTCTGCGTAAGTTTAAATGATCAACAAAATATGCTTCGCTTGCGTCATTCATTTGAATGTTACTTTCAGCTTAATACAATATAAACAATTACTACATATATTACAATACTATAACAATATTAGACATTAATGAAAATAAATACACACTCACAAAAATATAAGTATTTTAAGCATCAAGATTTAAGGCTTACGCCCCTACTCAATTAACTTTTCCGGTTCTAAGCTCAAGAAATGCGACCCCAATACCCACATTTTCTTAAATATCTATTTTAATATGGGTGATACAATATTTATAATTAAGGTATTCTTATATCATAGTTTTTTGGACCTTTTGTAGTTTATATAAATACGCGATAACGCGATGCGATAACGAGATAAGCGCCCGCTTATAGGCGATCATTCGCAAGATAATCCTTCCATCCCTACTACTCTCTTTGGAAAAGAGAGGTTGAGCAACTGATTAACAAACAGTTCTAGTAGAAAAACTTCTGTTAATATACCAATATTAGGAAACCATATGCTCCACATTAGGAGCGGACATGGATTAAAAAATGCTTATTTTTCAAATTGGAAAAGGAAGTCGTCAAATAAATTATTTATTTTCAAATAAAATACATTGGTAAATAATAAACTGATTTAAGGACTTGAATAAATCTAAAAATCTCGTGATAGTGAAGTGAAATCTACTGTATTGATGATAAATTAAATTTGTGTAACTTAAATTACCGACTGTGTGGTCGTCATGTCAACGTCGTTGGCTACCGCTATGGAGGTCACGGGTTCGAATCCCAGTACGGGCAGTTTTATAAATTGATTTTTCAATCGATTCATGAATTTCTGTTCGAAGGCATGAATGTATGTGATGTCTTGAATTCCTCCCTCCCACCCATCCTATCCTGTGAACGGGGCGTATCGAGAGCGATTAGCTAACCACTAGTCCTGTCCTAGCTCTTTCCTTCTATTCCTACTCTCGTTGGAAAAAGAGTGGTTGAGCATCTGAGTAACAAGCAGTTCTCGTCGATACACTTCTGTTGAGATAAACTCCATAAGGAGTCCATATGCTCAACATTGGGAGCGGAAAAAAAAAAACATGATTAATTTGTTTTGTAAACGTTTCACTTGATTAGGGTAACCCTTATTTAACTTCACCTATTTATTTAACCAACTGCTTGCTGAATAAGGCGAAAAATGGCGTCAGTCAATTAGTTCTTCGCAACCAGGAAGCCATTTTATTTTTTTGAAAACTTTAAAAAACATTACAAAAATGACAAACTATTTAAATGAATCTTCCATTGTTTGAAATCAATGACATAAGCACAAACAATACAACATGAAAAAATGAACCAATATTCGTTACTAGTAAGATATGTATGTTCAACAATAAATATTCTTAAATTATATCTTCACTGTTGATATCTCTATTTAGGGAAGGCTCAAGCCTTCTCCAATTTCAAATAACTTCGTCGACTAGCCGTCAGCCAGCGTTTTTAAGTTGATTACACCAGCCGTTCCAGAACCCTCGTTGACAGAGTTCAGTCGTCGAAGTTTGACTTGGCACCAATTATCTTACAATTTCTATAGCCGCACAATAGAACACAAATTATTTATAATGCTATCTAACTACAAATCAAAGGGAGAATTTTAATGTTTTAACGCGGGGAAAATCATACTTTTCGAAAATAATATAAAACATTGTTAATTTAAATGAAGTCTATATTGTATTTGTTAAGAAACACTTCAAAAATAAATTTATATCCTACATTAAATTGTATATAAATGTTTTTTTGTTCATATTTTATGCGTTGCCAGGCCGCTCATCCGATTGCAATAAAACTTTGACAAACTTTTTGCTTATACTTCTGGGAAAGTTAAATTTATAGTAAAATTAGCTTACAGTAGGTCTATATATATATACAGTAGGTCTATATAAAAATCAATGTGTGTATGTCTGCCATACAGTTCATTTTCACAACGTATGCTTGCACTTGCGCGAAGATTATAGTACAATAAACATACAGTAGGTGGCACGTGTGTCGTAGCATAGACAATCGGCAGCAAACTTCAAACGTCGAGCAGAAAAAGAAAACATGCACTTCAATAAACACAATTAAAACACACTTTCTTTCTTTGAGTGGCATTGCAACAATTGCCGGGAACCGATTAGTACATAATGAAAATATATTTTTCACCACTCTATGCCAAATCATAAGCAAAACAAACGGTAATGAAAACATTATAATCCAATATTATTTTTTTTTTGGATATCAAATTTATGGAGCTTCAAGTACCAGGACGCGCCAGCGTCAAGGCTCTTCCAGTCTCCTTCATCGATAAAGTTTTTGAAAAATTGTAAATTGCATCCCCTTACCATCGTTTGCAGACGGAAGGGCGCGATCACTACAGAGATAAGAAGTTCACGGGAACTCCATATGCATTATTTTGCAAATCACATTCCATAGTCTTCCTCTATACTATATCCGTACATGTACACTCACATGCGCATACATACATACACACATACAGTACACACAATTTAAACAAAGAGGGTCATTTTCGTTATGCTAAATTCGTTCTTAAATTGACAATTTTAGACGACATAAGATCTATGGAGGTTCGTCGAGCAGAACTGCTCTCGGTCTAAAACGATTCTCAGGCAGTGTCTCGTCATAGTTGTGGAGATTAGAGATCGTTGGGTTAAAATGTTTTCCTACCTCGCTGTGAAACTTTTGAGATATTTCACGAACGAACTCGCGGATGGTAGGTATTTTCAAGTCTCTGTGAAGCAGCGAGTTACGCACGTACCACGGGGCGTTACATATCTGTCTCAGTTATTTATTTTGGACAAATAATCCAATATTTAAATAACTTATATACTAATAGAAAAAAGACGATATTTTATTAAATAAACAATCTTAAGTAATAAAAACTTATTCAAAAATACTAGATTCTTCACTTATCATTGATATTTGAAAATCTTATGAGATTTTTTCACCTGTGAAAATAATATCAATTAATAAAATTTTCATTTATTACATACTACTTATATATTTGCTTATAAATACTTACATAACAAATAACATGATAATATTAAGATGTAAAAACATATAATTCAGGAAATTCAAAAAATAGTCTGTAGAAGTTTTGTATGTATTACAGTAATTACCAGGGCTGTGGAGTCGCGTGAAAAAAAGACGACTCCGACTCCGACTCCAGCTTTAAAATAATTAACGACTCCGACTCCGAGGATTTTTTTCAATAATTTCATTTTAACTTATATATATATGTATACCATCAGATCATCTTTAGTCAGCCAAACATGAAATGTTAACACTTTTGACTATTTTGTTTAAATACACATCATTAAATATATTTTTCAAAAAAAATCGAGCCGCTCATTTGTCACGACTCCGACTCCAACTCCACAGCCCTGGTAATACTTTAGAGTCAAACAACTTTACTCTACAAAAAAGTGAGTCGTTTTTTTTTGTTGATAACGTTATTTTTTATTCTCGGCTACATAATAGTCAAACAACGTTATGTCAATATTTTTAAGTTTTTTCTTAAAGTTTAACATTAACTACATGAAGTTATCATTTTCAAATGTTCATTTAAAATCATAGCTTAAAAATGTTGGCATCACCATAAGCAATATAAGCATACAATAAATAATAAAATAACAACATTAGGTTTTTAATCGACATCTGCTTTGTAAAGTTACAAAGTAATAAAAAGCGTTTGTTTGGCTTTCTTTAAATGTCAGGCTTTTGTAGATAGTTTTGTTTGACTTTAAACTCTTGAATAATTCTTCGTTTTACGTTTGTAGAAAATAAAACAATAACAACTTAAAACAAATACTGTGGCTGGTAAATTAAGCGATTGCGTATATACAATATATTACATTTTATATCTTTTATCAAGCACAGAAAAAAAGTTTGCCAAGCGGTGTAAAAAAATCAAAAAACTTCCAGCTGTTCAAAGTTCCAAGATAAGACAAAAGATGGCGCTGTGGACGCTGAGACTGAAAAATTCGCTTTCATAAATCACTGTCGGTAAAACAGTAATCCGCCTCCGACCCTAGCGGACAAATTTAAAAGGTAACTTAAACACAAACTTTCAATTGAATATTCACAATTCCCGGCTTGCCACATTTAACGAGTTACTTTGCGGAGCTTTGGAAACTCTTTTACAAATTACCTAGATAGTTTAGATGGAAAATCAAAAACACGCTGTGAAGGATTTAGTCGTCATCATCAGAAGAATAATTTACTTTCACGCTGATTAATAGGAGGCTTTAACTTAGAGGTAGTCGAAATTTATGAAAGTAAAACAAAACACGTCAGAGTGTTTGATTGTAAGATCTTGTGAAAGATTTTCAGCCCTGTCGCTTGACACAGCAAAGAGGTATATTATTTTTTTAAATGTATCAAAGTGTCGAGACAGTAGAGCAGTGGTTAAAGCGGTTAGTTTCCGTAACGGATCTCAAGGGAACTAATTCCTTGTTTTTGATGACTACAAATTCCGTCCCAATATTCCAATCCTAAATTAACTGGGCGTAACGACAACGATTGGCTAACCACTAATCATGCCCTGCCCCTATTTTTCTACCCTTACTATCTCATCGAAAAAGAAAGGTTGGGCCACTGTGTAACAAACACTTCTCGTAGAAAAAGACGTCTTCTTGAGATACCTCCATTGGTTCCACATTGGGAGCGGACATAGACTAAAATGAAAAAGTGGATTTTTCTATAATGCAATACATTTAAAATTTGAAATATATGTACATGTAAATAAAAAAAAAAAAACAAAATCTAACGTAATCAAATCTCATCCTAGTTCTTTAACATTAATGCAACTAGCTTTAAACGCTTTACATTTTCTACTCCTGAAAGAAGACGCATGATTGAAAGATCAAGACATAGTAGAGTGGATTAGGTGTCATAAGATATTTAATGTGATTTACGAAGAGAAGAAGATAGCTGATGAATAGATAGATGCAGGTAGTGGGATTGATTGAAGCAGCATGGTTCATCCCGTATTATAGCCGCAGAGAACAAGGAGAAGAAACCTAAGTTTTCTTGAATTGTTGAGATGCTCAAATTGGAAACTAGTAAAATCAAAAACCAAACACAAATATACATTACAATTTTTGAAAGTCAAATCAGTAAAACTCAATTGAAAATGTGATCTTGAAACAACGTTCATGTCAAATCGCAGATTAATTTTTGAAGGTAAGTTATTATCTTGACGAAAACAAAGCACAATTATTATTTTTATTTATTCGATAAACTTTTTTTTCCTCTCTGCATCACGCCGAAGATGGTATCTCCTCGATGTACAGTTAAAACACATTTATAACAATTTGATAGGCAACAATAAATGATGACAAGGCACAATTATTTTTTTCTAATTATACGACTTTTTATAATTATTTTAACTGTTTTCGTTCATTGCTAGTTCTAGAACTAACAATACTAATGGTTCTGAGCTTTTTATTAGTACCAAATATATATTTGATAAGCTTTACAAACAAAAATGTAATTAACATGGCATTAAGTTATTTCTCAGCGTTATCTGGGAATGATTTAATCGTTCACTCTCCTGGAAGGATCGCGAAGATGGTTTAATTTAATAAATCCGTCAGCGCTTGACACAACTTTGCGAATAATTGAAATTCCGGTAGTAAAAGTTTTGAAATCAAATTTAAGCGCCCGACCAACATAGTGACGCTGAACGTATCCTGGCATATACATGAATTATTCCGGATTAAGGACCTAACTTTACGATATGAATATAATAGCATTCAGAATAAAATCCAGTTACCCTAATCATTTTATGTATATTATCTTAACTCTATTTAAACTCAATAGCACCGAGATCGTTCTATAACTTCACTGAAATAAAATAGTGGTGTCAAAATTTACTCACCATACTAATGTGTCATATTAAAATGTGACACGTGTTTTACCTCATTGAGAAGTATCTTCAGTTTTACAAATGAAACATTTTTATTAATATCGTAATTTTATATCACTAGTATGTTTTCATTTGAAACATCAAAGTTATGTAAATAGGTCAACTATGTAAAGCTTTTGGTACAGCTTTGGCAGCTTAAAGAACTGAGCAATTAAATTTGAATCTTTCAAACTTTGTACACTTTCACATTTGTCGCCACTGACGAACCGAGTCTTACATTTTGATATCTTTAGGTGTTTAAGTACATGTATGAGCTTGAACTGACGCTTGGTAAAAAAGTGTAGTATCGTCTATTAGTTATCAAATTTAAAAGCTATTGATGGCTATATCGATTAATTTTACTAACAGTCTCGTAGAAAAAAACTTCTGTTGAGATATCTGTATTAGGAGGCCATATGCTCCACATTAAGAGCGGACATAGATTGAAAAAGTAGTTTTAGTTTTATGACGTTTAATTAATTGAGGAATTAATCACTTAAGCAATTAAAATTTCTGTATTTCTTTGAAATTACTTGTGATTATCGTTTAAAGCGAGTGCCTACTGATTTTAAAATATGGTATTTTTAAGAATTTTGTTATTTTAATTAAGAAATCTGCTGAAAAGTTTACAATTATTTTATAAAACATTCTTGTATTTTTGCACATGAATGAAATAGGAAAATTCAACAATCCACTTAAAATTCGCAAAACTATTTAACTGTGGCCTAAGCCTTAATAAAACTGTGCTGTAACTTTTTATCTTAAACGAGACTTTCTACCGATAATTCTCAGTTAAAACATTAAAAGCGAAAATTTACTTAACAGTACCAAATTAAAATTGTAAAATCGTTCATTATTCATGTTTGTTAAATCGGGAGCATAGCATCACATGGGTCGATCTAAAAAAACACAGTTTTAAGTTCAATACGGTACAAAAGATGATTTACCTTTGTACTTTTAGCATTATAATTTCATTTGTTGATATACCTAGCCGTATCTTGTAAACGGTTATTTGTACGAGGTAAAGCTGTGTGTCCTCATTAAACATTTTTTTTAAACCCATATCGCTCTCTAGTCGGAGCATATGGCCACCACATGATTCCTCCAAGATTATCTGTCTCCCGTCAGTTTTCTTGCTTCGATCCATGTCATTGCAGCGTCTCGTAGCTCCGCCGAGTACATCCTATAGAGTATAGATGGTTATCAGTGGCCTTCTACGAAGGCGGAATTCATCCGGTTGGTAGAAGAGACAAGCAGAACATAACTCAAAACAAGCATTTTTGTAGTAAGGCTTTTGTGGCCCTTAGTCCTGAAATCAGGCTTTAAATTCACAATGTCATTATTACTAGAAATAACATTATATATATTAAAAGTTATCAATTCTTCAAATAATAAAAATGACTGTTGTTATAACTACCACTGAATTCATGAAACATAACATTAGATTTTTACAGTAGAACTTATTCGATAAGCTTTTTAACTGTATCACACTCGAGCTACATTTATATACGATTAGCAATGTTGATGTTAACTAGAATTGTAATTGTAGAACTAGAAATGATGCATTACTGTTTTTAATCTTATTAGCTTTAAAGTGACTGAATAATACAAAATACGAAACGAAATTTACCATCAACCGGTATAAATTCGCAGCGGTGTGTCCCTGCGGAGCCATCGAATAATTCGCCACTAACAAAATTACTAATATTATAAATTACTTTTCGCTCTCTTAATGAAGGACAAACTAAATAGGATTAGTGTTTCATGAATAAGAATGAAGTTAAATTAGACAAACTTGAAATTTATTCAAACGCCGAAATGTTTCCGCACACGAATTTACTCGTTATTTATTTAGTTGCTATATACCGTTCACTGAAAGTTATGGAGCTTTAAAATAACTAGGCGATTCAATAATTGTTTTATTTGAATCTTCTATAAATTCTTGTTTTTATGTAAATACATTTATACATCTAATATATAAAAATGAATGTATGTACAATGTATATTTTTATTCAGCTTAAAAAGTAAAGTACGATTTAATAAAATAGTTTTATCATTTTTGAAATATTCGAAAGGTCGAAGACCTGTAATTTACTCTGAATATTATTTGCTTTTTAAATTTTAAAATAACATCAAATTTATCACCCTGAAACAGAAAACAAACCTCAATTAATATATGTCCGTGCAGATGTATTGATTCTTGAAAATATTTAATATGCCAGGTGTAGCAAAGTAATGGATTCACAAAATAAAAAATATATGGTGTTGTTTGAAAGTATTTACAATCTATAATGATTGTGAGCGACATTTTACGCAATCAAGGACAAAACTTGAATTGTCAAAATTTTGTTTTCCATCAGATTTTTTTTTCAAAAAGAGAACAAAATAATTGCTTTTCTTTAATTTAGTTTTTAAACGCACGTAACATTGAATGGCAATATTGTTATTTTATGGTCGTATATAATTAAAAGATATTATTCAGTATATTGCTATTTATAATATTTCTTACTAAGATCTGTTTAATTTCTCGATTATGTTTTATTTTGAATAATTTGTAAAAAAGCGAAATCAATCGTTATCATATCGACTGTGTAAAGGAAAAAGGACATAACCCACACAAAGCAAATTTTACAGGAGGCGCAAAACACGTGTTTTGATGATTTTGGAACATATGCAAATTATGAAATATCCACAACCTTGAAGCGAATGGAAAGTTCCACACTAGTGTTTAATTGACATAATATAATATTTATTACAGACGTTGTCTAGGAAAAACATTTATTTCAGTCTTTTTTCTTGGTTTCAATTTTTACAAGCTCATCTTTTTTCAAACATAAAAGCCAAATTAAGATACTAATTCGGCATTTGTAGCTTACATTTTTTTGATAGAACGTGTATCAAGTTTGATACATTGTGATTATCGAAAAAATGCTGTTTTGAAAAATCTGTGGGTTACGTCCTTTTTCCTTTCCACAGTCGATATTGTAAATTAACGAATTTAGTGTAGCATTTCACATAAAATTTTAAAAAATGTAGAGTAATTTAAAAACAATTTCATTAGTTTGTTTTTATTATTTATTTTTACATTTAATACTATATTTACCTCAAAACAAATTAATAATCATTGAAGACGAAGCTATTTTTAGTTTATGTATCAAAAATCAACGCATGGCAAGAACATTAATCAAATCATTTATTAAACCTAACTAATAATACTTTGGATAGTAAATGAAAAAAAAATGATAAGAAATGACTACCGTAGAATATATGACAGATATTTTTGATATCTTAGATTATACAAGAAACATCGTCATGTTTTACGTCTCTCCGGTAATCCAATTCCTCATAAAAGTTTAATGTGCTCGCCTTCAAAGCTTGGCGGTTTATGCTTGTCACTTATTTTACGAGAAAAGTAAAAAGCTTTGAGGTGCTGTATGATAAGTCAGCGCTATATTTCTGGTTTATGTTTAAAAAGAATACAATAATAATCAAAACTCTACTTATTATTCCTGACACTGTGGCCATGTGTGGGTCTTGGCTTTTGCACTCAGTATCAACCCAATCCCAGAGAAACATCTAATCATAATTCACAAGACGTTAAATTAAATATTAAAACAAAAATATCAGTGTTTTCTATTATTACTCTTGACTTGGCGAATATGTTCGACTTTCATAAAGAATGTAGGGTTTATACAAAAACCTACTTTTAAATAAACTGGATTTTGAATTTTAATATTTTTTATAACCCAGTTTTTAAAATTCCACACAAAAATTCAATTAAAATAGCAAAAAAAAAGTTCGATTTACAAAAAAAATGATACAAATTTCTTTTTTGACTCGTTTATGTCAAATTCGACCCTTATTTTTTGAGTTTGATGTACTCAAGAACTGTATCAAATTCAAAATGTACAAAAAAATATTTTCCAAATAATCGTAAATATTATATTGTTAACACATTCATTGACATATTGCGACCCGAGTACTTCAAGGTTTTACGAGAAAAAAAATGACGAAACAAAACTAACAATGTATACCAATAATGGTACTTGAAAGACTGCCGCATTGTTACTTCTGTTTCGTCAAAAAATTTCACATAGAACCTTGTGGTACTCGAGTCACGATATACTGAAACTTTTCAATTTAATATTTCATATAATTTTATTTGTAACTATGGCAGTTTCAAATCAAAATATTAACGTCCTTAATCATAGCAGTCTTAAGTTCCAAGCAGTGCTGTAGAAAATCAGCAAATTCTGAGCTGGCCGTTGAATCCCTGCCTTTACTAACAAATTGTATGGCGGTTATACGTAGATCAACTCTAAATTCCAATTTGTGAGCTTATTTTTCGTTAAATGTAACATGTATGTTTGAAAGATTTCTCGTATGGATATTCTGTGATTCGTTGGTGTTATTAATTTACAATTTACGATACATCGGAAGGGCCATATATGCAAATTAAGTAATGATTGTAAGAAATATAGCGAATGGCAAGATATGCGATGTATGGTAAAAACCAATAAAATTTAACTTCCCACTATTAAGTATCACAATTATATAGAATATAAATTATAAATTACATAAACGACGGTAACAAGCGGAATTCATATAATATTATATAAGATTTTGACGCCTATTGTGATATTATGAAATACATGCTGCGTCTTTTATCATATAATAATGGCAATATACCAAGTAAATGACGATTTAATCAATAACAATATAAAAAAAATAATGAAGTGAATTGTGCTATCCTAGTTTGACTTACTGATTTTTGATTACTGATATGACTTGAGAAATCTTATGGAAAGATTGAGTGACGAACCAGTGTGCACAAATAAATTTCGAGATTAATATTAATTGATTAAAATCCCAATAATGACGTTGGTTTTTTTAATGAACTATCCAACCTCATATTCTGTATTGAAATATTGTAAAAAAAATAATTTAAATAAAATGATTTGGCATCTTTGTTTGCTTTTGTTCTCAGAGATTTTTATTAAAAAACCTTAGAAAATGTGATTTTTTCTTATTTAAAAAATGATTTAATTGAAAAGATATATAATTACAATATATATATGTATTTGCTTCAAAATAACAGTAATAAATGGTTTCATAATGACGTGATATTACTTTGAAAATTATGACGCCGGCCCGCTCATCTGAAAAAAGTACCTGTTTTCAACTCAATAGCATGGCTTTGACTATAGGGGGCTTTGCCTTAATAAATAATAATAATTAAAAAATATATTTAAAATCGGGTACCGAGTTGAACAACCGACTTTTAAATGTCGAAAATTGCTGGTTTTTAAAAACCGAAAATCCCTAATATATTGGTTGTGGCACAATAACCCTTGTCATATTTTTCCACCAACTGATATTAAAAAAGGATAATCAAATAAAAAGACCCAAGACCCTTCTCTGATATTCACGTTATTAAATTTATATTTAAGATACTCTTACTGCCAAGATTATATATCTAGTATCTAACTATAATGTATAGTCAAACATTTTACAGATGACAAAATGGTTATATACATTTCTGAATTATTTTTAAACATGTCTGTCCGTGTAAATTTGGACCAAATTGACTCCATCCATACTGAGGTTTTCTAGAAAAGTTTTTTTACAAAATACGACTATTTTAATGTTATACTAGATCAATTGTAGACGAACTAATGGAAACATTGCTCAAGACGATACGACTATCTGTCGGATCTGTCGGCCCCGTCGGTCATGCCGACTTGGTTGCATCTAAGGCAAATTATAGGGCATTTAAAGAATTCTCCGCGTCTTTTGGAAAAAGAGTTGAGTTAAATAGATAAAATCTAATATTTTCAACTGCACTTAATTATTTATTAACTTTTAATTTCTGCACACTGTAGTGCATGCAACCAAGTCTTGAGGAATTTCTTCTCGGGACATTTGTGGCAAAATTTTGAACACGACTAATGTTGCTACGCTACGGAATACACCTTATAAGAAGAGTTTGAAACCGTAGCGGGTGGTGGTGGGTACAACGTTGAGTAGCCTATTAAATTTAAAAAAAAAGCCCCCATTACATGTTCGACAATCGAAAAAAAGGTGATGGTGTCAACGATTTTTTTACTGCGGCATTATGTTGAGTCAGATAAATGAATGTGGGCTTTAAAAATGAAAAGGTTCCCCACCCTTATGCTAGATTATCGTTTTTATTGAAATCAGTTTTATTCTGAGAACAAAGAACAAGTGAAATTTGATATAATAGTGACAAAATCCGTGTGAATGTACATAATTTGAACGATTCAAATTCAAGTAAAATTTGGTTGTATCGTTTGTAAAACATGCATATTTCTGGTGACGCCGCGTAATCTATTGCACTTTATAAAAAAAATCGTGTGTTTGAAGTCAAAAATATTCTCGAAAAATCACATCACTAAAATATAAAATAATATTCAAAGTTTTCTTTTTTAAGTGTATAAAATAGTCGTAAACGATGTTTCATCGTTCTAAATCACATGTGAAAATGTAAATTTACAAAAGTTTTGCAATTGAGAAATATATTTGGTCGCATATCTTAACATTAATGGTACATTTTCCCGAAACTGCTGTGAAATATGTATATGTATTCGCGCACACAGCATTTTCCAAGAAGTCATAATATATCACAATTGTTTTACTCGTATTCAAAGTTTTTTAAAAAAGCTTTGTTTCGAAATGACATATATAATATTTCCCACATATACGTCCCCTTACTGAGCCTTATTTAGCTCTGCATAGTAAAATCATTATTTATACACAACAGAAAAACTTTTTCAATTATTCATATAAATATTATATATCATCTGACGAAATAACTTTACTTACCAAAATTAATTATAAATCCAAATTAGTTTCTGTTTTCACGAACTGAATAGCTTTGACTATGCGTGAGGGAACTTTTCATGTTTGAAGGCCAGCGAAATTCATCCAAATAAGTATTCAAGGATGAAAATAAAAGATTTAATTATATTTAGACATAATTAAAGAATGCTCAATTTTAATATCAGATTTTAATCGGTTAATTTTTCTGCATTTTCATGTTTACTTATAAACGACATGGGTTGAACTTTTTGGCATCTTCGGGCACCCAAGTGGTCGGAAAACAGTCCAAGTTCATCCGTACACTTGACGATGTCCCTGAAAATACTTTAAGAGCAAAACCCAGATCAAAAGTTGAAAAATGTGTAATAAATGGTTGAAACACCCTATCAATTGAATTAGTATTTACATGGTAGAACTCCATTATAACACGGTGAAAAAATAACAATTTATTTTAGCTCTACAAATTTTTTGATTGTTGATAGCCATTTCGGCTTGACGCCTTCATCAGAACTATGTATAAACGCGCATTTACTTATCTATATATAGTAGCATAGTAAAGGTACACAATACATCTACTCTTCCTTTCTAATATCCTAATTTATTGATTTTAAGTATTTCCTGAAATGAAAGTTAATCTGGTTTTTATTTAGTGGAAATAAACGTAAATTAGAATTGTTTTGATGTATTTAAAATTGCATTAGCTTTCCGTAATGATTTGAGTAAAGGTGATGGATTGATATAATTTTGTAGAGCTAAAATACATTGGTATTTTTTCACCGTGTTGAAACAACTTATTAGGATTGGTGCTGAAAAATGTATGTCTTTACATTATTTTATGAAAAATTAAAACAGAAAACTTAAAATACTGCTGGTTTCTTGACACCGTCAAATAAAAGAATAAAAAAATCAACAAAAGTAAAGCAATCTATGCTCTTTTATACCTATTTTTAACCCTCCGTCCCTTTTTCGGTTTATCAAGACTAATGTGTTTTCATCTCGCAGTAATCGAGCCTTCGAATCTCTAAATAGACATTTTATTACATTGATTTTCAATTGTATGGACTTGTATCCATTTTTAAAGATTTTTAATGCTTACATACATTTTCACTTATCGTACACACTACACAATCATTAAAGTGCAGCGAGAGAGAATGATTCACTTTCAAAAAGTATTTTTCCAGCCCCATTGTCACATAAAAATTTTCTAATATAAATTAAATTCAACAACTTTTTTATTCGACAGATTGTGTAAAAATTGATCAGTTATAATGCTTGTCATTAGGGAAACCGGTCTTGATGTTATTAAATAGAAGTGGAAATTAGTACAAACATATATTTAATTTGATGAATATAATGCTTATACACCAAGTATTGACAGTTAACACCCTAAAAGTAGTCATTTATTTGTAATTAATAGTATTAGTGTTTGTATCTTACCCCATTCTACGTCTTGCAGGAAGTTAAAAAACCCAACATTCATTTTGTAGTTATAAGCTTAGAATTAATTTTTAGTGTATTGAAAACTAGTATAATAACAAAGTTATTCAATTCAATAAAAAAAAATGAATTTCCACAAAGTTACCACTGAGTTCTTTGAAAATACAATAAAAAAATCTTTTCGTTGAAATCAAGTATATTCCACAAATTAGCCAAGAATTTCGGTCAAAATATATTTTTCATAGCAAAACCACAATATAAAAAATAATCAATTGTCCTACCATTTTATCGGTAACTAGCCGGTCCCTGACAAGCGTTGCAATGCCACTCAAAGAAAGAAAGTGTTTTTCTGTCTGTTTAACGTTTGCTGCTGATTGTCTATGATACGGCACACGCGCCACCTACTGTAATTTAATTGTACTATAACCTTCGCGCAAGCGCAACCATACGGTGTCAAACTGAACTGTATGGCAGACATACAAACATTTTTTTTATATATAATATAAGACATACTCTAAGTTAATATTACTATGACTATAACCTTCCCGGAAGTGCAAGCAATAAGTTTGTTAAAGTTTTATTGCAACCGGATGAGCGGTGTGGTAACGCATAACATACGAACAAACAAACATTCATTTTTATATATGACATTTAAAAGTCTCTGTAAGTGTTAAAATTATTTTTGATTGTGTAATTAGGTTATTTCGAAACAATGAATTATGATACATGAATGAGAAATGAGAATTAACAATTTCATCAAAAAGCAATTTCAAACCATCCAATTGGCTCAAAGATAATAAATTTTATGTAAACTCGCGCTAATCATTGAACCAAACTAAACCAGGGCTGTGGCTCTATGTTTTATTGTCAATATTGGCTAGCATGCGTTCATGCTCTCACGGAAGGTAAATATATATATATTTTAACATTCATTGATATTACAAATTGAATACCAATAAGCTTATAAATATAATTTGCATGAATTATCCTGATTGTTTACTCATCTGAATTTCAATTGTAAAAAAATCTAGTGTATATAAAATACATTAAATTGTATGTATCTTTTTTTATAATACAAACATTTTACATTACAGTTTTTTTTTGTTTTAAGCAAAGTCACTATGAAATCGAAAAAAATACATTACAATCACCCTTTTCCGGGATCAAATACTATTTAATATCTTAGTTTTCTGTCGTTCGTAATAAGTTTACATGACTTTTAATCAAATTGCTAAGATGCCGGCCCATCATCAAGTATTCTTTATAATCAACTTTATACGTTTTCCGCACTCAATTTTAATCATATGTACCCCTCATATAATTGTTTTCACAGAAGTCTTCTATAAAGACTTACTGCTTGTTACTTATAAAGTTCTCATTCAGTTATCTTGATATAAATATCTTGTTCGAAAACACAAGGAATAAAATAATTGAATAGGATAGGTTACAAAAACAAAAAGCCGTAAAACATAGGAATCACACAATCCAGTCATATTTCGTTTTTAGGTAAAACAAGTGGAATTTTATGAAATATATTTAGTTTTTTTTACAATATCTTACACCACTTTATCAAGAAATTTGCACGAGTTTTATAAAACATCATTTTTGGGCAGACTTGGATTAAATAGAATTATAATGGAACATAATAATCCTTCTCTCGCTCAAGATTTCCCATCTTATATAACTATGTGATATCTAATGATGCTTTAAAGCGTTTGTCTGAAGTTGTTGATCTTGGTATAAGATTTGACTCCTCTTTCAACTTTCATTCACATATTACTTCTATTGCACTGAGTGCAAGCAAACTTCTTGGGTTTATTGTTAGACAAAGCAAACCATTTGAAAACCCAACTGTGTTTCGCACGCTTTATGTTTCTTTGGTCTTAAGTAAGCTTGAATATGGATCCATCATTTGGAGTCCATATGAAAGTTCATACAAGCTGCAATTGGAGAGAGTCCATAAGAAATTTCTTAGATATTATTATTTCAAAAAATTTAAATTCTTTCCCTTTGATAATTCCTTAAATGAATACTACCCCACCAAATTTCTTTTAGGAATGTTATCATTTCACTCTCTTGAAGCTCGAAGATCGTTTTCAAGCTTAAAGCATTTTTCTCTTCTCCTTCGGGGCCGAGTTAATAATCCTGAAATTCTCATGACTATTAATTTACATGCTCCCAATTTATTTTCACGTGGGCGAAATTATGAGCGAAAACTTTTATTTCTAAAAACTTATACCTCGCTTAGGAGGTTTGAGTCACCAGTTCCTAGGGCCGTTCGATTGATCAACTCATTGCCTAGTGAAGTGGACATTTTTGGTGATAGTATTTGTGAACTGTTTGTGAAATTTTACTATTTTATTTCTTGATTTTTTGTGTTGATTTTTATGTATTATGTAATTTTATTTTATATTCTGTGTCTTTTATTTGTCAAGTACATGGCGAATTGGCGTAAGCTGTTATGTCATGTACCATATTTTTAATTTTAAACAATAAATAAAATAAAATAAAATAATAACAGTATTAAAAACTAAAATTGTGTGTTGATCGATCACAAAATCTTTATTCAGAGAGAAAAATGAAACAAGGATGGATTATTTGTCAATTAATCACGTGTTTTGTTTTGAATTTTGACGACATTCAATAAGTTGGTTAAACAGATGGTCAATGAATGAAAGTTTCTATTTAGGTATTCAAAACAAGGGCCGCACAACAAATTAAAATTAAACTAAGAAAGACACAATACTTACCTTACTAAAATTTTTGTAGATTATTTAAATGTGTTATGAAAAATGAGACTGTGTTTCAAATAACTGAAATTTTTCGTAAAATAATTTATTTCGAGTGTTTATGTTGTTTTTAGTCTAAACATGCTTTAAAACGCCGATTTTTATGTATTGCTTAAATTATAACGATTATCTTTCATTCTTCACACTAGTATATTTGGTTACCTTTACAGTGTCCAGTATTTAATAGTGTATTTCTGATATACCTTTGGTGTTCCCGATATATATATTATCTATAACGGCTTAAATTAACGTTTGAAACATGTAATTTGAGCAAACGAAATAGTAGCAATTTCTGCATAAATCTTGCTATCTAATTTAGGCAAGCACATTTTTCAGTTATCGATATCAAATATTTGACGGTTTATTGTTATTGTTACATAGCATCATTATATTCAGTAACATTCGATTGCTTCAAGAATTATTATGAACAATTGAATAGTAGTGAAAAAAATCTGTACGTTCCCAGAAACTCTGTGAACAGCTCTGATATTGTATGAACAATAATACTTATCAAATAGTTGACAGCCCATCACTGGATTGTCTAAAATCGATAATACGGTCGTTTTATGTATCAAAAAATTACGCCACATGATTGTGAGCATATTACTCAAATAGACTCCCACGTCCCACCAAACGCCGTAATTAGCCCAAAGTTTGTTTACAGCTGACACCGCCCTAGCCGCTGCAGACTTGCACGTACCGTCAACTCCTAACTACCATCGACCAACTACTGCAAACTCCTACTTTCAACTAAAAGCTAAGTACTTACTGAATGGAACCAACTTATGCTAATTACTAATATTTTATTATGGATAAATTAGGTGCATCAGCTTTCCTAAGTTACGATGCTAAAATTTTAACGCTCTCTCTAAGATATTGTGGTGCGGTGATGTCTTCGAAAATGATCTTCTAAATTTACTGCATTTTGATTGTTCTTCAGTCGTAAATCATACAATATAATAATTTAATTTTCAACGTTAATTATGGAATAATTACCAAACTTACGCTTTGTAGGCGAGTATTTCATGGGTAGATGAGTAAAGCTTAAAGTAAAATACCTTTCTCCATCAACAAAGGTATCAGCTAGTGATATTTTGAAATGGTATTATTGTAATTTTATTGATTGCAAAGCCAATTCTCGAATATACTGTTTCGCAAAATGTTGTGACGATCAATTTAATGATTTGTATCCAACAAACAAATGATAAAATATTTTTTTTTCAATCCATATCAGCTCCCAATGTGAAGCATACGTCCTCTTAGTGGATTTAGCGCATCAGAAGTTTTTTCTACGAGAACTGTTTGTTACTCACTCACTTAACCTCTATTTTCCAGGGAGAGTAGTAGGGATATAATGATAAGGCTAGGACAGAATTAGTGGTTCACTAAGCCCAGTTGTTAAAGAATCGGAAGAGTGGGAAGGAATTTTTAGATATGCCTTCGAACAAAATATCAATAAAACGACCTGGAAATGCCGTTCGTACTGGGTGTCAAACCCGTGAGATGCGGCACGGAAACCAACAACGCTAAGCCGCTGCGCCATAGACCCGATAATATCTGATGCAAAATCATTTATTGAGGAGTCATGTTATCAAATGTATCGAAATTGTTATCAGATAACTTATTATCAGCTTTTTACGCCATTAACAATTTAGGGAAACTTTTTCCAAATAGTAAATATAAGTTATAATCATTTTCTTAGATCTGCATCTATCACTTTTTTTAAATTCCCTAGGGTACTCAACGTTGTACCCACCACCACCCGCTACGGCTTCACACTCTTTATATAGGGTGTATTCCGTAGCGTAACAACGTTAGTCGTGTTCAAAATATTGCCAGAAATGTCCCGAGAAGAAATTCCTCAAGACTTGGTTGCATGCACTACAGTGTGCAGAAATAAAAAGTTAATAATAAATGCATTTGAAAATGTTAGATTTTATCTATTTAAATCAACTCTTTTTCCAAAAGACGCGGAGAATTCTTTAAATGCCCTATAATTTGCCTTAGATGCAACCAAGTCGGCATGACCGACGGGGCCGACAGATCCGACAGATAGTCGTATCGTCTTGAGCAATTTTTCCCGTTCATTATTTAAATCTGGACATTCCCAGAGGATGTGATCAGCATCCTGAATCATATATCCGCATTTACATTTAGGACTATCTACTAACCGGCCAAGCTGGAAGAGCTTGGCAGCGAAGTAACCGTGGCCAGTTATGAATTGGCTGGTCCAGAAATTAGGAGTCAGGACTTTGGTTATCTCCATTCGCCATTTAACATTCGGAAAGAATTTAAAAGTTTGCCTCCCCTTTGAAGATTTCTCCCATCGAGCCTGCCAAACTTTCATTGCAGCTTCTATCGCCACACTGCGCGCTGCAATTCTATGAGCTTTAGAATTGTAAGGGTCTGGTCGAGGAGGAGGCAGTAACTGAATTTCTCCCACCTGGGACTCGACACCTTTGTACAGCATTACTGTTGCGCCTCTAACTTGAATGTGCAGGTCCAACGGAAGTATACCAGCCAAGACCGGCAATGCATCCGTAGACGAGGATCTGTATGCTTTGGTTAGGGCTATCAACGCACTGCGTTGTCCACTTAGAAGGATTTTCTGTATCGAAAGAACGGTGCATCGTTTGTACCATGTGCTAGCGGCGTAGCTAGCAATCCCCATGTATATGGCATCGTAAGCGATTTTAAGGGCACTAGATCTTAAGCCCCAATTTTTACCTGCTAGGCGTGAGATTGAATAGAAGGCAGAAGTAGCCTTGCTCACTGATGTCTTGGCATGGTATGAAAAAGAAAGTCTATCGTCTAGAATAAGACCAAGGTAAGTGACCTTTTCAGAAACTTTAACCGTCGTAGTTCCCATGCGTATAGTGGGAGGTCTTTGTCTACTTAGGCCGACACCACCCTTGAGAAAAATAGCTTCAGTCTTTTTGGGAGCGAAGGACAGTTTGTTGGCGTCGCCCCAAGCTAGGATTGATGAAAGCGCCTCTTTTGATGTTTTTTCTATACCCGCGCGACTATTTGAACTTACTAAAAGTAAGGCATCATCTGCGTAGGCAAAAATACTGCAGTCAGGTGGAAGAGAGATGGACAGAATATCATCAAATAAAATGTTCCACAGCATGGGACCAAGAACGGAACCCTGTGGACAGCCCATTGTGGTGTTTTGTTTTACAATCTGTTGTCCATTTTCATATAGAATCGATCTGCCATTGAAGTAGCTTTGGATTAAGGCATAGACATTTCCAGGTATTTTTCTCAGTCTAAGTTTGTGCAATATAAGTGGCCAAGAAGCATTGTCGAACGCTCCGGCAATATCCAAAAATATTCCCAAAACATATTTGTTAGGAGAGGATTCCGAAGTGGAAAGTACTGTGGAAATCATCGTGTACTGTGGAAGTACTGTGTGTATCACTTATCAATTAAAACTGTCAAGCTTCTTATGTAGAGCAGACAGATATAAAATTTGCCTGCCCTTTCTTTCGACCTGTGGGATTCCGGCGCCCCGGACGTCCGTCGGGTACTATCCATAGGATGTACTCGGTGGATCTGTGGGATGCTGGCATGTCATGGGAGGAAGCAAAGCAATTGGTGGGTGACAGGGCAACATGAAAGTGCCGCGTGGCGGCCATATGCTTTACATAGGAAGCAAATATGGTAAAAAAATAGGAAGATTCATTCATTTTAACAAAAATACTTTAAGTCAAAGAAATCATAGTTTAATGTGCTGAAAAATCGTTTTTCATTACCAATTTTCTCACAGTCGTCCCTGGAACGTATATTCCATAGAATCTAGTATATATTAAAAGATATACATGTTTATACTAATTTATTTGTGTAATAAATAGTATTCAGGATTTGCAGAAAATCCTACTATTGTTTAAAAGAAAACATTATTATCATACGCAATAAGTTAAGTAAAGTACACATTCTCAAATTATCAAATATGGAGAGAATAATAATATAAAACGTATTATTATTAGATACATATAACGACGTAAACGTATGTGGGAAACATGCTTACGCAGGGCGGCGCCGTAACGGCATCCGTTAAGACGCCCAAGCCGTCGGCGTCCTTATAACGACGCTCCATTCTTGCTTAAGTGCACCCCGTGATCATTCCAGCTGTCCAAACGAGTTCGAAGGGCAGGCTTTATGATTTCAATAATAATGGCACGGCAAAGTGCCTCAATAAAGCCTTAATTACGGAAGATTACAATGGTAGTTTTAATTGCTGGTGCAGGGTGAAATTTCGTAAGCTGGTAGTTTATTTAACAACTGCATTTGAAACATACGTTTTTCAAAACGTTTTGTCGACAAAAGTTTCAACAAAAAGTAGGAGAGATAGCTTTTTTTCAGTCGTTGTTAACATATTATATTCGTATTTTAATTGCACTTAACGAATAAAAGATTTTTTTGTTTTTATATTTAATTATAAGATAGTGCTATATGCATCAATGGGCTGCCAATACGTTAAAAAGGGGCCCGTTTAATCTCAAAGCTATTCGTGGTGTTCCAGAACAGGAATAGATTTTCTTTAAACTTTTAAGTGAAAGTTTTACGCAATAATTTATTAAGTTTAAGGAATGTTACTTTAATGTATGCTTATATCATATCGACTGTGGAAAGGAAAAAGGACGTAACCCACACATATCAAATTTTAAGGCGCTAAAAACGTGTTGTGGTGATTTTGTGACATATGCAAATTATGAATTATACACAACCTTGAAGTGCACAGAGACTTCTAAACTGGTGTTTAAATGACACAACTTAATATTAATTAAAGAAATTGTCTCGGAAAAACTTTTATTTCAGTGTTTTTTCTTGGTTTTATTTTTTTACAATGTCATCTTTTTCAAACTTAAAAGCTAAATTTAGATACTTATTTGGCATTTTCAGCTTCCATCCTTTTGATAGAATGTGTGTCAAGTTGTATACATTGTGATTATCGAAAAAAGGTGTTTTGGAAAATTGAGGGTTACTTCTTTTTCCTTTCCACAGTCGATATATTATGTAACAATGCACAATAAACCGGTAGGCTTAGTCAATATTAATAGTTGAAAATGTATTTACCTACACTACACTATAACTAGATTGCTTGAGTGAAGAGTTCCAAGATTACCACCTACAAAGGTTTTATTCTTTTCGCTCCAATTATGTACATACATGTTTCCAAAGTTATACTGAAACAGTTGTAGATAATATACAATATGTCCTTAAGCTTAGTTATAATGCATATTTACAAATTATATCTGTCTGTAGATTATTTTTTTCAGATTTAGAGGGCCGTGTCATAGAATAATTTGGAAACCACTAAACTTATTGATAAAAGCTTGGCTCAACTGACCAGGCGGGTCTGTGTTCGAATTCTGGCAAAGTCAATCTCAAATTTAGATTTTTTAATTTTAAATTTGAGATCTAATCTTGTCATGTCATGACAGTGTTTCCCAAACTTTTGACATATGTGTACCCCTTCTATAATTTTTGAAACACCGAGTATCCCTCGTCGAAAATAATGCATACACTATAATAACAATAAAAATACATTAGCTACTTGTTGCACTAGGCGCAACCAAAGCCCGGTGCAACGCATAACCCCACCCAGGGCCGGCGCTACCATACAGGTGAAATAGGCAATCGCCTAGGGCGCAAATCATTAAGGGGCGCATACATTGAGTAATCAAATTATTTTTTTATATTCTAATAACAAATAATAGTTTGTACTTGTATCTGTTCGTTATAATTATGTATCGTATTCTATATACTTCGAAAAAGGTAGGTTGAACGACTGACTAACAAACAGTTCTCGTAAAAAAACTTCTTTTGAGGCACTTCCATTAGGAGGCCATATAAATCACATTGAGAGCGGACATGGATGTAAAAAAAATATTCCACAGTTTGTTGAAAAGGGGGCGCGCCAATAACCGTTGCCTAGGGCGCCAAATAACCTCGCGGCGGTACTGACCCCACCAAATTCTTTCCGTATCCCAAGGGGTAGGAAAACCACACTTTAGGAAACACTGTTCTAGGGTGACTTGCAAAAAAACTAATCGAGCTTATTTCGTATGATCTTTCAACGTCAAAATATTTGGCGCATTGAGGTATATATTTTATTAAAACAAAAAAAATGGCATTGGTAAGTGCTAAACTTTCTGATGAATGATTCAATCATGATTCCTATGATAAAAAATGCAATTGTATTTTTTGAATTCGTACTATTAACTAACTGTGTACGCATCTTATTTTGTTAATTAAATCTAAATGCAACGAACGCTTTGTTAGTTAGTATTTTCTTGTTGTAATTTTATTAATTTTGTTTTCTTCAGTCAGCGTACAGAATTATCCTCTAAATCCGATTCGCAAGAAATTTACGCCTGCCATTAATATAAACGACGTCATTTTCATAAAATTCGCTGCAGAAACATGGCGCTTGTATTCTAGGTACCCTATTTTACATCCTAATTTGTATATTTACAGTAGATAAGAACTTATAATGTTGGAATTTCGAGATGCGCTGTAATCCCAGCACACCCTCGAAGCCGATAAATGTTGGGAATATAGGTGGCTAAAAGGTACGGCGCAATTATTAGGAGCTATGTTTGTTTAAAACTTGTTTGGTACAGAAACACTACAAATTACATTTATTCTCACTATATAGAACGCGTGTTGTTATATCTACAGCTTGCAACACTGTATGAATGGACTGGTATAACGAAAATAGATAAAAATGAGCAAAATACTCTATGCATAAAATATTTAACTTTATTACAAGTCCATATTCCTCGGTATTGCGTGTCTGCTGCAAGTTGTTGGGCATATAGGTGTACCCAACGACAGGAAATATGTCAAATACTTCTTCGGGGACAACGGTTTCCCCTTCTTGCTATTTCCAAAGCTTACCGAACTTGCTCAACAGAATGTCTTCCCGTTATGCTGGGACTTACTCCATTGGATCTAGAGGTCCAAAGACGAGCTGCAATTCATCACCTTTTGCACGGGAAACCAGCGCAAATTGGTCTCACAACTCTTCACCCGTTGGATTCACCAGATTTTTTAAAAGCTAACGTGGAAAAACTCTGCTCACTAACCGTTTTAACTAATTGGCAAAGTCGATGCTCAAAGTCCCTTCGTGGTAAAATTACCTATTTATTTTTCCCAGATATTGTTTTTCGTCAGAATGCAACCTGGCTCTCTCCGGATCACTGGACCTCACAATTTATCACCGGACACGGTGCGTTTAATGCCAAGCTACATAAATTTAAAATCAAACCTTACTCACACTGTCCTTGTGGTGACAGTAATCAAGATTCAGAGCATATTCTCTGGAATTGTTCGATTATGTCTGTTGAAAGAGGTATATTGTTTTCGTTATGTAGAAATAACCGTGATGGTCCTATCGGGCATCCAGATCTAGTTTCGTCTCCAGAAAATTTCGCTCACTTCAAGAAATTTGCTACTTCTTTTGGAGAAAAAGTTTACCTTCCCTGCCCCTCACCATTCAATCCTTAATCATATTATATCTGTTTCAAAATTAAAAGTTGTCTCATTAGTGCCATTAACTATCATTCTTGCTTATTATTATTTAATTATTTTTTTACATGTAGTTATACCAATTCAATGTATTTAATTAACCTTTATTAATATCTGTATATTTTAAATTATTATTATTGTTGCCTATCAAATTGTGCCTAAAAACATGTATCTTAACTGTATCATTGAGGAGATATCGTCTTCGGTGTGATGCAGAAAGGAAAACAAGTTTATCGAATAAAAAAAAAAATTTAAAAAAGCTTGCAACACTGTATGAATGGACTGATATTATGAAAATAGATAAAAATGAGCAAAATACTCTATGCATAAAATATTTAACGAAATATGAACAGCTTTCTCACACAAATATAATAAATATTCGAAAAAATTAAGCAATGCAATACAAAGTATCTCATATTTGACCTTCTGTCAGTCCGTGTACTGTGTGCAATGGTAGTTTATTGCATTTTTTCGTATTATCAATGCTTGAAATTGGTCACTTATAAAATCTAACCTAATCCAATTTTCAAAACATCCCAGTTGAGTTAAGCACTTATTATTATTATATTCCAATAACACGTATTTGTATAACATGAACAGGATGTAGCGTGTTTCAGCAGTGACCTAACCAAACCGCATTATTTTTTTTTGAAAATTTTATTAAATTTTAACAAAATCAAATTCAGTTATATTAAGATTAACTTTTTATTTTATTTTTAAATTTTTATTGGACATTATACTAAATATACACAACCTTAAAATGCACGCAGATTAATTATACTCTTTTAATAAGTTGTTTTAAAAAAACCTTTCTGTTAGTTCTTCTTTTTGTTTGTAATTTTCACTGGCAATTATTTTTTTAATTAAAATGTAAATTTTGATATTAAATCGACATTTGGAGCTTGTATCGTTTTGATAGACCATGTATTAAATTGTTTACATTACAGTTATCGAAAGAAAGATGTTTTGAAAAAACATTGGCTTATTCCCATTCCTTGAAAGTGTTTGGGACTTGTTGCAAATGAATATTACATATTTGCAATAGTACATAAAACAAGAGTAAATATGAATTTTGTTAGAAAGTTATTATAAATACTGTGAAATAAGTTGAAAAATTGTTTTATTTTTAAATGAACAAAACGAAATCATATTTGCACACGCCCGCGTTACAAATAACAATGAATACACATTGAAACTTTAAACTCGAAACACGGAAACAACACATAATTTACAAAGCAAATTGCTCAGTTTGTCGAATGATACAAAGTAATAGAAATTTGTGCGGCAATCGGTCGGATACACAAACAAAATTTATACCGGCATATAAAATGATTTCAGTGAGCAGTAAAAACTTCCCGAAACACAGCCTGCCCGTATGAAATATATGATATAAATACAGGAAAACCGCGTCAGCTGGGCAAATCGTAAAATACTTGTAGGGTAGCATTCGACTCGTAAAAAACCGACGAAACTTCCCCTGCCTACCTTTATGTTCCAATTACCCACTCGTAAAAATTGTCTTTACAAACTTTAAGGGCTGAAAAAATGTACTTCAAACTTACTTTCTTCGCGGCTTGATAAAGCTGGTGGAATTTAAAAAAAGGAATCGACAACTACGTAGCTTTAATTTTTGTTGTTAATCTGATTTCAATTAAATAAATTCTTCACCCTTTGCTTGATGTTTCCGACCAATTTACGGAAGAATTAATCATGGCCGTTTTTTCTTTAAATGTCTGATTAAACTTTTTGCCGTTGAAAATACATTCTACCTGACCGAAATCGAATTTTTAAATAAAATTTAAGAAAAAATAATTTAACATTAAGCCCAACTAAAAGAGTATATTTTCTTCAGAAAACAAACTAAAACATTATATATATTTTGTTTAATTGCTAAAAAGTCATTGATTTAATTAGTAGAACTAGTTTTTATTTTGTTAAGAAATCAAACTTTTTGGTTCCACAAATATTATACTTTAATAATATTATAACTTCATGGTATCGCGAGCAAGGGAGAGAATAATTGAGGGTTCAGGAAACAAAGCGGTTTTTTTTTAAAGTTGGCAAATAAATAAAAACTTTTTTTATATATATGTAGGTAAAGCGTCTTAGAGAAGTGTTAAAATGTTAAATATTTTTATTAGTATTATGTTGCTGAGTAATATAATTTACATTGTTGTGTGAACTTTGTTTAACAACTGCCGTGTTTGCTATACAAGACTATTGTAAACTTCCGCTTTTGTAACAAACTCGATTTTAATTATTTAAAAATGTGCGTAATTGCCAGCTGTAGATTTTTGCCAAAACATAGAGATTGCCGTTTTTGTTTTCAGTGGTGCTATTCCAGCAAACAAAATATATTTAAGAAGGCCTATAATATTCGCTACATAATTCTGTCGACGTCATCCTTATATTCTAAACTTTATAGTGTTGAGTATTTTAGACCAATCAAAATGAGAATAAACGGGATACGAGAAATACGGGAATACGGGAATCACTGCTGAGCTCTCAATTTATTACATTTAAAATTAAAAGAAAGCATGATAAAATTCCTCATTAAAGTTCGTTCTTATCTATCATTATAATGTTGCCAACTCCTGGATTAAAAGTTTTTTACAGATCCAGTGGTGGTTTCGGTTTTCTTTAAAAAATCGAGGGCTTTGTCAAATTTTGTGAATTCACTCTTTTATCTATCTCAAGTTTTTGTATCTGTTTTTTTCGTATACTATTATATATACGGTATAAGCAAAAGCTTTAACTTTTTTTTAAATAAATATATCAGTCGCCCATTTTCAGATTTCAACCTGTCTATTTTCATTTTTTTAAACATACTTACAAAAGAATTTGTATGAAACCTCTATATTGAAATAATAACCATATCCTCTTGAATCAAATTTAAAAGTATTTTATCTATTTCAATTGTATTCACTATTATTGTTTTTTTTTTAATGAAGAAGTTCTCTGTACATTAAACAAATGCTTTATTTTAGTATTAATTTTTAAAGAAAAATACTTTTTTTATAGTTTATTAGTTACTGGCTCAGAGCTAATATAAGCAGCTATTTAACATGATTTGATTGGTAAAACAGCTAAGATTTTTTAATTTAAGCAAATATCATTTTTACTTTTACCTGAAATAAAAATTCTGTAATTGGAAACAATTACTGTCCAATAAACACGGACTAAGTAATTAATGTCATTGTGCAATTATAATTGTTGTATTATATAAACCAAAACCATCTTCAGTGCCAATAATAATATTAATTTATCACACAATATGTATTCTCTACTGACACTTTATATTTCTATTTTATAATCGACAATGAAAATAATACAATAAAAATACCATTCCAGGAACTCTTTTTATATCTGTACTTTCGTGTATTTTCGCGGATAAAGGAAACAGTAATATGTAACAGAATTAAAAAATAATTTACTGTGTAAATTTCAAGTGGAAAACAAAAAATTACTCTCATAGTAATTTGCAAAAATACGTTTTGTTTTTAATTATTTTAGCTGCTTCTAGTGTTGAAAGTGTGTTTGTTGTCTTGATGAAGCTTATTTCGACCTAAGTTGTTCAGAAAAGTTTGAATAGGAATATTATTTTTCTAATCTCTCTTACTAAGTGAACTGTGTAGAAAAGAACTTAAGTCATCACAGGTATGTCTTCGAACATAAATCCGTATATTGATTAATAAATCAATTTGTGAAAGTATCTGCAGCTGAGTATGACTAAAATCCAACAGTTAAGTTAAGTTTTTTTTAAATCTTTGACCGCTCCCAATGTAGAGATTGTGGCCTCCGAATGGAGGTATCTTAAGAGAAGTTTTTTTGCCAGAACTGTTTATTAATCAGTTGACCAACCTCTCTTATTTGAAGGAAGTCGTTAAGATAAAAGAGTAAGACTAAGACAGGGCTAGTAGTTTACTTATTGCTGTCGTACACCTTATTATTTTAGGATTGAAAAATTGAGAGTCAATTTTCATTAACATCTACGACTTTGAACAGGAATCAATAAGCTGATTGAAAAATGTTGTTTACACTGGGATTCGAACCCGTGAGATCCGTCACGGAAGCCAACTACGTTGACCACTGTACTACGACCTGAAAAAAAGTTCAAATTTTTATTTTTTTGATTGCAAATGAATTTTAAAAAAGTAAACACTAAATCCATCGATAATATATTTTTAATACGCCATTAAAAATCTGCTCTTGAGTATTATTATTATCTTTAATTTTTAGACATAAAGTATACTATGTAAATACTTTATGACAGTGATGCACAAACGCGGCCCTTTTTTAATATTGTGGCGGCCCTTAAATCTCTTTCTCAAAAATACTTTTTTCACGTAAAACATGTATTAAACAAATTTAAGCAAGCTTTTTCTTCAATGAAGGAGAATAAATCGGTTCATAGAAACAGGCTTACAAATGTTAAGTCAAATTAAAAAAAAAGTTAAAAATTAACATAGACCATGAACGCATTAACTTATGAATTGCATATAAATGAAACACATGGCTTATTTATTTTCTAAATAACACGGTCAAAATAATAAAATGGAACCTATTACTCATTTATCTAAATTCACTTAATCTTTTTTACACGTTTTTAAGGCTGTTTTACATGGAACATACATATTTTCTGTATAAAAAAAGGATTGAGCGTACTTTAAATCATTTTTTTCTTTGCGGCCCGAACCAACGATAAATTTGTTTTATGCGGCACGCTAGAAGGTAAAGGTTGTGCATCAATGCTTTTTGATATCTAAGTTAGTTCAGTTCCAATCGAGACTATTATTTTAGTAACAAAAATAAGCCATATACACGTTTCTACGTAAGCCCACTCTACGACGTTCAAAAGAGATAGAATTAAGCCAGCTCACGTGAAATGCAACCTTTTACGGGTCGCGTTTCATAACGTAATATTCCAAGAGCTTTTTCCGGTATTCCACGCAAAAGCTTGCGTTTATACAACTATGTATATACATTTTATAAAATACAATTTATTTTTTAAACTTTTTTTATCTCTACATCACCACTGACGTTTTCAGTTTTGTTATTATTTTTTGTTTTAAAAAGTGATTAAATACCATTTTACTAAATATTGTCTAGCCCAAGAAATGTTTATTTTAGATGATATCATTTATATGGGGACTTTCACTGATTGACAGGACTGTGGAGTCATGTAAAGTAAATTTTAAAGTAGACTCCGACTCCAGTTTTAAATAAAAAACTGACTTCAAAATTGATTTTTTTCAAACATTACCGTTTAACTAACATATCTGTATACCATCAAATCTAGTTTTGGAGCACTTTTATGTCATTCGAAAAAAAGATCCTCCAAAGTGTTTTTTAATCCGCCACTGGTTCTGATAAAAGGCATACCTTGAAATATCTATACATAAAATAATATTTGTAGAACTATTTTTCTTTTAAATATTTAAATGACACAAAAACATATAAAAATATACAAAAATATCATTTAAATGACACAAAAATAAATATACAATTAAAGTATTCGTTTACCTCTACTAAGTAGAACGAAAAAATAGTTGTTGTTAATAAGTGGATTTTATTATCAATATAATGATTTGTTTCAATATCTTTAAATGATTTTCTCCAGTTTTTACGACACCGACTTCGACTCCACGACTCCGACTCCGACTTCGACAGTCTTGCTGACCGAAGGTTCAATTATATTTTTTTTCTCAATGTTTTATTACTCAAATTGTTCAAACGGTACTAAATATATATAAGAACTGTTCAATAAAAACACTAACGTTATTTATAGAGTTTATACTCTGACATTAAAGAGAAGGTGTAAGAAGTCTTTTGAAACTATTTGTATTTGTTTTCACAGTAGAACCTCGATTATCCGAGTGTCATATCGAAAAAAAATATACAGATAAAAGAGTATTATTGCTACCGGCCTTAAATAATGCTGACACTGTTATAAGCTTTCACAAAAATATATATCAAGACTTTAACTATATGGCAAGTAAAAAGTACAATTATTTAGATATGTCAATGAAAAAACCACTAGTAATATCCAAAAACGCAGTAAAAAAATATATAGCAGACATCGAGGGAGTAATGGCACAATTTTAAATGTGTGCTAAATACTACTGAATAAATTGCGTTGCAAATCGATCCCGGATTCCAAATATTAAATTATGTGGAGAATTATCTGTATCTATATTGAAACATCTTAAAAAAGACCAACTAGCTTTAAACGAAAATCAATAATTGAATTTCTTAATATAAAAATATGTATTATGAATGCACTTGTATTTCTCTGATATTTATTATTATATCGATTATCTGGAGTTTTCATCCCCAACAAGTCTGGATAATCGATTTCGATATTTTGATAATTTTCACTTTAAAGCACGGTTTTTCAACCGGGGACCACAACATGTTCCTAGGTGACAACGGAGAAAAAATAATTTTAGGGCAACCACAACACAGGGAAAATCAATTAACTCCTTGGTTTTTTGATTTGAACAAAATCTTTTAAATTTTCTGGAAGACTTCTTTTAATTTTGGGAATTCCGTAAATTTATGGGTAAATTTTTGAAATCTGCAAGCGACCAAAATGTATTAATAACAATTAGATTGCATAAAAAAATAGATAGCAACACTGTCATAAAAGATTGAAAGAAAATAACCAAGTATAGTTTATTTTTAAGAAATATTTATATACAATACTGGTTTTATTTAGGGAATGATTTTGCAAATTCTTAGCAACTGATTGATTGTATTGTATCGTACAGCTATTTTCCATTAACACATTTTTTACGCCACTTTCTATCACACCTTCAAGCACAAAGAGTACTAACGAACCTTTTCAATAACTTTCATTTTACGTGAATTGGATTTTAATCAGTCCCTAAATAACTGTCGGGTCATATGGCGCAACAGCTTAATGGCTTCATCGATTCTGTTCCAAGATATGAGTGTTTGTGATGTCTTAAAACTAAATAGTCTCTCCTTACTTTCCGATCCTTCAATAACTGGGTGTA
Organism: Himalopsyche anomala; assembly: GCA_031772345.1. Taxonomy (NCBI): domain Eukaryota; kingdom Metazoa; phylum Arthropoda; class Insecta; order Trichoptera; family Rhyacophilidae; genus Himalopsyche; species Himalopsyche anomala. The sequence goes on along the minus strand of CM062835.1, from coordinate 2,951,888 downwards.
GCGAGAGCGATTAGTTAACCACTAGTTCTGTCATACCCTTATCCTTATATTCCTACTACTTTTTTTGGAAAAGAGAGGTTAAGCGACTGAGTAAAAAAGTTCTGTTGAGATCCTCCATTAGGAAGCCATATTCTCCACATTGGGAGCAGACATGAATTTAAAAAAAACTGTAAAACTTTACTACTCTAGTTTCAGATTCAGATAGAAGGTGGATGGTAAGAAATAAAACTGTCAGAACAAGTTTATTAACCGATTGAAAAATAATAAAAAAATATGTCGATATATCCCACTTCCGGACTAAAACTCTTGATCGTGCAACCGAGTATCTTATTATTATTTTTAATCCATGTCCGCTCCCAATGTGGAGCATATGGCCTCCTAATGGAGGTATCTCAACAGAAGTTTTTCTTTTTCTACGAGAACTGTTTGTTACTCAGTCGCTCAACCTCACTTTTTTCAAAGTGAGTAAGTAGGGAAAGAAGGATAAGGCTAGAACAGGAGTAGTGGTTGGCTAATCGCTATAGCTACACCCAGTTATTAAAGTATGAGAAGGATGGGAGGAGAGAAAACGGTATGAATTGACATCACAAACACCCAGTCTTCGATCGCAACTTTGAATTGAATAATTCTCCAATTCACTGTGATTTGACCGTGAATCGAACCCAAACCTGCGTGATCGGTAGAGCAAGCTCTAACCAACTGAGCCACAGCAGGCGATATAGCCCAAGCCAATTAACGACTCAGCTTCTAGACGAGCCTTAGGAATAAATTAAATATCAACAAACGTCAAGGTATTGTCAAATTGACTTTAAAAAAATTGAAACCATAACAATCACGTTAATTAATAAATCAGGACTTGTAAAGAATATCCTTTCGCCGCAATCTTTATTTGAGTTGGGCAGGCCGACTGTAGATGTCAGTCGCAGTTTTGTGGATTTCCTAAAGACATTATCCGACTTAACGTCTTTCACCACCAGCCACGGCTGCCAGCCAACTCCCGCTCGACTACCTTCTTACTGCACAAGAGATAAGCCTAATGATGGGACGACATTCGATTCAATTCTCGGTCGCGATGGAATCGCTTTTATGATTCCGCGATCACCAGATTCAAAATTGGTCTATCAGAAAAAAATCGTTGGTTAAATTGGTTAAAAGAAATTATTAACAATAAATTCACTTTTAATGTACAAACAATTCTTGGTGGAAATGCATATTATACAAAGAAATAAAACACTCTTTTGTACTAATTTCACACTTATTCAACATAATGAGGACGAGTTTCGCTTATCACAAACATAAAACTGATGTTGATTTTAAAATTAGAATATTTGATAATTTATAAATAATGATCACGACCGGTCCTTATCAATTGCATTGGTGTAGTGTTAGCTCAAAAAGTCTGTGAGCTCTGATTACTTATAATATTTTAATGCTCTCTTACGGCAGTGATCCAATTTCCCTGCCAACGATTTTCCAACAAAACGTTCTTACGGTACATTATTAGAAAAATCATTTTATTATATTTACCTAAAAATAAAAATTTCAAGTCGTCCATTAAAGTTGTGGGAGCGCCGACCCCATGAGCCCCAGCCCCACTGCACTTTTAATTTGTAATTATTTTTATGACAATATTCAATTAAGCAAAATGTTTATTGGCTAAAAAATATTTACATTAATTTAATGTGTGGCAAGAAACATATACACCAAGAAAACTAAAGAAAATTAGTTCGTACTACAATTTAAGCCGTATGGTGTTCATTTATAAAACATGCGTGTACATATATATGTACATCAAAACTTTAAACAATGTTACTGCTACCACCTACCGTTTATTTCCCAAAACAATTGAAGTAATATTTTGTAACTAAAACTAAAACTTGAATCGTTCAAATTATGAACTATTAAACTTGAACTGACTCAGTTCAAGTTCATCCTTGCACTTGAACGCCTGAAGATGCCGAAAGGCGAAACCCGGGTCGTTAGTGACAAAATCTGTGGGAGTGTACATAATTTGAACGATTCAAATTTAAAACAATTTTAGTGATATTTTCTCATACCACACCTGCCTATCAAACAACAAATAAATCACACTGAGAATACAATATTTAATAATGATTATCTATTTATCTCATTTTTACATATTCGTAGTGAAGGCTGATTTGGCTCTCGACCACTCATTTAATAATAAGGTTTTCGAAAAACCGATTGCACTCTTCTCACCTTTTTGATAACGGTGAGGTCAAATAATTTGTTTTATGATACAGATTTTTTTATTATTTGATAAGGAAAACGTAATTATTCGTCTACTTTTGAGATCCTTATTATTGAACGTAAGTATTTATTTGTGTGCTGATTTTAATCTGTGTTTGATATCAGTTATCAGTATCATATAATAAACTAGTGCGAAAATACTAGCATTATTAAATTCTTCCGTTATTGCAATATTCACTCGATGTACTCAATTTTCAATTTAACTTGAGCGATCAAGTAATATATTATAGTATGTTTTAAAACTGGGAACCCAATGATACCTTTTTACGGGATCTATTTCGTAATAATATTACGATATACAACGCAGTACAGCTGAAAGAACTTGTCCAATAAGCTTCTTAAAAGGGTTTCATATACTTACATCTCCAGGAGATACTTTTTACCCATATGATAGAGTATACGATACGTATCAATTTATTAAAGATAACGTTGAAAATTCTACAACTTTATCACTAGGTTATTTATATAAAATAATAAAAAACAGTATTATTTTCAATATTGAATTTGCTGTTAACCACGTAAAAAATATTCCAATTTATTAGTGTTATAGAACGCGGGATTCAAATAAAAGCATTACAGTAAAATCCCCATTTACGCAAATTTTGGGATCGCGTAATCGGAAGTCGCGTAATTGGGGGATCGAATCTCATACAAAATTAGGGGTTACGTTTTTTTACGAAAAATACAAAACTAATAACAAATTAAAAAACATATATGGACGAAATATAAAGTTAACTAGTGGTAAAATACATAGCGCTCGCCAACAATTGACTGTATGCACTACACATACAGCCACCCGGATGAAATGCTACCACGCAATTGGGGGATTTGTATTATGTAATATTTCTGTTCGGCGCGTAATTTGAGGTAGCGTAATTGGAGGTTTCACTGTACTTGAATACTTTATGACCTTTATCTTTGTCTTTACCAAGTCCTCGAATCCTTTAATAGACTTTTTTTAAGTCCATATCCACTCACGATTTGGAGCAAATGTCTAATAATAGAGGTATTTTTTAGATATAACAAACACCCATGCCTTCGAACAGAGATCGATAAATCGATGAAATAAAATGCTATTCATTGTAGGACTCGAATCCGTGAGATCTGTTACGGAGGCTAACTACGTTGTCTGCTTGTGATGTGTTTTGAATGACTTACCAAAGCTTCATCGAGATTTAAAACATTTAAATATTAGAAGAATAAATGGTTCCGTTATCGAGCGGTCAGCGGCGTTAGCTTTGCTTGGGAAGCTCACGGGTACTAATCCCAGTACGGACAGATTATTCAATATATGTAATGTCTCAAATTCTCTTCCAACAACTGTCCAATCATAAAAATATGACGTTGCAAAAGCAATTAGTTACCTTGTCTTAATCTTCTCCTTCAATTCATACATACGTCGAAAAATATATAATGAACAACTCAATAATAAGAGATAACATAAATATTGTAAAACAAAATTTGTTTTTTTTTTACTTTTAACCTTGTTGTTAAAAATAATTTAAAACCCGATGATTTGTTGTCAAAAGCATAGTTAAAACAAGCATATATGAAACATTGGATAAAAAAAATTAAAAAATTCGACTGAAGGTGCTTGATGAAACTTCAATATCAAATTTGAATTGTTTGAACTTAGCGATCCACTTTTAGTTTTGTACATAATATAAACGATACAAACTGTTTACTACGCGTCAGTTTAAGTACATTCGTGCATTTGAAATGCCTGAAGTTGCCGAAAGGTGAAACTGGGTCGTTAGAGACAAAACTTATAGAAAAGTACAAAATTTAAACAATTCAAATTTAATTGTATAATAATTTTCTTATATGATGTATAGATTAAAAAAATCCATATTTAAAAAATTTATGAACCCTAGGTAACATAAGAATTTTTTATTCAATATCTATTCCAGAATGATTGATTATGCAAAGCTTCCCGTATTTAACATTTCATTGGGGAAGAAAAAAAAACAAAACTCTTTTAGGAGTTGCAGCTTTTTTGCTGAGCTTTTTTGATAAATTCTCCATTTATCAAATAAAACGACGATGCGTCCATCAATCATGTCTAAGGGAAAATTTCCAAATCGATATCTTATTTACAGCTTTTTTATCTTGTTTTGCCAAAACGTATAAGGAAGTTTTTTTTATATTAAACTTCCTGGAATGTGAAAGTTGGGGTCGCAAATTTAGACAGGTGAATCTGACTGACAGTTTGGCCTGCGGTGATTAATAATGGTTATATCATTTCATTTTTTTTCCGCGAGTGCCGTAGTTTAATGACTTTTTTTACCTTAACAACATCATACAAAAATCGTAGAAAAACTAATTTACTATACTGAATATAGCGATAAAATCAGTGTTTTGTTTATAGTATAAATACACAATCAACAGATTCTTTGGTAGAATGGCCAATGCTCTTGTACCAACCTACTAATAAGCGGTGTCTAGGGGCTCGATGCTCCGTTAATATACTTTTTTGAATTGACTGTTTGATCGATTTATGAATCTGTTTTTTTACGTATGGATGTTTGCGATGATACCACTGCACTCACCCATCAAGAGAATTCAATACCGGTAATATCGCAACCAGGATTCTGGTATTTATGGTGTTTTTTTAATGAAATATCAGTTTTAAAAATACCGGTATTTCGTTACTGGGTAAATATTGTATTTGGTGTTTTTTTAATGTATTAATCTCATGTGACTTTCAAAAATTCTCATCGAGTATATCTCGTATGATCTTCAACTTTAAAATATTGACGCATTGGCGTAACTGTAATGTCATTGTTTTTTTAATGCTGATAAACCATTTCATATTCAAATAAAATCGACCGGGATGAATTTAAATATTTTGAACCTGCTTAGGTTATAAGAGTAGACATATACTATGAATTTTTGTATTTTTCTTCTTTCTTAGTACAGTCTCCGTCAATCTGTTGTCCTTATGCAAGATGAATTATATATCTTGACCACTTACAAATATCTCCTAACAAAGCTTTTATCCACACCTCTAAGACTCCAAAGCTTTTACTTTCATTGTTAGTTGAAGTGGTTTTTATTTTTTATTACAAAAAAAATCTTTCAGCCTTCTTTTCGTGCTCAACTTAATCATAAAAAGTGGTAAAGCGAGAACAATTAGCTTTTAACTGGTATTCTTTGCATTATACTGTACATGCCTCTCAATTTTATTGTTTGTTACATATTTGCATACTAAAATTTTCATTCTTCTTTCTACTTTATTCGAGGTTCTTACAGCTGTCTCCTTAGTGATGTTATCATAGAAGCAATTACCATATCGAAAAGTATTTGTTATTTATGAAAAAACAGACACGTCAATCGAGTTTGTATGGCATTAAAATCTTTGTAACATTGATAGGTATTGACGGAACTGTAAGTGAAGCGGTTGAAGTTGTCGGATTTAAATCGCTTTACAAACAGTTTTATGAATTGATTTTTAAATCGATTTATGGATTTGTGATCAAAGGCATGAATGTATTCTATGATTTCTTAATTTCTCTAAGCAATACTGAAAACTGAGCGTAGCTAGAGCAATCGACTAATTATAGTAGGAGCAAACATTCAAAAAGTGTTTTGTCACAAATTTAAAAAAATTCTGTTTAATATCAGTTCTGATAGTCAATCGTAAAATCTATGAATGGAAATCACAATAAACGTTCAAAAAAAGTTTTTTCCTATTAAAAATAAATCATAAAGTTGACACGTTCATGCAAAACGTGTTTTCTCCAACACCCAAATTCAATCAAAAGATGTTTTGTCCTCTCGACCAATCACAGCGTAGAAGCCGTCATATTGAATTTGGACAAAACGCATTTTGCATGAAAATTGGAACTAGTATACTTTCTTTACTGACTTTATTTGTTAACAGTTATTTTTAAATACCAAATTTATTATTAAAATATATACGATGCAAGAAGATAGTGAAGAGTAAATTGGACAAGCCAATATTGGCTCTAGAAAAGAAAAATTCACGGGTGGCAAAAGATCTGAACCCAAAAAGAAAATATATTCTACATTTAGTGGATGCAACGTTTTTACACCTTATTACAATATATTCCCAGCCTGTCAAACTGAGACAATATACTACCATTGCTTCCTCAATACAAACAGTGCCTATAAAGAGACGACCATGACAACCCATTTTTTATAATTTCTGCATTGTTGTTCCTGATGCCACAAAACCGTGTCTCTATAACTGGCCAGAAGAAAAAGCTGAGAAAGGAAGCCAAAAAATGCATCATCCTTGCTACACCATTTAAAAAATGTACAAGGAAAAACAGTCTTCGACTGTTGTGTGATAGATGTGTTTCACAAAATGTAAAAGATATTATTGCCCAAACAATAATGCATTTCATATTCACGGCTGAAAGAATAATAAAAAAAGTTGAACTGTATTCCCCTGTACACTATCATAGCTATTTACTAGCAGCAGATAGAGTGCGATGTGAAAAACAACCCATTTTGATTCCGGAAGAATATTAAGAAGTTTATAAGCAAATTGGCCAGGTCGATTTGATGGGCGAAGATTGGGAAATAATGGATACTAAGTCCCTGAATAAATTATATAAAGACTTCTAATTCTTAAGTGATGTAAAACGAACATCATGAAAATAGAAATATCACTACTCGGCAAAAATGTGTATTGTTCAGAGGAAATAAAAAAGATCAATATATTTCCGATAACGCAGAAAAATACAGTTGCTAAGTAAAAAAAGGCATATTGTATTCCCATTTGCAATGATTCCAACCAAACAAGCTGCTATTATCTCATTTAATATCACAAAAAAGAAAAAAATATGCCAGTACATTGCTAAAAATAATGTTTGACGATTGGCAGGAACATGAAAATAGAGGACTTGTAGCGTGGTACAAAAATACAGTATATAAGAAGATATCCTATGTGATGATGGAGCCAGAACTTTAAACTATATAACAATATGCAGTGCTCTTTTAAAAAAAAACTGCCGGAACTCAATTTTTGTGAAGCTTTTTTTTATAATTCATCTCCGTTCTCAATTTGGACTAAATAGTTTCCTAATAAAGGTCTCTCAAGATTTTTTTTACGATAACTGCTTGTTAGTCAGTTGCTTAACTTTTCTTTAAAAAAGAGTGCGGATAGAAAGATGGGGCTAGAACCGGACTAATGGTTAACTAATCGCTCTCGCTTTGCCTTGTTAATTTTAGGATTGGTAGAGTGAGAGGTATAGATATCACAAATACCAACACCTTCGAGAAAATCGATCTTTTAGGTCTTATCTTAGTTATAATAATTCTTTGTTTACCATTTTTACGTTTTTTGTGAAATTACGATTAAAAAAAATATTTTCAAACGTCTTTCGATAGAAAAATTTAAAAAATTTCAAAGGAAAATAAAAATTGATTGGAAACATTAAAAATATCGAGAAAAAACGTGCCGGAACGTCGTTCCACCACATCATATGGGGAAAAAAGCATTAATGATATGTATATAATTGTATTCCCAACCTTTTTTTGGGTGGAGACCCCTTTTTATAAAAACCATGTGACCCGCGGCCCCGATGCAATTGAAAAGGGCTTTTTTTTTAACAAGGTAATTTTAGATTAGAACTATTTTTATTATGTACGTTTCCATTATAATTTTGGCCGAACATGACCCGGGTTTTGCCTCTTGGCATCTACCGGTGCTATCCAGGTAGCAGAAGTTGTGTTTGTATATAGACAATACAAAACTTCCGCTACCTGTCAGTTCGAGTACATTCCCGCACTGGATAGCACCGGAAGATGCCGAGAGGCGAAACCCGGGTCATGTTCGGCCAAAATTATGATGGAAACGTACATAATGAAAATAGTTCTAATCTAAAGATAAACTTCCATCAAGCATCTTCAGTCGAGGTTCTAAAAAGGTAATTTTAGTTGACTGTAGTTTTAGTTTTGTTGTTCAAATACAAAATCGAAAAAAGTTGACGACCCCAGAAAACCCGTCGCGACCCTCTTGGGGGTCGCGACCCATAGGTTGGGAACCCGTGCTCTATAATATTAATAAAATATAATAATATTAATAACGATATAACTAAAAACTTTTAATTTTCATTCAAATAGTGTTTTGTCCACAAGTTTCATGCAAAAAGTGTTTTGTCCAAATTTCAAACCAAAAAATTAGCTAATCCAAGATTTCTAGATTATACAAAATACGTAGATTGAAATTCATTCCCTTAACAGTTTACTTTTAATAACATTTTTTTAAGAACTTGGGCTACGTTATCAAATGACACGTTTTTCATCATTTCCCAAGTTCAGCATTTGTGTGACAAAACACTTTTTGAATGTTTGCTCCTCATGTGCTAGAATAACCCAATTCTTTTCCACCTTATTATTTTCGAAAAAAAATATAAGGTGGGGTAGCTGAGTAACCAAAATTTCTCCTAGTATCTTAAAGTGAGATGAGTTAAAATAAAATTATGTATATTATACATTAAGAGCAGTTATGACAAGGAATTGATTTATACTTTTACTGAATCCGAGATCCTAGTATTTATGATGTTTTTTTTAACACCGAAACACCTTTTTAAAAATGAATAAATAACTGTATTTCAATTCAGCTTACTCGCTCCGTATTTTAATTTTAATTGGTCGTATTCTTTTACGTTAAAAAACTTTTTTTTGTTATGCCTTTATAGATGTATTCGTCCAGTAATGCAATCTCTAATTATGACCACAATTAAAGCTATCTATGCAGGCTGCATGTATTTAGCTTATTTTTAACAATCAGTTTTTAATTTAATATTAATTATCGTCAATGCTAACAATTCTAGTAAGTTTATTTATTTACAACAAGGTAAACAAAATATTTTCGTATTAGGCCAGTCGTTTCCATAACCGCATTATTAAAAAAACTTGTGCTAGAAATATACTATTATCCTCATGTAGTCATGTAAGAATCCCTGAAAAAAGCGATGAATATGGAACGACGGTTTTATTGATGACCACTTTATGCTTTTATTTAGATAGATGCTATCCAGTAAGAGTTCATCAAAGTGGCTAGATGAAAGCCCGCTGCAATTTTATATTTGACTTGTGGCAAATATATATTCACGTAAATAAAATGTTTTATGAATTTCATCAAAATAAATACAATCATATTTGATCCTTTAATAATACTAACTGTATTTATTATATTTTGTATATAAAATATGAAGCCATTTTTTTCTTAAAAGATTCTAGAATCTTGTTTAAGAATTATAAACATATTTGATATATTAATAAAGAAACTTTACTCAGTAAAGTTATGTACTCTTTCATAATTTATAACATCTTCAGACATTTAGAATTTTCTTGAACTGACAGTTAGTGAATAGTTGTATCGTTCGTTTTTTTATCCAATTGTCCGCTCTTAATATGGAGCGTATCGCCACCTAATGGAGGTATCTCAACAGATTTTTTCTACGATAACTGTTTGTTATTCAGTCGCTTTTTTGTGCCTCCTGTAAAAATTGCTATGTACGGGTTACGTTCTTTTCCCTTTCCACAGTCGATATTAAAACTAAAGTTTTTGATGGTGAATTGAATAATCAGCAAACACAACCAAAACTGAAAAGAATAAATAATTTATTTCTTCTCAGAACAAATGAAAATATATCTAATCACGTGTTCAACATGTAAAGTTTAGTATCAATATATTAATACTAAACTTATTTTTGAGTTATAACTAAATAAGAAATGACAAGAATAATTTTGTTTAATTCTGGCAATGTTTAATACTAGAGTCTAATAATTAAAGTGATTATGAGATGAATATTCTCTATAATTTGCTACTTGACAAGCTTGGGTTAATTTTGACAGTTTTTTTTCAAAATATTCTACCTATTTCTACAATACTCTTTCTATTGGTCGACAGATCGTAGTGAACACCAACCGTAATAACTTAATACAAAAATCAATTCGAGTATAAGAGTTTCCCTCCCATTAGTTAGTGTCATGGTCCTAATAAATTTTATGATTGCACATCTTTCATAAAATACTGCAAGAAAAGAAGCATACTTCTTTATCTGAGCTCGGTTTTCAAAGTCACATAGAATGTGCTTTAGAATGATGAAAATATAACAGAATAACTATACAAAATATATATATATTATAAGATTATAAAAAAATTGAGGATTCGAACTAATTGACTGCACGATCGATTAATACGAATGAATACCCACGATCATTGCCTAATAAGCCAGATTTATATTTAAACTTTTTTTTATTTTACTATTTAAAGCGAGAAAAGCTTTCGTTATCCGTTAAATACGAAAGCTAAACGACTGCCGTTCAAACGGAACGGCGTGTGCCAATGTGTATGTGTGCTTGGCCGTCGGCCACTGAAACTTTTTTTATTCTAAAAGCCTTCTAGCAGGCTATGTAATCGCTTACCGACTTCCTGTTGGGCCACTATCTGATTCCACGGTATGCAAATATCGGACAGCTCGTACGCTTTAGTTTAAAAAACAATACAGTACACTTGAAAAAAAGAAATCAAACACAGATAATAAATTAAACATATTTATTAGAAATCTTTATTTTCATATGCAACTTATAGGTTTTGTAATAAATGTTATATTGGGAATAAATAGTTAATATAGTTGTCGCCTGTGTGGTCGAGTGGTCAACATCGTTGGCTACCGCTACGGAGGGCACGGGTTCGAATCCCGGTACGGGCAGTTTTATAAATTGATTTTTCAATCGATTTATGAATTTCTGTTCAAAGGCATGGATGTATGTGATGTCTTGAATTCCCCCCTTCCACCCATCCTATCCTATGAACGGGGCGTATGGAGAGCGATTAGCTAACCACTAGTCCTGTCCTTGCCCTTTCCTTCTATTCCTACTCTCTTTGGAAAAAGAGAGGTTGAGCAACTGAGTAACAAGCAGTTCTCGTAGAAACATTTCTGTTGAGATAAACTCCATTAGGAGTCCATATGCTCCATACTGGGAGCGGACATGGAAAAAAAAAATAGTTTCAGTAAATTTAACGTAAATTTAGACAACGCCTCAGTTTATTTTGGTGATACTAAAAATACTGTAACCGAAATTTGATTGTATCTTGGAAGGTTGAATGAAAGCAAAAAAAATATATCGGAATATAATGCATGAATAAGAATTTTAATTGAAGCATATATAATTTAATAAACGTTTTCTCTTTATAAATACTCATGCTGTAGCATTTCAATATAAGTTTTTTTTGCATTACCTGGTTGTTAATTAATAAATACTCCTTACAATTTCTTATTAACTATTTTTTTTTACTATGTCCGTTCCCAATGTGAAGCATATGGACTCCTAACAGAAGTATTTCTACGAGAACTGCTTGTTACTCAGTTGCTCAACCTCTCTTTTTCCAAAGAGAGAAGGAATAGAAAGATAGGGCTAGGACAGGACTAGTGGTTAGCTAATCGCTCTTGAAACGCCCCGTTCATAGGATAGGATGGGTGGTAGGGGGGAATTCAGGACATCACATACATCTATGCCTTCGGACAGAAATTCATAAATCGATTGAAAAATCAATTTATAAAACTGTCCGTACTAGGATTCGAACCCGTGACCTCCGTAGCCGAAGCCAACGACGCTGACCACTCGACCACACAGGTGACAAATTATTAACTATATTTATATCTTATTAACTATAATCAAACATAATTTATCTTAGAATACTACTTGAACCGTGAAAATTTGAAAGTTTTAAACTATTATGGTAAGGAAGTTAACATCAACATCGTTATGCTAACTAACAATAAATAACACAACATCAAAGTTGCAAATTCCATACTACCCTAAGCAATGGGTTAAAACGTAGCGCTCTAACCTTTTTCCTTCCCTTCTGACACGTGTTTCCTTTTGTTACGTCGTATACTTGAACTCAGTTATGAAAAACTTAATCCTGTATTTTCATATAACAAGTATTGTATTAAGGGAAAGATAAATTTTGAAATAAACCTGACAGTTATAAATTGATGATAACAAGAAAACAACTAAAAACTTCCAAAACTTTTTTTATTTTATTTAACTTTTCCGGTTCTAAGCTCAAGAAATGCGACCCCAATACCCACATTTTCTTAAATATCTATTTTAATATGGGTGATACAATGTTTATAATTAAGGTATTCTTATATCATAGTTTTTTGGACCTTTTGTAGAAAAAAAAATGTTTAATATATCATTTAAAATATTTATAGATTTTTCCCAAAACAACGTCAGCAAATTTCATTGAAATATTGATGCATAATAAATATCTCTACATGAAATTGAGGAATATTATTTGTATTCATATTTGAACCTGCAGAGTGAAATAGTTTGCTCCGTAAAAAAACATTGAAATAACGTTATGACTTGCCGAGTTACAAATACCTTTTATAACATTTCCCAAAAAAGACTTTTTCAATAAATAATGTATCAAAATTAATGAAATAGTTGATAAGTGTTTAAATTAATAATGAGGATATAGATACACAACCAATTACTTAGATAGTCATTTTATGCTATAAAAGCAAAATTACTAAGAGTAGAAAAAAGGAATTATATCACATTTAGTTTCTCGTACTGATTTTATCCCACAGAGTGCGTTTTCAAGACATATTATATATGAATGCACGTACATTTAACGAATTATATTTTTTTCCAAAAACAGTCATTTTTATATAATTGTAATATCTGTCTTGCTTTGCGACCTGATGACTGTAGGAACTATTTTCAATTAATACACAGACTTGCATCGGGCTGGAAGGGTAGTAGAGAGTTTTTACACATTACATGGACACATTGTGTGTGCCGGTGAAATATATTCTGATAAATAAGTACAAATTATTTAAATTATTACAATTTCCAACGGCTTTAATTTTTTAATGTTTGTATTAGAGGAGCATCTAAATCTTTGACAACATAAATTTGGATTAATTTATTAAATTTCTTCGACATGTTGACCACCACTTTCTTACCAAGTTAGTGTAAACGCAGACTGATACAGCTTTGTAATAAATCATGAGTGCCAGAAATAGAGAACATAAAACAAGGGATTATTGAGTTTTAGAGCAACTAAATATACAGTTAATATTTCATAGGATAGACAAAATAAATCATATACCAGGCAACATTAAATCGTAATGAATTCTGGGCAAAAGAAAATGCTTTTATGTATTGTCTTAATGTATTTATTATTTATCGCACAGCGCTTTTTCGCTGGAATCAAAAAGAATGGATCATGTCATATTCAAGATCTTGTAAAAGATTAAATATTAAATGCCAAGAGTTATTTTATTATTCAACTAATCTTACAGATATAGTATCCGTAAAAAATATTCGGTAAGTCAGTCTGTCCAGACAGTGCTCGAAAAATGAAAAGATACAATTCGAAAAACCGAATCGTTTGAAGCTAGAAATATAAAGTTTTTTTTATTTATTCACGCATAATATTGACCCGTAATAGGTCGAACATCGTAACTGACAAATTATTAATTTCACAAGAGGAAGTTTTTTTTTTAATTAAGTGCTAAAAAGAAATTCCTTAAGAGCCGTTAGTAAATAGTAATATTAGGCCAATGCCTATCCTGATATTATAATTAAACTATCTGACTACTTTCAGTTCTCTAGATCATCGTTTTTCAGCCGGGGTACACGTGAAACAATCGATAAAAAGTCAAAACACTAAAATAAACAGGCGAGTGAGATAACGCTCTAAAATTTTTGTCACTGATACCTTCAGCGATATTGAACAATTATTGGCTTATAACGCAATTTACCAAATATTGTCACTTAAGTTCTTTCGCTGATTATGGTTCGATATGTAGAATCGAATATTAGTTGACGTGTTAATATACAAACCTTTTTTTTACAAGGTAAGTCGCGACCCGAATACTACAAGGTTCTATGTGAAAAATTTTGACGAACAGAAGTAACAAAGCGGCTATCATTTTTGGTATTTTTTTTAATCCATGTCCGCTCCCAATGTAGAGCATATGGCCTCCTAATGGAAGTGTCTCAAAATAAGTTTTTCTACGAGAACTGTTTGTTACTTAGTCGTTCAACCTCACTTTTTTTTCAAAGTGAATAGTAGCGAAAGTAGGCTAAGGCTAGAACAGGACTAGTGGTTGACTAATCGCTATTTCTACACCCAGTTATTAACGGATCAGAAGGATGGGAGGAGAGGTAATGATGTGAATTTACACCACAAACACCCAGTCTTCGATCGCAACTTTAAATTGAATAATTCTCAAATTCACTGTGATCTTACCGGGAATCGAATCCAGTCCTGCGTGATCGGTAGAGCAAGTTCTAACCAACTGGGTCACAGCAGGCGACAAATTCATTTTTGGTATACATTGCTATTTTTGTTTCTTTATTTTTTTCACATAGAACTTTGTAGTACTCGAGTCGCGAAGTGTCCACTGTCCACCCTTTGAGGATTTCTCGAACAGGTGTCAATTCGTTCCGGTATGTTTATTATTTATAATAATTCGTTATAATTCGAAGTAAAAAATAAATATTTTTCAAAAATACTTCTAGTTTGTAATATTGGTATAAGACGTACAGATATTTTTTTATTATAGCTATTCCTAATTACATCAGATCATTGTTAGTTAATTAATAGTTTAAGCGAAATCAACACGAGCAGAAAATTCATCACTAACATTCATGTCAAAGATTTTTTATGATTTTTTTTATAAAATTAACATTATTTGTTCACTTAGTAATTGCTGAATCTAGCGGTGTATAAAGTCTACTTTAATACAGCTTTATAGTGTTTTCTTGGCTTATAATAATAATTAATATATTGAATATTCATTGAAACACTTTATTCGTTACTAAACACGATTAGCACCAGACATTAATTAATATTAATCACATTTAAATTATTCAATCTCAAACCATATAATCGGATTTAAATTCACGTTAATGACGTTGTTGGCTTTTTCAAACGTTACCAAAAATTTTGTCACGTAATTCTAATCTGTATTTTTGTAATCATGTAAATTAATTTAAAGTATGTTTTACAGTAATTCAACAGCAATATAAGACGTATCAACGTATATGTACATATATTAAATAATAACATTTGTTTTACACTTATAACAGTTCGTCAACGTAAATTTCAACGGACTAGAGCAGCCATATTCAACCTTTTTCTCCTCCTCCGGGCCGCATTTCGATATTTGCTTCTCTACGTAGGCCGCAACATATTTATGGTATACTCCTTTTTTTAAAGCTCACCGAGGAATTTGAAATCCACGATTTGGTAAGAGCTTATTGGGCCGCACATTTGGGCTTACTGGGCCGCAGGTTGAGTATGACTGAGCTAGAGCAATAATGCGCACGGAGTACTTTAAGTGTAAATTGTGGGGCTCTGAGTTAATAATTTAATATATAATGCTGTTGTGAATTTAATAATAAAATCATAGATAATTCATAAACTATTCTATTTGATAGAAACATAAATATTACATTTTGCCAAGTACATAATATACTATTTACATTGACATTGTTAAGAAGTGAGCAACTCTAAATTGACTCCGAATTTCAAGCTCGCTGCGACAGATCATCCGCACCCTAAACTATGTAACTGTTAATAAATATTTGTAGTTGAGTAAAAACAATACTTATTACAAATACAAAATTACTTATTGCGATATAGTCAAAATAATATTGTTGGGCCTGTTTTTACAATAGAGCAAAAAAGTAATAAATTGTTGGACAATTTACTTTTCTATTGAGTGACACTTTACAAAAAAAACATTGGAATAGTGGCACATCGCTAAAAAATGGTTTGCACCACTGTCATAGAACGTTCAACTTATTCAGTTGCACGTTATGGGTTCGAATCCCGAACGAACACTGTCATATACTGATGTTCGTGACCAATTGTACGGACGTCTATATCCGTCTCGTATCATTAACGAATTTTATTACTACTTCTTTTTACTTAGAGTAATTCATTCTAACTTATTTCTCTAGAGTTGTTTGCCGACTATACAACAAATTGTTCCAGTTTTTTGAAAAATATATTCTTTCTAATGAAGCATCAATTGAAATTTTAGTATACCCGTGTTGAAACTACATTTAATTATACAACCAAAGCACCAAAGTATTCCACACATATGATAGAAGTTGGAGGTTTGAATTTGAATATGATAGATACTTTTGAAACAAAGTCGGTCCCGGTGACAGACGATTAGTTAATTGCAACCGACGAATTTTATACGCCATTGTTACCATCTACGAAATTAGCAAGAAAAAATGCGCTGTAGAGGTTAGGTTAAGTCAAAGCTGGTCAATGTTGTTAATTGCAACAGGTGATTAGTCTGTTATTGACGAGAAAAAGTGCGTTGGACTGGTTAAGTTAAATTGGGTCCTTTTGATACAATCCAAGTTTTGGTTGTTAATAATTGCAACAGACAATTTGTATGTGTCATGACCAGTGGCGGTTCCTGACCTTAAATCTTGGGTGGGCTAGAGAAGAGTTTAGTATTGTATACTATTTACGAAATTGTGCATGTTTCCACTTCACCTTATACATTAATCTACAAGCAAATTAACAAATACTACGACACTACTGCAAAGCATAAATTATTATATAATAAAATCAATGGTAATGTAAGTAAGAAATAATAGAATAATAATACGGAACTCTTAAATTTGTCTATTTCAAAGTGAACAAACTAGTACACAACGCCGTACATAGCTGTCACATATTAATCTATGGTTGTCACTGAGACAAAATAACTGTCACTTTCATACAATACAACGATATTGGTATTTGTGTATGAATGTATGAGGCATGGGCTGAATCGATTTAGCTCTAACATATGACAATAGCCTGTTACTTTGAATCACAATCGTGTGAGATTAGATGACGTTTCCCTAAATACACATACAAAAAAAAATCTAATCGTGCTTGATTGCGCCCCAGTGTAAAGAAAGAGCTCGGGCTTTCAAAGATTAACTCCCCGAGTCTTCATTATTAATATTAAATACGAAGGTGTTGCCAGACTGACGTCACGTTGCCTGTTCTCTATGAAGTATGTATAAAGTTATTGTTTTTATTGTATGCCAGCTCGGCTTAAAATTGTAATGCAAAACACAATCGAGAATATTATTGTAGGTAGACATAGCATTGTCTTATATTGATAGAGGAAAATCAAAACAAAGATATTGTATTAATTTGGGAAAGGTTAGTTACACTTATAAATGTATTTATTTTGTTTAGCGGCCGAATTACTGTTCATTTTTATTCAGACATCTAAAGTTTTGGGTGAAAAATGCAGGTCGGGCTTAGCCCACCTAGCCCAGTACCTAGAACCGCCACTGGTCATGACATTGTCACATCCTACATTGTTGGCGAGAACATGATGTATTTTATCGGTTACATTTTTTCAATTACCTTAATTGATGGCAAAACCTTAGTCGACGTGATGCATAACTTTACGATTTCTTTCCAACGCAAAATAACGACTCAATCCGGAAAAAATACGTGTTCAAAAGTTAGTCACTTTGATACTTACAAAGTAATCCAAAAATCGTATCAACCTTAACAATTAAATCTTTATATTTAGTCATATAAAGGTAGTATATCATCATGATTGTTAATTGTTGATCAGTCATAGCTTAGGGCAGGCATGGGCAACCTTTCCTAGGTCTGCGGCCAAATTATTATTCTGTCTCCGAGTCAAGGGCCGGACCAAATTATGAAATATAATAAAGTAATATTAAATTAAATAAAATACGTTGCTACCTACTACTGAAAAGAAAATATTTATATAATAAACGACATAATATTAATATTATATACTGATTACAAAATTTAGTGTGAAGATTGACCTTGAACGTGAATTACGAGACTAGCAATATTGTCTTCCTGGAACTATTAATTTCTTTCTCTATTACTTCGTATATGGTTCAGGGCATAAAATACGCCCAGTCTCCATTGCAATCATTTATTTTCAAAGCTCAACGTACAAAATTATTTAAGATTTCGACTGAAGGTGCTTGGTGGAATTTCAATATTAAATTTGAATCATTCAAATTATGTACACTCCCACAGATTTTGTCACTAACGACCCGGGTTTCGCCTTTCGGCATCTTCAGGCGTTCAAGCGCACGGATGAACTTGAACTGACGCTTAGTAAATGGATGTTTCGTGTTTATATATTAAATAAATGTATCACTGAGTCTAAAGCCATCGCTGGCGAAAAAGGGTAAGCTCATGGGAATTCCCAAACAAATAAATGCCGACAAACAAATAAATATAATTCTAAAAACCACTCACTACTCAAATCTTTGGGAATTCCCATGAGCTTACCCTTTTTCGCCAGCGATGGCTTTAGACTCAGTGATACATTTATTTAATATATAAACACGAAACATCCATTTACTAAGCGTCAGTTCAAGTTCATCCGTGCGCTTGAACGCCTGAAGATGCCGAAAGGCGAAACCCGGGTCGTTAGTGACAAAATCTGTGGGAGTGTACATAATTTGAATGATTCAAATTTAATATTGAAATTCCACCAAGCACCTTCAGTCGAAATCTTAAATTATATCAATATTGCTAGTACAGCAAGATTGGCTGAACTCTATAGTAAATTAGTGTTAAAGTTTCGTGTTGTTAGTCAAAATTTGTGGTTTAATAACAGTTGTATTAAGAATAAAGTGATCCCGAAATTCATATCGAGAAATGTGAAAATTATCAACGTTTCGAAGCCTGCAGTTAAAGCTTTGCAAAAAGCTAAAGCAGCGTGGTTACAAGCAGAGACAGGTCAGTGTTATGCAGCTCGTGATAATATAAGCCAATACCTTAAAGTAATTCATTGTTTGCTCGCACAGAAACTCCATCCCATACAATTTGATACATTGGACCGAGATGTTAGATATAAAGTGTCAGAAATTATACAACTTAAATATGAAAAACAGGCTTATAAATTAAAGAAACTAATTGAAGAGAATAATAATAAATTACTTAAAAAATCACAGTTGATAATAAACAAGGAAACACCAATCACATTTTTTGATAGAGTGGTTAACCTTACTAACGTAACTTTAAAAAAAGACGAGCAAAACCTTTTATCAAAAGGTCTTAAATACTGCCCACCCTTGCAGAATAGAAAATCTGACTTTGAAAACCTCGCGATAGACTTAGAAATTGCATTACATAAAAATCTAACTAGTAAGCATATATGCTCTCGAATTATTAAAAGGGATTATTTATCGAGTGTTAAAGATAGAAATAAATTCAATGATGAGTTAGTCACTCTTAAGAATATTAAAGCTAAAATTAAAGAAAATGATATCATTGTCACAAAAGCGGATAAAGGAAGTACCACAGTTCTGTTAACGCGTGATCATTACGTTGATAAAATTAATAATTTTCTCGATAGTAACAATATAGTCCAACTTAAAAAAGACCCTACAGTAAAATTTAACAAAGATGTCAAAGATGTCATTAATAGTTGTAATATTACCATCAGCCCTAAAGATATATATTATTTGTCTACACGGAATCCGCTAGCTCCCAAATTTTACGGATTACCGAAACTTCACAAACCTTCAATCCCAATTCGCCCTGTAGTGTCATATATTAATGCCCCAGCCTATACATTATCGAAAAAAGCTAACACCCTCATTCGTAAACATAGTGGATTCAAGCCGACATATAGTGTAAAAAATTCATTAGAATTAGTTGAAAAACTTAAAAATCAAATCATTCCTTGCAACTCAAAATTAATTTCCTTTGACGTGGTCAGTTTATTTACTAATGTACCAGTCAACAAATGCAAAAGGATTATCGAAGATACCTTAAATGCACGTAGAGTCAACCCAATAGTAACAAAAGAGTTACTAAATATATTAGATGTTTGCGTTGGCCAGAATTATTTCCAATTTAACAATAAAATTTATAAACAAACAGAAGGCCTTGCGATGGGGAACTGTCTGTCGCCGTTGTTAGCTGAATTTTATATGAACTATTTAGAAGATAAAATTTTTAGAAACAAAACAGAAGCCAAACCTATAGTCTATTGGTTCCGATATGTAGACGATATTATTTGCTTGTTTAATGGAACGGATAGACAAATAACTAACTTTCATAACTTTATAAATTCATTAGATAAAAATATTAAATTCACGTTAGAAGTCGGAGGCAAGAATATTAACTTTCTTGACCTAAATATTAATATTGAAAACGGTTCTCACGAATTTAAAATATTTCGGAAGCCTACGTTTTCGGATACAGTGATACATAAGGATTCAATGCACCCATTTTCTTATAAACTAGCCGCTTTTCATTCAGAAATTCATAGACTTGTGAGTGTTCCTTTGAATGAAAAGAACTTTAATATCGAATTAAAAATCATCAAACAAATCGCCATCAACAATGGATACGATATGTCTCTTATAGACAATCTTTTATCAAAAAAACAAACTAAACTTGCAGAAAAAAAAGGTTATTTCAAGGTACATTGTCAAAGGACATAGATCATACTAGGTATTGGCGTAGAATCATTTATTTAGGAAATACTAGTCTTAAAATTAAAAAACAACTAGCTGATAGTGTTAGACCAGCCTTTTACTGTAAAAGCTCTTTAGGCAAATTATTAGTTAACAATAAAGATAAAATACATTACCTAAATAAATCTGGAATTTATAGATTACAATGCTCTTGTTGTAATAAATTTTATATCGGCAAAACAGAGAGGACTTTAAAAATCAGGGTATTAGAGCATATGGCAGCCTTTAGACTGAAAAAGGACACGTCTACTTTTGCTAATCACTTAATTTCGGAAGGACACGTGTTCAATCAGGAACAGGGGATAAAAATGTTACACCCAAATACGGACAGTCATAAGCTCTTTTTCCAGGAAATTTTAGAAATTAATAGGGCACAGTTACATAGTCTTCCGATTTTGAACGAGATATTAGGCCTTCCTGGGTCTCCGCTTCTATACCCTATATAAATAATATCATAAATAATATCATAAAACCTTTGCCGACAAACAAATAAATATAATTCTAAAAACCACTCACTACTCAAATCTTTGGGAATTCCCATGAGCTTACCCTTTTTCGCCAGCGATGGCTTTAGACTCAGTGATACATTTATTTAATATATAAACACGAAACATCCATTTACTAAGCGTCAGTTCAAGTTCATCCGTGCGCTTGAACGCCTGAAGATGCCGAAAGGCGAAACCCGGGTCGTTAGTGACAAAATCTGTGGGAGTGTACATAATTTGAATGATTCAAATTTACAAAATTATTGTTTATAAAAATATAAAAAACTGATACGTACATTATAAATAATTTTGGATTGACAAAACATGATAACAAAACACATTCTTCTGATAAGAAAGCATTATACGGTTTTTTCAAGCATAATTTTATTAATGTTTTTAATTCAAAGTATTTTGAAACGAAAGCTTTGAATAATTCTCTCGTTTTCTTATCTTGACAGTTATTTGTTTTACAAGCAGCCATTATGAAATAAAAAAAAATATATATCCAACGTAATAAACAATTGTAGAGGGGAACCTGGGGATACCGGCATAGCTACAAGTATTTGTATAGAGTGTCCTAATAATTATATATATTAACTGTTTCTGTTCTAGTGCAATTGGATAAAATCTGTATAACATTGATTGTTTATTCAAACATGGCATAATTAGAAGCATTAGAAATATGTCGTAACTATTTTTCTAATGTTTTATAAAAAAAAATCTTTCATTACTCCTTACATTTAAAAGCTACGTGCTAAGTTTTTTCTGAATAATTGGAGCCCAAAGAATGAAACATTTTCTTGCTTTTTTTTTTACTTTCTATATTGGAAAACAATTCATTCCTAATAACAACAGGATT
This sequence comes from Himalopsyche anomala, assembly GCA_031772345.1. Taxonomy (NCBI): domain Eukaryota; kingdom Metazoa; phylum Arthropoda; class Insecta; order Trichoptera; family Rhyacophilidae; genus Himalopsyche; species Himalopsyche anomala. Next base: position 2,929,754 of record CM062835.1, on the reverse strand, counting down.
TTCTTAATTACTTTTACAAAGATAATGTGTATTTGCTCTTAAAAATTACTATATCTTTTTATCAAACATAACTTTTAATTTGTATTTGTAAGTTCTAAATTTTGAATTTAGTTATTACTTCCCCGAAATGTTCAAATTATATTCGTAGACATGCAAACAACGAGTGACACAAGTTTGGTGTGTAATTATTTTTTTTTAAATCTTACCTTCATAATAACATGGTAAAAATACACTTCGACTTCACGCCATGGTCAAATCTTTTGTGCGATTGCGTGAACTGAAAAAACTATCAACTGAATTTAATAATTCTTTTGAAAGTTTTTCTTTACTGTTTATTATTAAAGAATTCTAATTATAAAAGTACTTTTCATTAAATATGTTTTTCTCTATTTAACAGGTCGAGTCCGTGACACAGTCGTAAACATCATTGACTTCCGTGCCGGATCTGACGGGCTCAATTCCTAAGCATTTTCTCAATCGATTATTTCTGTATCTATTTCATGATCTCAGAAAATTCTTTTCCAATATTTCAATACTAAAAAAACAGGATGTTGCGAAAATGATAAGCAAACCACTAGTCGTTGTTCTAGCCTTACCATTTATATCCCTACTCTATTTGAAAAAAAAACAGAAGTTGAGCAATTGAATAACAAGCAGTTCTCAAAAATTATTATCTTATGAGATATTTCTATAAGAAAGTCATTGGGACCGAACATGGATTTATATTCAGTTCCTTAGTAACAATAGGCGGATAGTAAATATATATACTCAAAAATACTACAAAAATGAGCAGGATCTCGATGCAAATATTTGATACAATTATAATAATTCTATAAATGACTTATCCGAATTAAAAAGACGCTAAAGTTCAGCAAAAAAACGACAAATTATAAAAACACTCTGTATGATTCGCGATGGAAATTTTTTAATTTTACGACGTTGATATGCAAATCGACCTAAAGTGACGTCGGTCACCGCAAATTCATTTTTGCTGGTAGCTTTATCGCTTTGCCAGTCGCCCTGGCCACAGGAATGCATTTACCATACACAATTTTACCGTTAATACATTTGCCATTATTAATGTGCGTTCTTGGTTAAACACTTTACATACCTGGCCGTTATGATTGATATTGATTGCTAGAGGTCGACAAAATTTAATTTACCACTATTTTATAAATGCTAGTTTTCAATTGATTGTTTAATTCATATTCAATGACATGTCTATGATTCTGTATCTCTTTTTATTATTATATTTTCAGTTCCGTGGTGCAGTGATCAACGTTGTTGGATTCCGTGATAAAGTTTCAGTAAGAATATCATTTTCAATCTATTCGAAAGCATGCGTGTTTGTGATGTCTAAATATTCCCATTAAATCTTAATACATCGAGGCTATGCAAGAACTGCTAGTCTTATATAAACCTCATCTTTGCTATCACTAATCTTTTAAAAAAAAACATGCTCCACATTTGGTGCAAATATAAATTTCAAAAACTCCTTAAGTATAAACGGTATGGTAAGATCAATAAAGTAGTAATTAGTACATTCCTCTGAAAAGACTTATTGAGTGCCTAACGTACAAACAGTTGGCGATATAAAATGTTTCGTATTGAAAAGCTTCATTGAGTTTTTTCTACTAGATTTAAAAAAATAATATCTGAGATGTAATTTAGTTTCTTTTATTCTCGATTTTTTCAAATATTATGATATCAAAAGCAAAAAATAAAAGCTTACCTCTTGAATACACTCTAGAAATTTTTATTTATTTTTTTAATACAAAACTTAATTGATAAGATTAATTTATCATTTTTAAGAATATAAATTTAATTTAGTATAAATATTAAGTTGGTTTAATTATATGTTGAACCTACCATAGGAAGCGTCAATAACAAGGTCATGAGAGAGGGTTCCCGGTAAATTGCTCGAATGGAAATTGCTCGAATAACAAGATAATCAATTTGTTTCCGTTTGTTCTGTCCGTTTGTTCTGTCTTAGCCCTAGTCTTATATGTGTTCTGGAAATATATAGAAACAGTTTGAGTAACTAATTAATAATCAGTTCTCGTAGAAACACTTCTGTTGAGATAAACGCCATTAAAAGATCATATGTTCCGCATTTGGAGCGAACACGGTTAAAATAAATACTGACGAGAATTATTTTTATATTTCACTCTCTAAACAAGTGTCGCACAAGATAAAAATGAAATACGTAGAAAAAGTCGTGAAAAATCGTTTAAATAACCAAGCAATTCGAATAATTTGTAATTCGAGCAATTTCCATTCGAGCAATTTACCGGCTCCCATGAGAGAGCATACTTACGGCTAGAATGAATATTTTTTTTTTGAGATATATTTACCATAAATAATATAGAAAAGATGAGTCTTTCCAGATTCATTTAAAATATATGTTACTAGAGAAATCACATACTTGTTTCCAATTATTTATTATTTACGCGATTGAATACTTCTACATTATTATTTTCTATGCGATAGTTAGTTTTGACTAGTAAGAAACTAATTTAAAAAGATGTTAATTTATTCATCAATACTCGTGGTGCATTTTCATAAAATGTGAATCGGAAAATTGTTTTATATTGTAATAAAAACTTCCCCCCCAGGCAAAAAAACTTTACCTTTTGTAACTGATTATCTAGATTCGAGAACAGTGATAGTTTGCAGCATTAAAATAATATCCATCAAACTTTTTTTACTTTCATTTAAATTTCATAATCCCGTTACCTTATTAAATCAGTCATCCTTAGACATTGCAGTCCATTTGCGGTTCCAGCGTGCCTCTGATTTACACAAAAGGCTTTACAGTGAAAGCTACTGTAACACAAAGTCACGCCATACTCAAGTTAGTCTTGCACGGGAGCTTTTAATATTGTAACTTGTGTGTAAATAGCTCCGGACTCAGGTGCACTCGCTTGCACTGCGAGCTTCGACCGACCGAAAGCTCTAATTAATTATTATGTTGTGAAAACATTGTTCATGCTAATAATTTTAATAACCGCTGTTATTTTGTAATTAAATACCAATTAACATGGTTCATAATACACTACTACTATATTATATTTAACTCAAACCTTCTTTAGAATATTATAAGTTGCTTAATTAGAAAATTCTAACGATATCAATATTTGATAGCCCTTTTTAGGTAAATAATTACATTGTTATTTTTAACCAATAACTTGATTATACGCTGGATTATTTTTCCAATTGAATTTACTTCGGATTTCTTTAATAATTTCGATCGTCATTTTCTTAAAAGAACACTTAAATATAAGTAGAAAAAGTCTGATAAAGGCATACGCCGAAATAGCTGTCAACCATACACAAAATAAAATTTGTAGAACTAAAATACTTTCATATTTTTTTCATTTTATTACATACTATAAAGTAAATGTTTAATAAATATCTAAAATATTGAGATGAAAACAGCTATGAATTTAACAACAAAATAATTATTTAACTGGACATCTACAGTCATTATCTGTATGAGGTTTTCCTGTTTTTTTTCAATTAAAAAAGTCCTTAGAAATACAGTACCAAGCTAAAATGCATGTGGAAACGTGCTATATAACCTCACACTAGAAATAAAAGTTACCAGGGTACGGAAAAAGGAAAATCCGGTTCGCATACATAGTTTTAATAAGTACAAGAATAGGTAGCCACTAGCCAGGATAAAATTATACGTATTAATTGTTTAGGCACTAAATGGATTTGTATGCAAAGTTGTTGTTTGAAAAACAATTCAAACTTCGATGACTCAGATAAATAACGAATCGATAAACAGAATATACTGAATAACAAAATATAATATACGTTTTTGTTTTTGTTTTTGTTTTTGCAATATTGTTCTCAGGATTTCGCGCTAAATTCAATTTAAAAATAGGCGATAATTTTTCTCCGCTTTCTAAATCGCTTTCACTTTTACCAACATAACTTTTTACATCCGTGGGAATCCGAAACGATTTTGTTTTCATTTCTCATCGCAGCGGTATCTGCTAAGCAAGAAAAAACTTATTAAAATTTTGCAGATTTGAATAAATTGAGAAACAGCGGCGTAGAGTTACATACTTATGAGATTAAATTAAAAGTTTTTTTATTCAAAATTAGATGGGAGCCAGTATTGTCTCTTGCCCCATAATTGAGGATCTTTATTTATACGTACGGTTGGCAGCGCTTATATTTTATTGTTACCGATGACTGAACTTGGACTGGAGAAAAATAAGGCTCACTGTTTACAATCATGCACTGTTACTTGTTTCGTGTCAGAGGAACACTTAAAGGTATATATACATTTAAAAATATAGCTTAATATTATTAACTATGACAATTTTCATTACAAAAACACTAAAAAGATTTAACTCTTACATAATATATCTCCCATAGCCAAATTATTAGATGCAACCGTACGCTAACAATGAGTTCTTTCCTCTAATACCTAAAAAGCGAAATGTATAATACTTAAATTCAGAATAATAAAATAATAATACCAGTGTCTTCAATGTTTACAAGAATACAACGTATTTAATTTAAAAAAATAAACAAAAAATTAAGTTGATGCTATTATTTTTCTGTCGATTGTGTTACTAACTAGGTGTTAGAGGTCTGCACGGGCCAAAATTTTACAAAATTAACCGGTCCGAGCCCGAAAAAATCACGCCCGACCGGGCCCGAGTCTAATACCGCACTTGTTACCCGAACCCGACCCGAAGCCCGAAACTCCGTATTTTAGCTCGCCGAAGAATTTGTAATCCTCTATTTACTATACTTTTTCCCAGATTATCTCCGAAATTCCTTTTTTTTTTTAGCTCACCGAGGAATTTGAAATTCTCGATTTGCTATACTTTTTCCCAGATTATATCCGAAACTGCAAAGCCCGGCTCGGCCCGAGCCCGACTCTCAATTGCGCTTACCCGCCCGAGCCCGGCCTACGGGCGGGTCGGGTAAGAGCCCGCGGGCCAAGCCTGGGCCCGTGCAGACCTCTACTAGGTGTAGAACGTGTTTCAACTCAGCATCTTCAGATCAACTTTTAGTCGTAAAATGAATTTAAAACGACAACCACCTAAATAACAATGTACATATGTAATCATTTTATTTTTATTCATAAAATAAATTTCTATAAAGCTACCGCCATCAAAAACACAAATATATGCATTGAACGATTGCTTAGTTCGAATATTGTATGTATTTACATATTGACTGTGGAAAGGAAAAAGGACGTAACCTACACATAGCAAATTTTACAAGAGGCACAAAAAACGTGTTTTGATGATTTTGGGCCATATGCAAATTATAAAATATACACAACCTTTAAGTGCACGGAGATCTAATATTAATTAAAGAAATTGTCTGGAAAAAATCTTTTTTTCAGTTTTTTTTTTATTTCAATTTTCACAAGCTCATATTTTCTCAAACTTAAAAGCTAAATTTAGATACTAACTCGGCATTTGCAGCTTACTTCCTTTTGGTAGAACGTGTATCAAGTTTGATACATTGTGATTATCGAAAAAAACCGTTTTGAAAAAACTCTGGATTACGTCCTTTTTCCTTTCCACAGTCGATATATTGTGATCATCCAGACGTAACAAATCAGTTCGATTTGAACTGGTTAACCACGCTTTTTCACGAAGAATAACAAAAGTTTTTAATCATTTGATTAGCATATTACATTTATTTTGGTGCTAGGTTGTAAGTTTATAAAACAAAATATAATATTTTTTGTACAATTTTCAGTTTTCATTAATATCACATAAGATATTTTATTACAAACCTGAAAAATTGTATCATTGCTTCACATAATAATTATTATGTATTTAACTCGATGGAAAATTACCGCAAATGGAAAAAAAAACTGATCCTGAAAGTTTTATGAAATTGTGGAATTAATACAAACGAGTTATTCTTTATTTTTATAAAAATAATTATGAATTCATCATTTTGTAATTAAAACGTTTTCGGTAGCTGAAATTCGTCCCGCATTCAATTACATTGTTTCTCTTTGATCTCTTCAAGCCAGTTCCCATTGAAAAGGCGCAATGTCGTAAGCATTTCTCCATTTTTGACAACATTTTCCGGAACAGAAGTATGCTGATACCAATATCTCTAACGGTCCCTCGATGGTGGTGATGGGTCTGAAAAAATAAATAAAAATAATTCAAATACAAAATGTACTTACAAAGAACATAGCATATGACTATATTGTAATTCCAGCATTACCTCGAATAAAAAATAAAAAAATTGGTACCTCCGTAGAATATAAACCAAAAAAATATGTTTTTCATAAATCATCAGTATAACCAAACAGAAGATAACCAAATCCGTTAACCTTGAGGCATTCAGCACTGATATCATTTATTTCATGATTGCGCGCGCTGTTCGTTTTCACGCTAAAAAAAACTGTGGCCATTACACGTTTCGTCTATTCAGTGATGTGTTTTGCTCTTTTAGTATTTGGCATATGCACATTTTAGTACAGGCGAGATGGATCAATAAAGGAGATATTACAATAGCCAAAAATTAATGACAAACAATTGTGGGGTTATAATGCAAAATGTACTATTTCCAAAACTCAAACTTTTTAGTAGAGTAGAGTAAATATTATAACAAATACAACAACAAAATAACATTTGCATAAATTATGATTTCCAATTTGAAGACGACAGTCTTGTAGACATTTTATATTAAAACTAATAGGATCAGTCGATTCTTTAGGCTAGAATTACACTATCTGCATAGTGCATACCTAAATTAATATCGCTCATTTTGGAAATAGCGCGTTTTGCACTATATCCCACAATTACTATTAGCATTGCAAGACAATTCCAAGATAAACAGTGATAAAGAAGAAGTTAGTATTTTAAAAACTAGATTATTTTTTTAACTGTTTTTGTTTCTGGTTGTTTATTAAAGAGACGTTACCGTAGCAACCAAACATTCGATTGAAATAGCCACGTCTGGCCTGTATCAACTCAATTATTGTCATTTTACTTTGTTATGTTGCATAAATTATTATACTTTTGTGAAACAAATTCGGGTAAATGATATTATGCTCTATTTGTTTAAATGGGAAACAATCTAAATGGAAATTAATGTTTGAAATGGTAACTGATATTTTGCGAGCCATTGTTGTTGAATTTATCAATGTTGTCGAAATGCGTGGCTTCGTAGCCACGAATTTCTACAGTATCGAATATCAATATTAACGACTCATTAATACCAACAATACAGCATTTTTACATATATTAAAAGCAAATAATTTGAAACATAATACGTGTATTATAATTTATCAAAGCAACGTATCACTTGACTGCGCGAGTAGTGGCACAACTCAAAATAATAAACGCGGAAAAGTGAAAATATCATGTGTTGCAGTTTTTATTAAGTACAAAGATACTATGTAGCAACACTAAGTTGAAGTTAGTCACAAAACTTGTGTCAATTATCAAAATTGGAACGATTCAAATTTGACGATATAATTGCTTCTTTTTTGTTTACGACATAGTGGATAAACTAAACTCTCTTTCTACACTGGGCTTTTTTTACACTGTTTCGAAAAAGCACGGTGTTGCATACGTTGTAAATATTAACTACTTAGTTCGTACAGCAGAGATGTTTATTCCTATTTACCTGAAAATTTTTAAAGAAATATTACCCAAGCTCTGGATAGCTCAATTGGTAAAAGTGATGTCGTACTAAATGCAGTGGTGGGCTGCCAATACGTTAACAAGAGGCTCGCTTAATCTCAAAGCGATTCTCGGTGTTCTGGGGAAGGAGTGAATATTTGTATCACTCCTATGTAATTATATGCAATACTTAAATAAGCAATCGATTGTTACTTAATACATTTATTACTAGCTGACCCAAGGAACTTCGTACCGCTTCAGAATCAATAAGTGTTGTGTTAATTTGATATCTTTAAACATGATGACTACCGAGCTTGTAAATTGTGCGGTGGCGACCCAGGCAGATTCAAAGAGCTTAAAAATTCAGTTGGATAGTTGGTTGCTTCGTCTTCGTTTGTTACACGGTTGATAGATTTGAAGGAATGTAATGGACCAACGATTTGATTTTGAATTGTGAAGTTTAAATGATCCACATCTTTGTTCTTCGCCGCAAGAATTGCTCGTTCACTAAACCGAGATTTTCGTGATTAGATGTTCGGAAACATTTTGTTGATGAAGCCGTCTTTCGTTGAGACGAAATTGCTAAAATTCGGCGGAAACGATATCAATCCGTTCGATTCGTCAACAGGAACACGGTCGTTATCGACGATAGTCATAAATTGCTTAGAGAAATCTTCGGCAGATGGATCGTTTAGCAACGCAACTCGCATGTTTTTCTTCAGCTGAAGTTTCAGATTTTAGTATACTTTTTTACGCGGCATTGTGTAAAGTGTATCCATCGTAAAAAATGAGAGTCCAGTGTAGTTTAATTAAATAAATAAATAGTTAAATATGAGTGAAGCATAGGGCGTATACAAAAACCGACTTTTTAAAAACCGGTTTTCGAATGTCAATATTGTTATAAAACCGGTTTCATCCGGTTTTCGAATTTTTACGAAAAATGGATAATTTAATTTAAAAAGCGAGATAAAGTTCATTTTTTATGTTGTTTATTTATATACACAATAAAGAAATTATTTTGTGTTAAGAAAACACAAAGCGTCCACTGACCGTTTTGTAACAAAATTTCCTGATATCGAAAATAAATATGGATAATGATGTGGGGCATATGGTCTTTAAGCCATCAAATAAAAGATCCAAATTTTCTGTCCTTTTGTTTATAGACACGTTTATGGAAAATTCGGCACAATCGGTTACGAATCGAGTGTCGAAAATTTTGCCAAAAAACCGGTTTTGAAAACCGACAAGCCCTTGTGGAGCTTGAATGAATGATATTATTTAAAAAAATTCAATATAATTTAAACGAGGTGTCCCATATAACAGAAGAAACTCAAATTTTCTATCGTATTTCTACATTTCTTAGAGAGCTTAGATTGGATAGCTGGATTAGAATTAAATTTAGCATAGTCCGGAGACAAGGGTCAATTTTGTAATATGCTAGATGTTGAAAACCTTCAACTTGAGAATAATTCCTTAAACGACTCGGAAATAGCAGAATTATCGTAGGCTTCTTCAATGTCACATTTCGGAAATAATGTTTTCGAAATGCTTTTTCTGTAATATATTCTCTGAAAGCAAAATATGTACACTGACCCAAGATTTAATATTACATTAAAAATAATTCATTTTAAGCCACTAAGTATAGTATCTTGTACCAATTTGATTAAATATCTTAGACATATGTATATGCAGTGGCGGCCGGTCAATGTGGTATTGGATCAATGCACCCCTTGTATATACAGGTGCGGTTATATTTCAATATTTTAGAACATTTTATTTTAAACAATAATTTTAAGTGAATAAGAATTTAAAGTGAGTAAATGGTATAAATGTCATGTTTGAATATTATTTCATGAAATATAACCGCTCCTGTATATACAAGGGGTGCATTGATCCAATGCCACATTGACCGGCCGCCACTGTGTATATGCATTTGTATTTTTTTAATTATTTTTTATATGTAAAAAAGAATATCTTGTAATCAATCAATGCAGATTTTTAAAAGAGAGAATTTTAACTATAATATCAATTGAATTTGAATCAATCGATGAATCGATTGTCAAGATGTAAATATGTCAGAAACTTATATTTTTAAATTCAGATTAATTAGGGTTGCCAGGCGTCCCGATTAACCGGCACTGTCACCGGTTTTGAGTCTCGCGTCCCGGTGTCCCGAAGAAACCTCTCGGGAAGCCCAAATGTCCTGGTTTACGACCCACGCTGAATATTTGGGGAAATTGGTAAATCTTGGGATATTGTGTTCAAAAGTCTCGGAAGAGTTAAAAAAAAAAGTGTCACGCTGATTGGCAAATCGGACAAATGTCCCGGTTTGACTTGCAAGAAATCTAGCAACCCTAGATATTTTTTTTTTTTTTTTGGATATCAAATTTATGGAGCTTCAAGTACCAGGACGCACCAAGGTTCTTCCAGTCTCCTTCATCGATAAAGATTTTGAAAAATTGTAAATTGCATCCCCTTACCGTCGTTTGCAGACGGAAGGGCGCGATCACTACAGAGATAAGAAGTTCACGGGAACTCCATATGCATTATTTTGCAAATCACATTCCATATGCTTCCTCCATACTATATCCGTACATGTACACACACATGCGCATACATACATACACACATAGAGTACACAAATTGTTTTTAAACAAAGAGAGTCATTTTCGTGATGCTAAGTTCGTTCTAAAATTGACAATTTTAGACGACATAAGATCTATGGAGGGTCGTCGAGCAGGACCGCTCTGGGTCTAAAACACTAGATATAATATGTACTAATGAAAACTATTAACCAATATGACAATCAAATTCAGTCAAACAGTGGGATGAACAATAATTTTAAGCATTGAAATAATTGATGACAATTGCGTGACCCTGAAATAGATATAAACTAGTTTTATTTTATAATTTCCATGGAACTGAAAACTCTGATATTTTTATCATATTATAATGGAGTTGTACCAAAAATATCACAACTTAATAAAAAATAGCACATGCAAAAGTATTTAGGTATACTAATTTTATATTTCCATAATAGTACCTTGGTGCTATATCGATGATCGCATATCGAAAAAGTGGCACTTTACAAATATCACAAAGTCCTGTAGGTCCATTCAGTAATTCTTCATATAAAATACTAGGTAATATTGTTTCATGATGTCTAGCTATACGATTTTTATATCTTCTTTTTGACATATCTTCATCGCATCCATGTAGAACTTTTATCGATTGATTGTCTTCTGTTTCATCATTTCCTATGTTATTGTTTTTGTCAAAACATAATACGTCTGATTCGAAAATGGAAAAACATTTTCGTTTTGACAGCTCCATCAAAGATGGCGGCGAAATGTTTGAATATTTTTGTATGTCAGTAAAGTTAAATGGCAACACTATTTCCGTTGTGTTGTTGATTAACTGACGTAATTCTATAATGATTTTGTTCTTTACATATTTTTTATAATAGTAAGGATACAGAAAACAACTGAAAGTAAAAAAATATTGGTATTTGTTATTATACATTAAAATGCTGTCGCGATTAAATTTAAACGTCTTGTTTAAAAGTTCATTTCAGCAAACACTTGCATATTATTAAGAAATGTTCGTCAATAATAGTAACTACCATTGCGGATCCAGGGGATGGCTATGACGATCATGGCCACCCCTTAAAAAGAATGTAGAGGCAGCCAATGATCACAACTTTTCTCTGTATATGTATTATTAATAATTTATTTACTTTTATGTGTGTTAATAATAAAGTTTAAATAAAATCGATATGTTTATGATAAACTATTTATTTCCATTATTGTTTTTTTTTTTATTTGATTATGTAGAATCTATATTTTAAAATTGCATGGTCATACCTTGGGATATTTTCTGGATCCACCTGTTGTAACTACGTATTAAAAAAAAACATGGTCCTCGTAATCTTTTAGTCATTTAATTTTAACATATTAAAAATTTAGTCTAATCATTAACGGATCCAAGGGGGAGGCCATGAGGGCCATGGTCCCCCCCTGAAGAGAATTTACTGTCCATTTTTCTAATTTATTAAAACTTTACTGTAAAAAGGGCTCTTTAATTGTTTAGTTTACTATGTTTTACAGAATACATACTTAATTATGTATTGACTATTTTTAAATACCTAGATGTATTATTTTAAAATCATCTATTTTTTAAAGTATTACTTATGTATCATGTTTATTTTCAAATTAAATGGCCCCCTCCTGGGACAATTTCTGAATTCGCCAATGAGTCTAATGAATCAAATTATGAGTAAATATAATGTTTTCTTTGCTGACTATATTCGTTCCCTATGTGGAGCCTATGGTCGCCACTCGGAACCTTGTTTTCCTGTTTTCCGCAAATTGTTTCCTCTCATGCCACGCCAGTATACCGAGTATTACCGAGTAAATCCTATGGATAGTACCCGACGGTCATTCAGGACACCAAAATCCCACCGGTCGGAAAAAGTGGCAGGCAGGATTAAGACTTTTCTGAGGCATCCACAACACGTGACCTAGCCAGTTTCAACTTCTATTCATGGCCACTGACGTGGCGGGATGCTGTCTTGTACGCTTTCTAATCTCCAAGCTCTTCACCAAATCAAATTACCTCATCTCGATTATCCAACGCAAGCATCTATTCTCGAAGATCAGTGTACGATTTTTTTCTAAATATATTGTATATTTATTGTATTGTGATCATCCCATATTGAACATGTCAGTAAATGAAGCCAAAAAAATATTTGTAGAATTGTCAAAAAATGGTTAGTAATATTATTATATTCATACATGTAGGAAGATTGCATGCTCTTACCCAGCAAATTGATATTGAATTTCTTTATCGACCATCGTATGCAACCATATTGAAAATGGTATATATTGTAAGGGAATATTTCTCCAGTATTCAAATTTGGTCTCATAGAAATTTGAAATTGGTCTCTGAGGAAGGTAAAGAAGTTGATTATCTGAAAATATTAAACATAGCCACTAAAGACATCTGTTGATTTTACACGTAAGCAGTTTATTTTCGTGAAAACTGTTCAAAGGAATTTAAAACAGCAATAACTTGTACGCACTATATTAAATAAATATTTTTAAAAACAATACTTACCAGAGACAGACAATGTTTTCAATTTCGCCAGTTTCCACAAACTGTGCGGCAATTTTTGAATTTTATTATCGTCTAAAAGAATATGTTTTAAATTATGCAGCCTCAAAATTTCTTCAGGTAAATCTGTCAACAGATTTCCACATAAATCCAGAGTCTTCAAGGATTGCAAGAAACATATTTCTTTTGGTAATATTTTAATATCATTGCCGCTGAGATATAAATTTCTCAATATTTTAAAACAATATACATTTCGAGGAAATTCAGCAATATTGTTTTCTTTAAGGTAAATATCCGTTATTGACGAATTTCCATTCTCGATGAGCTCTGGCGGAAAAGCTTTGAAACCTCTATAATTCCAGTGTAATACTGATATGTTACTATTTATGTCAATAGGTGCCGTTGAAAACATTATCGAAAATTCAAGAAAAATATACTAATATTATTGTTTTTACATGTTAAGTTTAATGTATTCATATCAACATTAAGAAAGTAAACTGATTTATTTCAGGAATATGTGTCCATGTTGTCAGTCAATTGTCTTCTTATTACATAATAATTCATATTTGCGGTATCATTATCGATGATTTAATAATATTTTAATCATTATCACAATACAATCTGTCTATGTTTTCCATGTGTTCACAACGTATTTCTAAAAACTATTGACACCTTGTCTCTCAATCTAACACCGTTCATAAAACTACATATTATATTTGCACGCTATCAATACATTTTATATAAATAACAACACGAACACACATTCAAAACAATTCAACTTTTCTTCATTTTAAAAACTGACACAAAAACAACTTTTTGTATTTTTGTCAGCGTCTTAAGAAAAATTTAGCACACTAGAATTTGACGTAAGATTATCTGTTTCATGTTGTGACGAAACAATTTTGGCTGGAATCCAAATATCTAGTTGGAGTGTCGTTTATTTTTGTTCAATATTTATAAAATAATATATATTCAAATTGTGGTTCTAGTGTTGTATTGTAATATGTTTTCGGTTAAAAGGTTGTAGCTGAAAATGCTTACTGGCTGAGCAAAACCAGATTAATCATAATTAGTTTTATTGGACACGCATTACAAATTGTGTTTATACTGACGCGAATGTACGAGACTGGAAAACCTATTAAATAAATTGAATTCTGTTTATTCATAATCGTTGGTAGAATTAATTACTAATGTATAAAAATATGTATTTTTATTTAATATTTAACGTTAAAAATACGTACTCTTTGTATTATGCTGAACCTGATAATTATAAAAATAATAAAGCGAGTACTACATTTTTTTTTATTTTCGTAAGTATTTACATATACGCCAGCTGCGTGGTTGAGTGTCAACGTCGTTAATTTAGAATTCGGAGGTCACGGGTTCGAATACCAATACGGACAGGATTTATAGATTTCTGTCCAAAGACATGGATTTGTGTGATGTCTTGTGTTCCTTCCCACTCATCCTATCCTAAAGCAGGCAAAACGAGAGCGATCAGCTAACCACTATTCATGCCCTAGTCCTATCCCTCTATCTTCTATCCAACTAAGTAACAAACAGTCCTTGTAGAAAAAAAAATGTTGAAATACCTCCCCTAGTAAGCCACATACTCCACATTAGGAGCGGACATGGATTAACTAATGTTTATGTATAATAACATCATAAAAGTGGGTACTAAATAAAAAATGAGAAAACGATAGATTACTCATTGTCAAAAATGAACCATTTTATCATTATCAATTCATATTGAGAGAGCTATGAAGATCCTTGATTTAATTGATCAATATCTAAAAAACATGAATGTTTTGAATAAAAAAATCAATACATACTATTTAAAGTTTTCTCATTGTTTGAATGACAATGTTTGAAATTCAGTTTTATTAACATTTATTTATTCAATATTTATTTAGACATAACCTTAATGTTTCATTAAATACTAAAGCCCTTTAGGTCCTACAAAACAGCAACCACTCCGAGGGCCAACGATGGTTTTGCAACGAGTTCTTGCGTAATCTTCATTGGATTTTAAAATCCATAAACTTATTTGAAATATTTATAATAATAATTATTGACCGCTGCATATTTATGCAGCAGCCAATTTCATCCTTATTTATTTCTTGTCATTAAAATACCAAATATTACACAATGAAAATTTGCTTAGTTTATGTTCCGAGAACTTGAAGAGCGCTGCCATATACGTTTATTATAGTTAATACTAAATTAATATATAATATAGCTAATATTTACTAAATTTCCAGAAACCATACAGCAGATTATATAACATTGGATACTTATTGCGTGTTGAAAAAGTACAGCCGTATTACAAAATGATCTATTATTAATTATCCGATAATAAACACGCTTTTAACGTAAGCTATTATCTTGATTTTATATAAATAATCAATTCATTTTCAACATATCATTCATTCGGGGTGTTACACATATTTTTTATACTTTTTTAAATTATGTACAAACAAATATTTTTCATAATCTTAAAAATTTACTCTAGGCTTTTCATTGCCAAGCACTTAAAATATTAGTAGCAATGAAAATAAACTGTTGAATCAAAAAACATGGATCCACAGATTGTGTAACTAATTGTGATTCGTTTTTTGCCTTTTTTAGAAGCATCTTCAGATTATCCATCACTAGGTTTGTAAATGTAATCGAAATAAATAATTAGTAAATAACATTTGCCTTAACACTTACTTACTATTAACTTATTCTCTGTGCCAATAACAAAACTTATAACTTCTGTTTGGAAGGGCAAATCTTCCAAACAGAAGAAGTGATTAGTTTTATTATTGTTTGTGTCTTTCCCGTTTCTTCGCCAAGTACGAATCAGAATTAGATTTGAGTTAGCTTTGTAAATAATAATAAAAAAAATATTTTTTTATCCACTGATTCCTGAGAAATGGCAAAGATACATATCGACTGTGGAAATAAAAAAAATGTGAATTTATTATATTTTTTAAATGAATTTCCACAGAGCTACCACTGATCCCATCAAAAAGAATATAAATATCAAATAAAATATATTTTTAAAAAATAGTAGCGCAATGGCAGAGCAGAACATGGATATACTATTTTCACTCGAAGTTTTCCGTATTATCTGAATGCCGCCTCTTCGGCGGCATACTACTAAGAGGGACCTCACCTACAGTTTTTTCAAAACAAGTTTTTTTCGATAATCACAATGTATTGAACTTGATACACGTTCTATCAAAAGAATTCAAGCTGCAAATGCCGAATTAGTATATAAATTTAGCTTTTAAGTTTGGAAAAGATGACCTTGTAAAAAGTTAAAACCAAGAAAAAAGACTAAAATAAAGTTTTCCTATATAATTTCTTTAATTGATATTAGATTGTGTCAATTAAACACCAATTTAGAAGTCTCCGTGCAGTTCAAAGTTGTGTATAATACATAATTTGCATATGGCCCAAAATCATCAAAACACGTTTTTTGCGCTTCCTGTAAAATTTGATATGTGTGGGTTACGTCCTTTTTCCTTTCCAAAGTCGATATAAAATTACCACTAATCTATATTTGTGTTTTTCGTTAATTAAAATAGAATTTAAAAATGTTCGTTTTTTAATATTTTTTCTCCCACTAAACTGTAAGTTGTTTTTCAGTAAAAAAAAAATGGTTCAAAATGTTTATGATTCAATACGATTAGCTGTACGACTTGCTTCGTCCAAAAGGTCATGAATTCGAGTCCTCGGTTGGAAATAATTGTACGTTGATTCTACAACCAATTTATATATATATTTTACAAGGTTGTTTTATTATACTTCTCTAAAACCGTTTTATAAAACGTTTTTTAATCATACATTATGTATTAACACAAAAAAAACTATATTTGTGAACCGAAGCTTTTTTAACATAATATTTGAACTGCCCATATCAACAAATGGTATTTTATTATATCGATGTCGATAAAGACTTCAGTGTCTTTTAATAATAGTTTCATTGTAGGTTAATTGAATATTAGTCCATAAAATATTATAATCTTATTTTTAATAACGAGTCGTTTAAAATGATTAAAAAATTCATTACGAATAAATCGAAAAAAAATCGTCTTTTCGGAATCATTCATAATATATGTTGGTCGAAGCAAACTATATTCTTCATAAAACAGTGTAAAAAATATTTCAAAGATTTTCTAGATAATTCTTCGATACATGGATTGTCTTATATCAATTCTCGAGGACATGAAAAATTCAGGTAACCGCTTAATTCTTTTTTAGATTCAAACCACTTTTGTTTTAGAAGTTTCTGTTAGTTAATATTTAAAAATGTGTTTATATTGTCTGTGGTAACTATTAGTATAATGTTTTTGTATTATGTTTGTATAGTAATCCAAATGAAGCTTTTGGTTGAAAATAATTTATTATTTTAGGACGCATTTAATTACATCCACGAATGTTTGAAGAAAGTAATTTATTAATATTTCTAATCAACAGATGTCATTTTTTTGACAGATTTCTCTGGGTAATTGTTGTAGCACTTGGCTTAGCAGGATCATATTGGTTGGGAGGTCTTTCTTGGAGTAGGTATGTTGCTCAACCAAAGCTGATGAGTATAAAAGATACCCATTTGCCTTCTTCAAATGTACCGTTTATTGGAGTTTCGGTTTGCGACCAGACTATGGCGAATTCAAGGATTGACACATTCTTACAAGAAATGTGAGGCTTTGCTGTTGACCAATAAAATTAATATGAAATAAATCATCAATAAGTAATCACAATTTCAACAACATTTTAGAAAATATACTGATGATATAAATCCGTTTGAAGTTCGCGCAGGACTTCGTAAAATAAGAAAAAGTTTTGCAGTTCGAGGAAATTTGGAAAAACTCGATGAAGACTTAGAGAAACTCAACACAATTCTTCTTCTTAATGAATTGTCTGTGAGTATTACAAACATTTGACTAAGGATCAAACTACATTAGAATACTGATTTAATGAAGACCTGAATATTTAATAAATCTCGGAAAACAACTAATGCTGAAATCGTTAAAAACTAATGATAAAAATAAAAATAGAAAGAATATGAATGCAAAACCAACAAATCCACTTAATATATAAATAAACTACAAGAGTTTTATGATTTACATTCTCTTTTATTCAATCAAACTTTCTGAGATGTTATTTTTTATTTCGTAACATAATTTCTTTTCTTACAATTATTTATATCAAACCATTATTTAATAACCTCTGCTAGGTTTGACTTTTCAGTTTTCAAAATTCTCGTAATCTCGTCTACCATGCTGAATATCAATGGTATGCAAAGACAGAAAAAATGCTAAAAACTAAAAACAATTGAACAGAGGTTTCTCTATTTCTGTTCGATCAACACACCATAAATAACTAAATGTTCATTTAAGATTAACAAATTGAGTAGCAGATTGACAGCAGAGTATTTTGTTTATTTTTTAAGTAACAAACTCTAAATCATAGTGAGAAGCTATTTGTTTGATTATGTCCACAAATATATAATTATTATTGCGTTAATCGAGTAATGTACCTAGTTTAAGTATTTAACTTCTTACATAATTTGAACGATTCATATTTAACTTTTTTTCAGGTGAGAGATGTTCTTAATAGACTAAGTACTCCGTGCAATGAAACCATTTTGCACTGTCGATGGGAAGGCGAAGATATTCCCTGTAATAAAATCTATAATTATATCCAAACTGGATATGGATTTTGCTGTGCTCTCAAATTATATCCTAACAAGTATGTAATGTTAAACAATAAACACCCAATCAAAACGGTCAAAAATCTTGAAGGGTCAATATTTATTTATACTTCCTATCTATGTATTATAATCAAAAGAATATTAGCCATATTTAATCATCCATTGGTATCCTTAATAATGTCTTAATGCAATGATATGTTACGAAGTGGTAAGATTTGGTTGGTTGGTAATATAATAAATAATATAATAATTTATAATTTAGAGAAGTTGTTGGTTGACGAATGTAACGTCAGTCGATAATAATGATAGTGACATAAAAATGGCAATTATTTTTTTTAAATGATTAGTTAAAATTAAGAAAAAACACAATATTCTTTTGTACAATATAATAATGCCTTTTCAACAAGTAACAGTGAACACCCTAAAAGTGATTAGTTATAAATATCGTTTATGTAATTTGAACAGTTTTAAACTGTGGTATGTTTCCGAAATGACAGCAAATAGAAAATAAAATTGAAAACATATCGATAAATATTTAACATACTGACTGAAGTTTGTTAAGAACAAAATTAGACAAGTTTACAGAGAGATTTTTGAATTTTAATAAAATTATTAGTCCAGATCTAGAATAACTCAGTTAGCGTATTTATCAAACTAGTTTGGCACAGCCATCATTAATGCATATTTGGTAAACGATTGTCAGCATATATGTATCCTTAAGTAAATTTGTGTAATATCAGCATAAATGCAGCGGTATGTTCATATTATACATATCATAGCTTGTTCCTAAAAGCTCAAATTTTCAATTGTTATTTACTTAAAATTATCTATTGATCTGTTACCTACCAAGATCTCTCCAAAATAGTGACCATACAAGAGTTGTTTTATTTATCTGTCACGTTTTGATAATATCTTAATCAATAAACGATCATATTTATTGTGACCGGCCTATGTAAACGTATTTTTTTATTATATGCGATGTAAAAATCAATTTCTTTTATCCCAATAAATTTGACAGCATTCATTATTGTTCTTTATTTGAAAATTCAATTCTTTTGAAAAACAAAATGCAACTCGATTTTGACATTTGGTTTCTGCTTGAAAATGTTTCTTTCGGTTTATATTAAAACGAACGGAAAATAGTCAATCATCAGTGATAGTACATTTGTCTAGGTTATCTTGGCATTTAGGACCAGAGACAGGGCTCTCGTTGATAATCCAGCAAAGCACTCAAGACACCGTAGCTCCGGGCGGATCTGGGACCGTTGTATTTTTACACAGGTAAACTATTGTTCGTGATATCTTGCATACTTTTCCGATATATTATAATGACATTTCCATGGACTGTCTAGTTAGTTTAAGAACAAGAAGACGTTTTGGATATCAAGTGGCGAACAAAATGCTGACGATAATTTTTCACACCATATTAGTGCATTGCTGATTCGACGCCGAGCTCTCCAACGTTAGTTTATTGAATATAATGCAATATTTTTAATGTAGCATTATACCGAATGTGTTTGTCAAATCATAGCGTGAAAGTCAGGAGATCATAATAAGATATATAGTATTTAATAGCTGTGTGACGTCGTACGGAGAGCGACTTGTTCACTGAAATTTTCTTATTTATGATTATCATTTTTCAAGCACACACTCAAATTTGAAACAAATTCAAATTAGAATTTCATATTCAAATACGGCCGTTACAATAAATTTGGATGATTACTCATTTTATTTCGATGATCTATCACTCAATCGAAAATTAAAATAAAATAACTTATAGCGTGTTGCCCACTTCATAATAAAAAAAAAATTGGGAAGTTGCTCCTGAGACACTCATGCATGAAAGCGACTTAATAATATACATATACATGTGGATTTCTTGTAGGCCAATGGAACTTCCCTGGAAAGCGGGAGTCGATCCCGGGTACACTATTTTGCCTCACGCTGGAACCAATACCTTTGCCTCAATCAATGGAGACAAAGTTGTCTATTCAAATGAACTGATGAGTCTCGCAGTTGAAAGGTTAACCACTTGGTTTTTAATAATTAATTGTACAGACAATTTTTATTATACATTGAACTTAAGCTTTTGATTCACGTTTAAAGTAATTTTAGGTCTTCCATGTAAATACCAATCCAAACCATAATTTTATACTGTTATCCAATTAGGTGATATATTGGGCCCTATATCGCAACGGTTAGTCTTGTTGGCTTCCGTGCCGAATCTCACTGGTTCGAGTTCCAGTACGAACAGCATTTTATCGATTTCTGTTCAAAAGCATGGGTGTTTGTGATGTCTAAAAATTCCTTACCACCCTTCCGATACTTTAACAGCTGGGAGTAGCTAGAGGGATTAGTTAAACACGAGTCCTGCCCTAGCCTTATCTTTCTATCCCTGCTACTCTAAAAAAATTGAGTATCAAAAAATTCTCGTAGAAAAACTTATGTTGACATACTTACATTAAGAAGCCATATGTTCCACATTGGGAGCGGGCATCGATAAAAAACGGTGATATATCGAGGACGGCCTTCTTGTGTTGCAGTAGTAAGAGTTTTTTATCCAAGCGATCAGATTGGTATGGATTCAAGTCTCTCAAGTTTAAAATCAAATTTTAATATAATCTAATTTAATCTTTTAATACTTGAGACCTTGCCTGTGTGCTTGTGCTCTCTTTTTTCCTCGAGCTAATCTAAAGTGATTTTTTTTTGTAATATCTGACGCCTTAACCCTTTCCTTACTATGCAAAAAAAAGCACGCGCTCCTAAGCTGTGTATCCGTTACACATCAAGCGAACGTTAGTGATTCATGACAATTATATAACACTACTACAATATTTATATTATTGCATTACTCAATGCGTATATGTATAAAGAAGGAATGCCTGAATTTTAGGCCGAGTATATTATTATATATACAGAGAAACGTAAATGATTAGATAGTATGCGTACTATTTACACATCATAGTTAAGTAAGGGTTAACTAAAATATTTGCAGCAACTTCGAATATTTTCGGTGACTTTATAATGCACTAGATTCTAAAAAATATGTCATCGGTTAGTCACTATTCTTAATATGTAATGATATTGTCGTCTCATATTATATACCATTTGTATTTTTTTCGTGGTAGTCGGGAGTGTGTCCAGACCTCAGAACTACCCCTTCGTTACTTCTCCTCATACAGACGTAGCTCATGCATGGTGGAATGCTTGGTGAATGCTTCAAAGGAAGTTTGCGGGTGTGCACCGTACAATACGCCGGTGGATGGTGACGAAGTCTGCAAAATTGAGGATCTCTTATGTTTGTATGATCATTTTGGTAAGGAAAAACAAATTCCAACCAAACATTACGCGGGGCGGGGCAAGGTACACAAAAGTTGAGCGGGTATATAAACAATAATGAATTGAGGCAATTGTTTGCAAGCCCGGATCGTTCCAAAAATGGTTGAAAGATGAACCATGAGTTTAATTTAATAAATAAAAATACAATTTTAGCGTACTTTTAGAAAGAAATTTAGCTTGTCAACATACAAAATATTATTCTAAAGTAATGTAAAACTGAAAATACTTTTACTATGTATGTTGTTTTACAAAATTAAATTCAAAATACATTTTTCAACCATTTTGAAACAAGACGGATTTGCAAATAATAGCGTGAATTGCAATTATTTATTTCCACTTCAAAGACGGTTTGAGTTGTCAAAAATATATAATCTATACTAGACATTATTTTTCGTTCACAAACAAACGAATCATATCTTTAAAGAAACCAAAGTCACTCATTTGCCTGTTTGGGAATATACATATAGTTATCATCGTGTATCACTTGCTCTCTTTCCCTACGTGGTGGAACAGAGTTGAAGTTCTAGTTCTAGTTGAAGCTGAAGTTCAGATTTTCTAGACAGAGATGAAGTTAAATGACTTACGGATAATGCAATAAGAATCAAGTCATTTGCCTTCTCACTTTGTTAATGCTTTGTCAATAAGATGTAGAATGAATGAACAAATGAGTAGTGGAAAGTCAAATAGAGTTCGACCATACGTCATTTTTTTTTTTGTAATCTATCATTACTTTAGCGGAATCACTTATATAGCATGTATTTACAAAATATATAACATATTTCATGACAACTTAATATTATTATATATTAAAAATCCAACTGTTTAACCAATATTGATGTTGATCACAACACTTCGTGTCAGCGGCGTAGCCACCTCGTAGCACAGTCATGCAATGCATGAGGGCCCAGCAAAAAGTTAGGCTGAAATCTATGCATACTCAATGTAACATATTGCGTACGGGGGCCTTGCGTGATGTTTTCATGAGGCCCCCAAATTTATAGCTACGCCACTGCTTCGTGTGCCATGTTTACTTAAATAGCCTAATCTTACCGACTCTTTTAAAGTAATTAATGGCCAACATTAAACTCTCTAAGCCTCGACCTATTTTGAAATGTTTAATTTTGTCATTTAATGTAATGAAATCTTTACTAAATTTGAATCTTTCAAATTATGTACATTCACACAAATTTTGTCACTAACGACCCGGATTTCGCCTTTCGGCATCTTCAGGCGCTCAAGTGCACGGATGAACTTGAACTGACGATAAGTAAATGAATGTTTCGTGTTTATATAAGAAATAAATGTATCATTAAAGCCATTGCTGGCGAAAGAGATTAGCCCATGGGAATACCCACAGGTTTGAATGGTGAATTTAATATTGAAATTCCACCAAGCACCTTTAGTCGAAATCTTAAATGATATCTAAAGATAGTAAACTATTTTTATATAGTTTATAGTCATGTGAATATAATTTTTATATATATATTAAATTATTTAAAAAAATGTATTACCGATATTTTCTACGAAAACATTAGTATAATATTAGGATATTAATCGCTTTTAATGAGAAAGGAGCTTTAGCACCTTGATATTGTTAAGGGTGTTTCACATTTGTATCGTATATGTAAAAAAGTGGGAAAACTACACTTACGAAATTCCACTATGTAATTTATCCGATAAAGAATAATTGTGGAGTTTCTTAATTGTATCAAAAATTATTCATAATGATGTCTTCGTTTTTTAGATATCCTTTTCTCAGCGAGACTTGTCAAAGAGGACCCTGATGGAGACGACGATGACTCTTTGACGGATGATCACGACGAGGAGGAAAAAGTCAAGCCATGTCCCTGTTGGAATACATGCTTTTTCTTTCAGTACACGGTTCATGAACAACAGATGGAACTGAACGCTGTTGAATTCGACAGAAGCGGATTTTAGTGAGATTTTTCAACCTATGATTATAATGTTATACTGAAGAGACTATTTTAACTCGATGGTTGCCACATACGAGATATCTCGTGAATTTTTTCGTGCTCAACAGGCCAAATACGAGTTATCTCGTCAATAACTAATTAAATTAATAGTCGCAAATTATAGCCGGCCTGCTAGGTAATTACTATTAATTATTTACGACAACGAAAAAGTTAATAACATGACACTAAACGCCAAAACTCATTGACTACTCGACTATAACACTCATGTTTATGTTTGAAAAATCATTTGGCGACAATGATTGTTTTGGATCGCACAAAAAAATCTGAATGGACCGCATGCAGCTCGTGAGGCGTGGGTTGAGTATGGCTGGTGTACACAATAATGGCTTACTTCGATAACATGCTTTTTTCTTCTTTCGACTCGATGAAAACACATTATTCAATTGCTATAATACATATATTGTGGTCGGTATTTTTTAGATCTGAGTGGTACGGACATTTTTTAAGAATAGGAAACATCGACACAGTAAAAAAAAAACATAAAGCAGTGGAGGGGAACCTGCGGCCTTTTGGCTACTCTGATGCGGCCTTTCGACTTAATCAAAATAATCACTATGACAGCGTAATCAACTCATTATATGTTCGACAGTCGAAAAACAAGTGGAAGGGTGTCATCGTTTTCTTTCTGCGACCTTATGTATGTTGAATCAGATAAATGAATGTGGCCTTTAGAAATGAGAAGGTTCCCCACTCCGGACGTAGCGTATTAAACGCACGTATATTTTTATTTGGTATTTATAAATATAATTTTGTGATATTAATTTTAGTGACTTCATCGAGAACAGAACGACAGCAGCTGTTATGCATATTTACTTTGGAAGTCAAGTGGCAAGAGTCATCGAAATGAGACTTGTTGCCGACTGGCTTAGTCTACTTGGTACGATAAAATAATCAATATTATGTTCTTCATATTTATCCATTTAATAATTATTTATATGAATTTATACACCGAAGCTTCTGTGATAGTAAAAATCTATATATATATGAATATATTTCAATTGTGATTGGAATAAATGAGAAATTCTTAGAATACAGCACACAAGGATGTCGGTAATGTCTTAGTTGCTTTAAGCACTACTTCTCTAACCGACAACTATAATAGAATGATAATGGCACCCTTAAACGGCGATTAATTTTTTTTTTTTTCATTTTTCTTCTTAACGACCTACATAAACTTTACTAGAAAAATTAAAATATCTATGTACAAATACCGCGTTTTATTTAATGAAACATTATGATTAGTTAAAATATTTTAATATAATTCATGTCCTTATTGGTCGTCATTTTCCTGCATTTAATTTTCGCGTCATAATCAGAACTACAGTGCTTGTGAATGAAAACTGAAACGGTTTAAAAACAAAACATTAAGTAATTACCACGGTGACAATTAATCAAAAATATTACACACCCAACTCTTTCAAATAACATTTTCCACTAAAAAGAGCGAATACTATATTTTTACTGGAATTATTTGTTCAAGCACGATTTACAGATAAATAAAATAAATAAATAACAGATTTCATAATGTCAAGAAATTCAACACCTCAAGACGATAATAGCAAACAAAGGTGTTCATTAGATTCTAACACATTTTACGTGTCGAGACATTTCTAGCGATGAAAGCGAATTACGTCCTGTCCCACACAAACGTGCGCGTATGTTATCATGTAGCGACGAATCGTATATTTTCTTAAATAAAATATTTATGTACAAATAATGTTTGCAAGAACTTTTTTGTTGGGTTTTCATTATTAACTTTTTTACACGATTATCTATACTACAATATTGTTATTTTTTTTCAAATAGCATGGCTTATTCAATTAAGTGAACCAATCTTCATTTTTTATCTATATATCCCATCATTTTTACACGGTTTTTTATACATGGTGCTTAGTGGAACGTATCTACCGTGTAAATAAGTGTATATTGAGAAGCGCATAAAAATCAAGACGAAATCCTGTTTCAACTGATTTAAAACTTTAAAGATATTTGACGCATTGGTAGGTGTCGTAAAAAATATATTTTTTAAATATTTACTACAATAAGCTATGTAATCAAAGAAAATGTTAGTTTCGTTCATAACTATTGTGGTTATTTTTCTTACCAAAAAAAGAGGAAATCTTTTCATGCTTCAGTAATCACAGATTAATTTTCAGGTTCTCTAGGTGGCGTTGCCAGTCTTTGCTTAGGCTGCAGCTTTATCACGTTAATAGAAATAGTTTATTTTTGCTGCATTAGAGTTTTGTTCTGCAAGACAAGTTTATCAGAAGAGGAACCAAAATTAAATACAATAGCAGTGAGAGAAGTTGAGAAACCAATCATAGTAAAAACAATTAAAGTGATAAAGGTAAATATTATTTTATTTTACATATCTATTTTGGATATTTTTTCTCTTTTTAGAGAAATTTTATATGAGTTTCATAATGACACATGTTTATAGTTGTAAGTCAGTTAAGGATTCAGAAAGGATAAAATTATCACAGACATACATACCTGCATATCATGAAATCATCATAAGCTATACCACAATATTTAAAGAAAAGATGCTGTAACGAAAGGAAGTATTTGGTAATGGGGGAAGTGTCAGACTTCTTGATGTAATGAAAAATGATTAATAATTAAATATTTAAATCTTTCGTAGAATTACAATATGTAAATATCACAGTGAAATCGTTTTTGACCACTTATTTCAAACGGTGGCGGCCGGTCAATGTGGCATTGGATCAATGCACCCCTTGTATATCCAGGGGCGGTTATATTTCATGACATAATATTCAAACATACAATTTATACCATTTACTCATTTTATATTCTTCATGTATTTATTGTAAATTCTTAATTAAATTATTAAATTATTTTTAATTCTTTATATATACATGAAGAATTTAAAATGAGTGAATGGTGTAAATATTATGTTCAATTATTATTTCATGAAATATAACCACCCCTGCATATATAAGGGGAGTATTGATCCAATGCCACATTGCCCGTCCACCACTGATTTCAAATATGTAATATAAAACCAGTCTCACATTTCGTTAATACATTCATTGTGAAGCGGTTAAAATTTATGTTTGTTTTATTACAGGGAACATTCGTTGGTCCAGCATTTTTCGGCAAGCCGAAAGAAGACGGCATGCTGCCTAAAAGAAGATTGTCATTTGTTCAAAATGAATTTTTCAGTTAATAAATTAAAACTGTAATTTTATTTTACAAAAAAAAAAAACACTTGAGATTATAATTAAGTCAAGCGGTAACAATATTATTATCGACCACCCAATTCTGTGTGCACTCTACGGAATCAAGTCATCTTATTCTTCTGTTTTTGTAATCTTTACTTTTTTTAGATGTTATTGATTTATAGGTGTCAAAATTCCAACTGTAATATTTCTTTTCGTCGATTAACAATGTGACGCGTTACTGGGTTTGAATTATTATATCAAATTTGTAAATATGTTAATAATCTTAAGATAATGATTTTTCGGGTCCGTAGTGCAATGGTCAACGACGTTGTCTTTGGTTGCAGTGTTCGCGGGTTTGAAACCGATTAATGTATATCTGTTCGAAGGAATGGATGTATGCGGTGTTTTAAAGTTGCCTCCCTTCCATCTGATCTTAAAATCAGAGCATATCGAGAGCGATCAGCTCACCACTAGTCCAGTCAAAGCCCCATCCTTCTATTCCTATTCTCTCAAAATATGAGATGTTGGGCAACTGAGTAATAAGCAGTTTACGTAGAAAAACTTTTATTGAGATAAACTCGGAGGATTGGACATGGTAAGTATTATAATGATAATGCTCACTAGTTTAGTGATGAACCAGCCGCTTCAATTTTTGTACTTTAATGATTTTTTATTGATAAATAAATACTTTCTTATCATTTCCATCCATTCACCATTCGTTACCTTCTAGGCCAGGCGTGGGGAACCTGCGGCCTTCTGGTCAATTCTGTTATTCTGTAAATATATGTAAATTCCTGACGTATTCTGACCGTAAATTCCTGTTTCCGGACAAAGATTCTGTTGTCAATGTTTACTGCGGCCTTATGTCGAATCAGAAAAATGAATGCGGCCTTTAGAGAAGAAAAGGTTCTCCGCTCCTTTCCTAGATAAAAGAATACTTATTATTTTTTGTCAATCATTGAATTTAATACAGATATCTCAAAAATTAAAACAATTTGTAAGAATATTAAAGAAATTTACATGAATATATCCTATATATTGTTCAGTAAGTGTCTTACTGAACATAATACATAATTTCTGCCTGATAAAGTTCCCTACGGAATCACGGAACATCATCACGTCAAGCTGTCACTTTTAGGACATGTCTAAGATATTTCTAGAGGCTCAATCGTGAATGGAAAACCTGGTCACACAAGAGGCGTAACTAAAAATGTTAATAAGTATGAAATTTTAGTAAGTATTTGTTCCTGTGATTCTAGGGTCACATAATTATGAGCCGCCATTAAAAATGTGACAACATTAATTTTCCTTAATCAGGATTTAATAATATGAAGAAACTTTTCGAGTACAATAAATAAATTGCGTTTCAGTGAGGCGTTCAAAAAATATTTTCAAGTGGAAGAATCTATTTCTTTTAGTCTTTCCATTTATTTGATAACAAAATTGGTTTACTTTTGCGGGAAATATAATTTATTATTAATTTGAGCTCGAGTGGCATTGATTGATTGCGGTGCGCAAGTTGTAAAAATAGATTCCAATCATATTTTACGCACACTCACGAACCAAGCGTGTCTTTTCTATACCTATTGTACAACGATTTTATACGTATATCCAATCGAATTTCTTCTTCGAAAATATCGTCCAACTCTTTGAAAGTTTGAGGTTAGAAATTATTGTTCACTTCTTCTACGGGGGCAAGCTTACTGCGCCGAAGTTCTCAAGTCTATACAATTATATGCATGCAATTTTTATCTACGTGGCTAAAAAATTAATTTTATTAAATTAGTTTAGCCTCAATATGGTAAGAAAAAATATAAATATAAAAGAAAGAGCAACAGCCTACAAACAAAGGGTTTTATGTATATACACGATAATAATATTTTATAATCAAATTTACCACTATTTACGATGATAAAAAAACCACTTAATGTTTGAAAAGTTGTTCACACATTTGTAAAAAATTAGTTTTAAATATTCAAAGTGGGGTACAACCAAATACTTTTCTGCTTTTACTTGTAGTAAAAATGAAACATTTGGAATTTGGCAGTAATGTCATTTATAATGCAATTATAATAGATCGCCGTACTCCGCCCACCACTCTTCTATTGAAAGATGATATAATACATTTTAAGAATTTTATTTTTCAATTAATTTCTTCCTATATTGTATTTTTTACGACAATTTCAAATGTTTTGTACTCATGAATACTCTATTTGAACCTTTGTATGAACGTATGTATATTTTCCTCTATTTTGAATTAAATTCTTGTCGTTTATGTATTTTTTGCTATAATTTCAAGTCTTTTTTATTAATAAATTGTTTATTGTATAGTAAGCTATATTTTAATTTGACTTTTTAACTTATTTACTATGAAAACAATGATTAAGCAATAAACGCGAAATATATGCTAGAATTTGATTTTTTTTTCAAATAGATGCTAAAACTACGTGTCTCTAACTATAATATATTTCTATCAATTATGAAATATGGGCCCATTACAGGTGAAGTGAGCCAAGTGGTATTTTAGAAAAAAAAAGTTAGTTGTGTTGTAATATTCTACACGTCCTAAAGTATAGTAAAAGTGAAGTAACCTCGGTTAATACACATTGCAATAGCGCTATCTCCGTAAAATAAAAATATGCGATCCACCAAAACACCAAGCAAAGACGTGATTGTATTATACTTCAAAGTCCAAGAAAAAAGTTGGCTCACTCCACATCTCGACGGCTCATATTTAGGTTCATTTAAATTTCTCATTGCCGAAAAAAGATTTATTTATTTATTTGGAATAATATCAATCAAAAAAACCACAAGTTTTATTTTTGCTTAATGTCATGACAGATTTAAAGCTGATTAAATTCGTCATTTTTGGTATATACATTTCATAACATTTTTATTCAATAATTAATAATCAATCGAAGTAAAGTGGATGATTTAATAATTACACCATATAACAGTATACATAATATAATGTGTATTATAACTAGTAACAAATTAAAATTATTAATTACCTAAAAGAAAAGTATTGAATGAATTTCAATATTTTTCGTCATGTAAATTTGATCATAGTTTCTCAGAATAATATCCGGGCCTCATCAACTAAAATCAATCATGTCAGAATGCATCCAATAAACGTGCGTATGTGCATGTGTTCGATGCATTTTCTAGTAAACAACCTTTAAATGTCATCCGGGCAACAAGTTTAACGCGCACCCTCCTGCGCAGAAGAAGCCTCCATCCGCTTTCAACAAAAAGCCCTCAGTTCGCAAACGTCAACGCGCCGACAGACTCGTTCTTCCGGAGATATTTCGATTATTAAAACAGTTATACACTTTTGGATGCGAGAATACATTGTGTTGTGGTAAATTTCAGTTCACCCGTTAATCTTCGCATCTGATAACGCGTTTTGTTTTTGATAGCGGCGATAATTTGACAGACGGCGCGCGATACGGTTCAAAACAAACAGTCAATTCCAGTCTGTCACCTGGAATGATCGACGACACCAAAAAGGCAGTCGCAAAGCAAAACTACATAGAAATATACTGCGGTATTACATCAGAAAAATTGGCGTTTTTTACGCTAATTTTGGCTGCACAATTGATAGCTACATCGTATGACGATATAAAAGGATATGAAATCTGGCCTGTATATACATCGAAACGAGTCGCCGATACCGTGGTTACGAGAAAATTGGAACATATCAGCACTTTAGCACCCATGACGAACGCGGTATGCCATAGAATAAACGTGTTTCTTCCTGATAATCACAACGCTAAATCCGATGACGTCTGCTTGCAAATGGTAGCTGGTATAAAACAGAATCTTCCAAGTAATACAACAGTTACCGTTTTGAGTATTATGGTAGCTTGCTTATTTGTCTCAGTTATTATATCGATATATGACGTGATTAAGGACCCAAAAAATCCGTTATTCAAGACCTCTGAGCCTTCTTACTCTGACGATTTGAGAAGATGTTCACTAGCTGAATTCGCAAAAGCCAGACATCAATCAAGGAAAGAATCTTCTATTGATATTAGTGATCCGGTTAGTTTTCAAGTCCGTTCTGTGGCTGGTCGGGCGCCCAGTTTGTGCCGGTATGAAAGTGTTGGGTCTGCTTTTACGAGGATGAGAAGAGAGTCGGTTGCACCAGGCGCTGCTACTCCGATGACAATGGCTGGGCTAACAACAGGAAATGATACACCATGCACGCCACCTGTTGGTCCAAACAGAGCTCACCTAAAGTTGCTCGGTAAGTATTTAAGCACTTGTTTGCAACACATACGTTATCATTAAGAATTTACATCTATAATTTGCTCTACTGTTTTAAATATTGAAATTAATTCGCAATCAATAAGCCTTTATCCCAACTTCATTTGACCTTTTGTATCCACCCTTTCCCTCGTCTACACGCAAGTTTGTATCCTTCGGATATGCTCTCCAGTAAAACTCATTAAATATTAAAACGAATGGATGAAAACCATACTATAATATTCTGTATACTATACATATTTCATATCAGCATCATCTATATCGTAAGGCACATTTCCTTTACTGCTCAATTGCTGACTATGTCAAACTTAATTAACTATTTAAAATAAATTATTAAGTTTTATTGCCCGGTACTTACAATCGCAAGACGAGCTTGTAATTATATTTAAAATTTCGTTTGACAAACAGCAATTTGTCGTAACCCACTAATTGTAACAAACTGCTGTTTTTAAATCGATTTGTATTTAACATCCATACATTGCGTTTTTAGAATTTATTTCAGAATATAAAATTGTGTAAAAATACTGTGATATTCAAAACTCATCTTCGATAGGAAAATTTTTGTTGTGTAATTTTTATCCCTGTGTGTTCCATGTAATATGTCTGCGTTGCCTCCCCTCCAGGGACGAGGCTATCCTGGATGCATTTAGAATGCAGCTCGATTGATTAACGTGCACCTGGAACTATAAATAACTACCTGCCGATGCTAGTAGCACTTCGCAATATCGAACACGCATGCATTTTAATTGATGCACATAGAGGCTACTGGGAAATTTAATACAAACACACTCTCCGAACACCAGCACCCCGTTACTTTTTATTTGCCGGGTAGGGTTGATCACGAACCACCGCGATGAATGGATTAATTTTAAATTATATATCGTTACAATTGTACCTGCATCAATATTTACGGATCGAAATTTTGTATAGCTGTTAATCAATTGAATTTGTATTTTATTCAATATTTTAGTTAATACAGACTTCTTGTAGTGAAGAAATACATGTTTTATTGTTTTCTATAATATTACTAGAATTAAGAAAAAATCCCAATGCAGAGCATGTAGCTTCTTATTAAAAGTATCTCAACAAAAACTGTTTGTTACTCGTACTTTGGATAGATTCGGCGGTAACTTTGTAGGAGTTCATTTTGATATAAAATAACTTTAATTAATTTATTAAAGATTTCGACAGAAGGTGCTTGGTGAAATTTCAATATTAAATTTGAATCGTTCAAATTATGTACACTCCCACAGATTTTGTCACTAACGACCCGGGTTTCGCCTTTCGGCATCTTCAGGCGTTCAAGTGCACGGATGAACTTGAACTGACGCTTAGTAAATGAATGTTTCGTGTTTATATAATAAATAAATGTATCACTGAGTCGAAAGCCATTGCTGGCGAAAAGTATAAGCTCATGGGAATGCCCAAAGATTTGAGTAGTGAGTGGTTTTAAGAATTATATTTATTTGTTTGTCGTGTACATAATTTGAACGATTCAAATTTAACTTAGATTACTCCACGTATCGTTCCACAACCTGTGACACGTGTTCCGCCTCTTTCATAAGCATCCTCAGGCAATCTTACTTTCACAAATGCTTGTTTTAGTACGAATGATTTTAATTTTACTATTCTGATATATTACACAAATAAAAACGGGAGACAAGGAGCGGATGATAGAAAAACAAACAAACAATAATGAAACTACAAAGAACATTTAAATTACTAAATGATTAACTAATGAGTTGCATCAATTAGGACGGGTTATACCATTGGAAAATAAATTTAGATATTGTTTAATAATATTTCTCTATTGTTAAAACTTTTATTTATTTCTGTTTGTTACTCAATTACTCATCCAAGAGAGTAGTAGTGAAATAATGATAGGGCTAGGATAGGAATAGTTGTGGATTAATCGCTCTCGATACGATCCATTATTTAAAGATTGGAAGGGAATATCAAGACATCATAAACACCCACGCTTTTGAACATAAATATATTGAAAAAAATGCTGTTCGTACTGTGACTTGAACCCATGAGATCCGTCACGGAAGTCAACGACGTTGACCGCTGTGCCAATCGTTGAATTGAATGGACGGATATTTTTTTTTTCTTTCTAATATTAAAGTTCTATTATACTATCTGTTTTATTATTAAAAAAAAAAATGTCACATTTATTACGAAGGCAGTATTTATATTGAAGCTTATCTGCCTTTGTTATGCCAGAACACTATTTGACAATAAGTACTAACCCATTATATGACACGTTCGTATACAAAATCAATATTTTTTTCGACATTACTTTTTACTACATCCAAATAATTAATATTTCAGCCGATAAGGCAACATATTATTGTATTTGCCCACCTGTTGAATATAAAATATAACAGATTGTCAGGTTTTAAGCATATTTTTGTCAATATATACAGCGGTGGGCTGCCAATATCTTAACAAGGGGCTCGGTAAATCTCATCCATAATGCGTTCAAGTCATGGAATATAGATGATGCATAAACCGTGGCCCGCGAGCCACATGCGGTCAGCTAGGATCTCTTTTATTATGCAACCGAAGTTAATGTATTTTTTTAAATAAATGAAACGGCAACCAAGTCTTGTTAAATAATAAAATTTGATCATCTATAGAAATTGCAGTTAGGTGCTGATTTTATTTGAGACAAATGACTTTCTTATCTTAACAAGGGGTTCGCCGGCCGCGCCAAAATTTATCAAGGGGCTCTCGTGAGCCCCCTCCAGCCCACCCTTGGATATATAATACGCTTTAAACACAACTACCCAAGCTCTATCCATTCAAATCGACAATTTTATTAAGCCACCTTATGTATATAAAAATAAGTGAACTAAAGATTGTATCACAATCCGCTGGAATTTTTAAATAATTATCTTCCCATGACACTTATCGTTGTACCAGCCGCCACCCGCTATGTCATTTCTCTATGTTATACTAGGCGTAGACCATTCAACATTAACCAGTTTCTCATGAGTATTTCGAATTTAAAACGTATCTGGCCCAAATCGGAATAGATAGTTAGATAGTTCAAGCCCAGAACGCATGAACTTTCGTATAATTATGACCAGTGTAATTATCAACTAATTCACAAGTTTATAATTTATAGTTTAGCTTAGTAGCATAAAAATTGAACTATTTTATGAAGTTGAAAATCCAACGAATTATTTCAAAATTAAATCAAATGTCAATTTAATTGTTCTTAATTCAAATTCAAACATTCCCAAAATGGTTGACTTGTCAATTTTCCATCGAATGTGGTTCGAGAATATTCATGTATCGACTGTGGAAAGGAAAAAGGACGTAACCCACAGGTTTTTTTCGATAATCACAATGTATCAAACTTGATACACGTTCTATCAAAAGGATGCAAGCTGCAAATGCCGAATTAGTATCTAAATTTAGCTTTTAAGTTTGAAAAAGATGACCTTGTAAAAAATTAAAACCAAGAAAAAAGACTGAAATAAAGGTTTTTCCTGGACAATTTTTTAAATTAATATTAAGATTATGTCAACTTAACACCAGTTTAGAAGTCTCCGTGCAATTCAAGGTTGTGTATAATTCATAATTTGCATATGTCCCATAATCATCAAAACACGTTTTGATGATTTTGGTGTTTTGATGAACACATGTGTGGGTTACGTCCTTTTTCCTTTCCACAATCGATAAGAATACATACAATTTATATGAAATGGCTGGTTTGGTTCAAATGTATTATTCGTTTAAAACTCATTGTATTTACATAACATCATGTACATTTATAGTCTTTTGTAAAATGTCAGCGGTTAACAGTATTAAATTGTTATCATTCGTTCTATTTGAAGGCGGATTAATTTTCATGGTAGAAAAAAATGTTTTGAATTACCCAATGCACTCAATCAACCAAGTAAACAAATATGCGCGTCTTTTTTTAAATAACTCTTTTATCAAATATTTATACAACGAAGCTTATAGCGGGAAAAAAATATTGTAGCATTTTTTCACGTTGATTTCAATTATTTTTGCGTGAATAATTCTTCGTATAATTATGATCCTAAAACCGCGTAAAACACTTTACATAGCTGGCTGAGAATTGGTTGTTAGTATGTCCTTTCTTGTTTCACAGTAAATCAATTTTGATATTTGTTATGATTTTTGTTTAAATAGTTAACTTTACTTCAATATCAGTGACAAGTTACCGAATCTTAAAACCATAAAAATGGTTAATATTATAAATGCTTCTTTTTTAATATTCAGTTTTCTATATTTATATTTACTTAGCATTTAAATTTAAATTATCCCAAAAACAGAACCTCCAAATTGTATTGCCCATGGTTCTCTGGCAGTGTTCAGGATGCAACGTCAGTCTCATGGGCTCTAATCCCAGAACATACGATTTCATGAATTGATTTGTGTGATACTTAAAATTTCCTATCCAATCCAATAGTAAGAATTATTAGCTTACCACTAGTCTTGTAATAGCTTTATCATAGTATATATGGTCTGACGTGTCTATCCCTAATCTTGTAAAAGAAATAATGATTGAGTAAGACAAGCAGTTTTTGTAGAATATTTCTGTTGAGATAAACTCCATTAAAAGACTAAATGCGTCACATTGAGTACAGGAATAGCTAAAAATACGATATACGGATAACCAGGGGTGGGCTCGGAGTTGAATTTTACGAAGGTCAGCGAGCCCCTTGTTAACTTATGAGAAAACAATATTCTCAGATCAAATTAGTACATAACTATGTTTTCTAATTTATATATTATCTACAACAGCGTCAGTATATTTTAAGCTATTTACATTGATAAGTTTACGGTTAATTGTATATTGTTACATATTTTACGTGAATTGAGTAACAATCGACTGCTTATTTAAGTTTTTCCAGTGGCGGATTAAGCTCATGGGAGGCCTCAGGCGCAATAAAGTTTGGAGGCCTTTTTTTTAAAAACATCAGAAAATTCAAAATATAAATAATACATATAAATCTGAACAAACAGTATATGGTTTATATTATAAAAGCTATTTTTGAGGCCCCTTATATCCGAAAGCCCAAAGCGCGCGCCTCATATGCATATAGGATAATCCGCCACTAAGTATTGCATATAATTGAATAGGAGCTATAAGAAAATTCACTCCTTCAGAACACTAAAAATTACTTCGAGATTAAGCGAGCCCCTTGTTAACGTATTGGCAGCCCACCGCTGGCTATAACACGACTAGCATTTAGCTTTATTTTTGGATAAATTGTATAAAACGATTGAAAAATCAATTTATGAATGTTTCCATACAGGGATTCGAAACTAGTAAACACCAAAGACGAAGAAGACAACTTTAACTGCACAGCTACAAAAAATACATTTTCCTTCCATATACCAATATCGGGTATCAATATTTTTGGTGGGGTGGTTAAATAATTCATTTTGTATCTTTCTTTATATTATAATATCTTTATTGATCCAAGAAGTCAAACAACTTAGCTAGCTTAAACAAGTTTGTTTTCTCGAAAGAATGGCTTACTCCGGATGATTTACTGTTGAGAAGTTTAAGCGTGCATTAAACTCTAGTAAGGCTTCTTAAATCAATGGCAGTAAATTCATTTTAAAGTAAAGCACCTAAAACTCACGGCACCAAGCCGATAAGGGAGTTAATTTGTGGCACCATTATTTATTTATTTAATCGTTTCTCATCAGAAAATATTAAACAAATTTAAACGATTAAGTATATTAATATAGTTGAGAGTAAAAAGAAATGCTTGATAATCAATATTTTAAAATACTGAAAAATTCTTTTGGATATTTGTAACTTAAATACATTTGGTGTTAAAAATGCTTCTGAGGCGTATAGTTACAAAAAGCAATATGTACAAATGTCAACATTTTTTTTTTACGTTTCAAGCGATAGTTTGTTTTATATTAAGATTATTTTTTCTATTGTATTCTTTCTTTAATTAAAAACAAAATGACGTTTATATAAAGCGATAAACCATACAATTAAATAAATATACGCAAAATAAAATTGTTGATACTAGATAGCAGAATCAATCGTATTCCAATCCATGCATAATATGTCACTAATTAGTATTTGAATTTCTTTTTCGTATGCTTGTATTGAAATTTTGGAACATAAAAAAATACTCACTTAGTGTAAAAATGTGTGTAGAATACTATCTTTTATATACAAAATGTGGCTATAAGGATGTAATTTTGACAAAATGCGAATTTTGTAGCTAGAAGCCTCATATATAATTTTAAAAATTACAGCGTTTGTCAAACTGTAGCAAGCTACCGGTAGATCGCGGATATTTTTGTTTAGTTCGCATGAGAAATATGTAGAAAATAATACATCAAAATTAAAATAAGAATCAATTGTTGTAAAATAATGTATAAAATTAATACAATCCATCCTCTGTCTACTTATCATATATTTCCTAGGCCATGGCCCCCCATGCCCTCCCTCGTGGATCCGCCAATGGCCACGTTGGCCACAGCCTGGAATATAAGTTTCAAACCCTTCAAATGGAAAAGGGTAGTAATATTATTATAAAATACTCATTATTATATTTGTTTAAGGTGGTCGCCCTGCTCCTCTTCTACGCCGATCTTCATTCCCTGCATCAGCTCTGATGGATGGAGCCGACCGTCGAGGATCCGTTGATAGCGAAGATGACTCTTCCCCTGATGTCGGAAGACGAAGGGTTAGGATCATTCGCAGGCATTAAATAAACCAAATAAAACATGTTCTCTGTATTATTGAAAGCAGACATTCAAATGAACAAATGAACAAATAAAATTGCTGTATTAATTTCAACGCCACCCTATCACAGTATCAGATATGCAACATATTACAGTATTTATTTTTTATAATGTCAAGAGAAAGTAATTTTGGTAGTTCTCTCAATTCGACCAATCTCTTCTTTGAAAACGATTGTGGAGGAGTATGTTTATTAAGGGTCAGAGTTCTAGTTGTTACCCATTCCCTCAACACCCCGATTTTAAAGGTACATTCTATACCTAATATTTTAAAATTTGAAAATATTAGATTCCTTTAAGCTGAATTTTGTATCAATTAATAATTGTGAAATCAATATTTATATAATAAAATAATTTTGATCTAAAAGTTTTAATGTATACTAATGAATAAGGACAGTTACATAACCTTAAAACATTGCCAAATGTTTAATAAGAAGTTTATGTATATATAAAATACATCACTATATTAACTATCAGTACTACATAATTATATCACATTCATATTAGAAGTAAATGATGTATAGATTTCTATGCATTTGTAGTATTTTAAGTGTTACTTTTAACTGTGCTCCATGTAATTAATTGTCTTATTAATATTGACTATTTTATATAATTTAAAATTTGTAGTTATCGTCAACTATACTGTAAATTTCAAAAATTAGCCGCCTCTACACACAGGCGCTTTCACATAGATTGGGTTGTGTGTATGTTTTAAAACGAGTTTCAAACGAGAAAGTTCTTTCACGTTTCAATTTTACATGTCATCAAATGTGCTTTAAAATGAGAAAAAAATCATTATGCACCTCGTTTACTAACCCTTTTACAACACACAATTGCACATCAAAAACTCTATGTGTAGACGGCTATTCTTTATCATAGTTAAATGGTAATATATCTAAGATCAAAAACAAATATTGTTCCCGGATATAATTAGGGTTGCTAATCAACATAGATTGGTCAAGATCTTCTTGGAGTAGTAGTCCATGTTAGAATCCCAGTTTTATTAATTCCCTTCTTATTAAATCATCAAACAATGTTTTCCCACCATTATCAACAACTATATTTTCTCTCTTCCAACTTTCAACTTACAATTAAGGGAAATACATAGTTACATGTCAACTTAGTTGTGTTGTATTTTGGGAACACCATGTTTCTAAATCATTTAAAATATATTTGACGACCCAAATGCCTTGCAAATTTCCCTTCAAGGATAAAACTCTTAAAACTGACAAAATTATACAGAGATTAGTGGATGCAACAACCTTCATAAAACATAATTACAGTAATGTTTTAAGCTATAGTCGAAGTCGTCTTATTTCTTCACAACTCCACAGCCCTGGATTTAAGTAATGAAAGTACATTTTTTAGTAAGATGTATTCATTCTATAGCGGCACACTAAAAGGTGGTTTATACATTTTTTTAAAATTCTTCTTTTCAACAAAAATGCTATAGTTTTCAAATGAAAAAATTACCAACGTAAATGAGACACTTTCAATATTCTATTAAGATGAATTTTATCAATCATGCTAAATTCTGTCAATTTCGAATACTAATTGTTATCATCAATAGATGTCACTTATGATTTGCTCTTAAAAATGGTTGATCATTTTAACAGGGGTTTTAGGCCACACAGAGTACAGAAGATCTTCATTATTAAAATATTCTAAATACATCGGTTAAATGCAGGTTAAGTTAAAAAATAGTTTTATATTAATGGAAATACTTCAATGTAGGCATCAACATTACAGCAGTACGATTTCTCCAGGTTTCAGAGAAGTGAATTCATAAAAAATTTCAATCAATTTCAAAGAAAATATTCATTTAAATGCACATTGTCTATACTTGTTGATGAAAATCTATTGAGCTATAATCAAAGTCAAGAACAGTACCACGTGGTTCCAATTTGATGTCAATGAAAATTACTTCTCAGCAAATGACTAATATGTCAAAATACTTAGATCATATCTATACTACCAGTTCTGTCCTGAAATAATACCAAGATATTGTTGGTTTTTACAATGTTAGGCTTGTAACTATCAAAAATTAGATTCAGATGCTGCTTTTTTGTTACAAACATATTATAAAATAAACAAAAATGAAAATGACAATATCTTAATGAAATCAGTGTTTTATAATATTTTACATACCTAGCATAATAAGGTACTTATTTTAAATTCATTTGTTTTCATAAAACCACACTTTTACCCACAAATTAATACGAAAGCGGTGATTTGAATATTTAGAAGTTCTCATGAAATAAATTAATGACAATTAGACACTCCTTGTAAAGTTTCAAATTTTACATTATATTTGTTATACAATAAGGTTCTTTCGTATTAATAATGTTATTGAATGTATAATACATAGTAAGCACATTTTTTTAACCTAAAAAAACGCTTAATGCGTTTTTAATATATACAATATGTTTCAACAATGACATTAATAACATTATTATTAGTTTTCATGCCCTTAAAATACTGTAAATATGTTTTTTGCCATTCAAAGAAGAAATTGAAAGCAGTGTTGAAATACTTACATAGATATTTAGTAACATTAACGCTGTTGTATTATTGTGAATTCAATAACATTTTAATGTATATATAAATAATATTATGATATATAGAACACAATGTGAAAACAAACAGTAGTAAACCAATTATATAATAATTCATATGCTTACAAATCTTAGATACCTCCAAATTATAATAATTAGCGTATATCCTTGTCACTGAAAATGTTTGTAGATTACAGATTTATTAAACTTAACATTATAGCTTCAACATTTGATAATATCGATATTTTTTTTCGTTCCTTATCATTGTGTCTGTTCCTGTTTGAAAGTCTATATTTATATTTAAAAAAGACTTGATCTAATATCACTGCTGAATAAGCAACAGTATTCATTATTTAGATCTAATCTTGGGACACTTTTTCGAATCTAACTATTTCCAAAATTTCTCTGAAAATGCTGAAAAATTAAATCATAAAGTCATGCATAAACACATGATTCGACCTGAAAAGCTATTAAAAACTAAGCTACAACTTTTATACCTCAGTTGTCATTGTGTGAAATAGTTTCAGAAAATATCTTCAAAGATGTTTTTCAATTTAAAACATTCATTCACATAATTGGCTGGCAAGAAATTAAATATTTTCGTCACATACTAACTCATCAAATGATTACAGAGATAAAGATGACGTTTTGAAAATAGTCAGCTGCAGAAAGCAGCCTCAAATTATAATAGTTCTTTACAAATAGTCATAATATATAATGATTCACTCATATCAATGTACAATAGAGGCGCTTAGATTTTATATTCTAGAACAGTGCTTCCCAGCCTTTTCGTTCCACGGCCCCCTAAATCTGAAAAAAAAATTCGCGGCCCTCCTCAATACAAAACATGTTCAGCAGCAGCCCTCAATATGGGAAGCACCGTTCTAGAAGATTCGCTTTGATCCCACAGCAAGTGGATCCCATGAGGCTTAAATAAATATAATTTTCAGCTTAGTAACGGTTTCCTTTTGCGCTACTTTCACTTATTGTGTTATAATATCCAAATCATGATATAGATAAGCTTTTATTATCATTACAAGACAGCTTTATAGATAATCGAAATATTTTCAACGCAATGTTGGCACAAATCCAATCATTTTTTTCTGTAAACAAAATTTATAAGATTTGTAATTATTTTATCTATTTAAAAATTGAATACACCATAACTCCGTTTTACTTTAATTTAGTTTAGAAATATTCAGCGGTGGGCTGCCAATATCTTAACAAGGGGCTCAGTAAATCTTATCCATTTTCGCTCCCAATGTGGACCATATGGCTTCCTTATGAAGGTATCTCAACAAAAGTCTTTTCTACGAGAACTGTTTGCTACTTAGTCGCACAACCATTCTTTTCCAAAGAGAGTAGTAGGAATAGAATGATAAGGCTAAGACAGGACTAGTGATTTACTCAAAACCATGAGGTCCGGCACGAAAGCCCACAACGCTGAATGAAAAAATGAAGGGGCTACTAAGTCTTGTTTTATAATAAAATTTAACCATCTACAGAAATTGCAGTTAGGTGCTGATTTGATCTAAGACAAATGATTTTCTTATCTTAACAAGGGGCTCGCGCGAGCCCCCTCCAGCCCACCCCTGGAAATATTCATAAAATGTAAATGATCAATTTGAATACAACGTCAAATCACAACAAAATTAATAAAATATAAAAATAACTAGTAAATTTTCCACAAATTATGAGCCATTGTAATGTTTATACAGCAAGAGTGACATTTAAACAATCACAAAAAAATTATTAGTTTTAAAAATAATGAATATTTTCTTTTTTTTTACATGTCACATGTGTAAAAAAATAAATATGTATTCATCCAAATTTTTTCACACTGGAAACAAATGTTTTTTCTGGAACAAATCTTTTTATTTTCTTTGCACTAAAAGACTTATTTTATGTTATTTTGGATATCCTGAAACATATTTTTTTTTATATAAATGGCATACTACAATTTACGCAGATTCTTTTGAACACTATTCAAATCGGGGCTTAGTTGTATTGTTCGTAAATAGTAAAGGGATAAATTTCGAAAAAATGGGAGAGAAGGAGCTAAAAATATTTAAAACCATATAATGTTGTATCAAAATTCCCACACTAACAAAACAGTAACTCAATTTTGATAATTTTGTAGGACAGTATGACTCCTTACAAAATAGCAACAAATTTTGTTTAACTAAATTCAATACTTAATCATTTCATTTTATTTTGACCACAAAGCTATTTCAGTGATGTTGCATTATTTTTTTTGACCAGCTTAGAGTTGTTTAAATTTAAGGCACTTACTTATATAATATTTAAATATGGGTGTTATTACTGAACAAATTCTATAATCTAAATGTCAAACAAATAATCAAACCATACATATTTTGTTATAGTAACATATTTTTATGAAAATATTTATATAAAAGCGCAAGATTCTAAAATCTAAATCAATAAGTTTGCAGTTAAATTCATTAATACTAGTAAAATGACTTGTGTAATCAGAATATTTTATTATAATAACCATATAACAGTGTGTTAAATATCATGTACTTTATTATTATCCTGCATTATCTTTAGTAATAGTTATAATATTATCTTAATGAAGTATTTGGGATAATGTAAACAATTAATATAGCTGTATTATAGTATGCATACATCAAAATCAACTTATTATATTGTTATATGTAAAAATACAAATACTTTTTCATATTAAAAATGGACCCAAAATCCATTTATACAATAAAATGTAAATATACAAAACACGTTGTCGGCCTAGAGTGCAATTTGTAACTCCTGAAGTAACAAAAAAAAAATTTGAATGCCACTTTTAAGTATTTTTAAAATTAATGATTTTTAAAATTCCCTAATGATAAAACTAGGCGGATGCTAAAACGCAGGCGACATAGCGTAGTGCAATTCAGGGCAGCACAGATTTCATAATACATACAGAAGCATAGAGCTGTGTACGCTGATACGTTGGTGCGTGTGACGCATACATGCGTCTGCCCTTTCCTGCAGTCTGTTGTCATCTCGCCGAAAGATTCAGCCAGTTCATTTGTACATTAGGCGTGCTTATACTAGTCTTTGGACCTATTCTTTTAATTTTGCCACAAAAATGATAGTCAAACTAATTAAATGTGTGCGAAGTAAACTACTCGCGAAGACTACTCTTAAAAGACATTAAAAGAGTTATTGTGAATGAAAGTGTTATTCATGTGTCATTTGCTTGACCAGTGATTTACAGAGCTCAAATAGTGTGTTTTTTTGTACAGTGATAGATTTTTTATTGTAGAAGTTTGAAGTTTTATTTACATTTACTAAGAACTTAATTACTCATTACAAAATGAACATTGAATACCATTTTGTAAAGAAATATACATTCTAAAATTATGCCATAGTAAGTCATTCATTTATGACACCTGCGTGGCGCAGCTGTCTACCGTACGATGATCTAACATTTCTGCTTCACCTGCCTGCACCTGTCAATTCTGCGCTGCCTTGTACTGCATCGCCTGCATCTCAGCATACGCTTAGCCAAAAGATTCTTTGACAGTGTCATATATAAATAAAAAATATTAAATGTGTAACTAATATAATCTAACTATCTGGAATTTTCAAATGATGATGATATTCTGTAAAAATATCTCACTTACTGCCTACTGCTTAGATGCGATAGGACACCGGTAGCATGCTTAAGCTTATGTTTTGTTTTGAAAACCATATTGAAAATATTGTAAAGAAATAAACAAGGAATGCCAATTGTATAATATTATATTACGCAAATACAATGGTGTGGTGATTTAAAAGCTCAAACAATGTACGGTAAATTAATATAGTTTTT
Organism: Himalopsyche anomala; assembly: GCA_031772345.1. Taxonomy (NCBI): domain Eukaryota; kingdom Metazoa; phylum Arthropoda; class Insecta; order Trichoptera; family Rhyacophilidae; genus Himalopsyche; species Himalopsyche anomala. The sequence continues at coordinate 2,885,383 of CM062835.1, read as the reverse complement.
AATATCTCAAATGAATTTGTTGAGTGTGGAGTTACAAGTATAACATTCTAGACTGATAATTTTATTTCTGTTGATAAAAGATCTCAGATCCAATTGTACAATAAAATGTAAATATACAAAACATATGAGTAAGCTGCATACATTTCCTGAATACAATAATTACTAATTATTATAAATATAATGAAAAAGTTGGAGATTATTTTAAGCACTGAATGGTCAATATAACAACGATAAAAAATACTTAAAACCAATAAAAAACGAATATAACCAAAACTGTGGGCCAAAGATGTGTAATAATTGAATAATATTTTTCTTGTAATATTTGTGATTAACGACAAGTTTTTTCAAAGTGATATTTATAATGTCTAATTTTAATGCATCTACCACAACCTTTATGACTCGTACTTATTAATATTTTAAAAATAATGTTTTCTAATCTATGGTTCTTAGAACACTTGTTTTCATTTAGAATAATTTTTCCAAAAAAAAATATTATAATTATATATAAATAATAAATTGTGTTTGAGGTGGAAATTTCTTTTTTAGAAATCAAAGCAGTTTATTAGTAGAAAGTCAACTTGTTTGCTGTTGTAATATGTCTTCACTTATTTCATAAGTTAAAAAAATATTGAATGAGTAGCAAAAAAATGTGCCACTGATAGTTCTTTTTCATCTTTTACAGAACGTGTGTGTAGTGCATTGAGCAAAAAATTTTTAACGACCATAAGACAATGGAAAATAATAATTTCTCATGTACCAAGTGAAAAATTAAGACTTACTTATAATTATCTGGTTGACAATCGTAGTTGGTATGATATAAGAATGTGATTTTAAAAAAACTACTGATGGAATTGAACCGTGATAAAAATCATCAATTATATAGACTTCTGGGTCCAACCCAATATGCACTGATTTAAATGTGATTGGGATTCTATGATGTAAGATTTGAAGTTAATTCTCATTTCATGATATAAAATAATGGTTTTTGATTGATTGGAACTGCAACTGAAAAGCCAGTTTGTATTGTATTTTAACAACTCTAAATTTATTGATGTTAACTGTTGTTAATGTAAAATAATTTCTTATCAAATACGAAATGGATGTTAGTGTAGTTGCTAGAATCTATCACACTAGAAATTTGATATTTGTATCAGACCCTTCTCTAAATGTTTGTAAATTACATTATTATAATAACCCTATGCTTGAATTTTTCTTAATATAATTATTTAAATTTGTATACCATCGAACCTGAACAAGGCAGCTCATATAGTTATATTATTCTAGTCAGATATTTGAAAAAACTTACTTTAAATATAATGTTATACAACCATCGAAAGATCTATTTTTATTGAGCACTGATTTTTCTTATTTTTTTAACATGTAATGACAGGAATTTTGATAAATACATATAGAATTTGTATTTAAATTATTTTATTTCAATTTTAAGCATCGAATTCCAGTGTAATATAAACTTATGCCAATTTTAAGATTGGATTTGATCAGAAATAGAATATCTAGATACTTAGGGTTTTGCGGTTATGAAATGCATGAATAATAAACTTTTGGGAATCGCAATGTTGTGGTTGGTGACAATCCCCCATGGTAAAATGGTGATCACCATCAACTACAAGACAGTGTCTTCACAAGCTAAGATTTATATATAAATAAATCTGTTGTGCTGTACGTGAATATTTATTGAATTTGCTGCTTTTTAAGGTGCTGTTCGAGTAGACCAGCCTTGTTGATAATAATAACAAGCTTGCATACTATATTGTCACTGTTCTGGCAGAATTTGGTAAGTAACAGATTGATAATTCTGAGTAAATACCTTTTAGGATGAAGCCTCTAATATCGATATTTTATATTACATAGATAATTATAATATCAAAATATAGATGCATCAATGCTGATTTGACACAAATAAGAATTTAAATTGATAGACAGGGACAATTGCCTGCCTTCAAATCAGCATCAATAACAATTGCACCAATTTAATTATTCCAGACAGAGTTTATATCAATAAATCTCCTTATGTACTTAACTCATTTTTGTCAGTTTTGCTATGTACCAACTTCTGCCGATGGCGATATAAGCAACATAATTTCCTTAATTATTAAGCTTTTTGAATTGTATTTATATATTACCTACTATTTAAGATGATCCTATGCATTATATTTTTACAAACCTACATACTTACATATTTAAAATATGTGTTATTAAATAAGCTATAAATATTAACTTGATAATTAAATAATCAGTGATGTCAAACAGTTCTGCGATAAAAACATATTAAATATATTGTAAAATGATTACAAGCCCAACAAAAGGAATATTTTATCAAGCGATGAGAATTTCATTAAAACTGTGTGTAAATAGTGGGTTACACAGATAGTAAATTATTAATATTAAATATATCAAATAACTTTGTTGAAGCTAGAAAAATAACAGGTTGATTTTGAAATTGCTATCGTGCAGTGAAATTTTAAATTTTCAACAGTATTATAAAGTAATAAGAAAAACACAATATTACTTTGTAGATATTTTCACTTTTATTTATCGAGATCAGCACCGGTTTCGCTAATGGCGAGCATTATCAACTGATAAGAAATATAATTAAACAATACTATTTTTACAATAGCAAATTGAAATGAAAAGGTGTAATAAACAATTGTTTACTGTCCTAATCTTGGGAAATAAAAGTGGAAGTAAGTACAAAGGAATATTATGTTTTTCTCAAAATAATGCCTTTCCACCAAGAACACTCGAAAAGCACGATAAGGATTTGATAGCAAATAGTTTGACGAGCAAAAATGTAATTTGTCTCTTGCAGGATAGCTCTTTCTACAATAACATTTTTTTCTAGTTTTAATACCTACCTGTCAGTATTATACACTTAGAAAATAAATTTTGACTCTGCTTAGGTAAAAGGGATTAACCCTCTCCAAGCCAACTACACAGAAGCCACAAATAACTATTTTTTTATTAAATCGAAATAATGAATATATATTACAGTGAAACCCGATTTATCGCTTTTGAGTAACCATCTAAAAAACGATAAATCCGGGAAAAATGATGAATGCGAGAACAATAGATCGGGGTTCCACTGTACAGGAACTCATCCGAAAAATGGTATTTTATTTTCTGAATCTGTTAATAATTAAAAATGCTTTAATGCTGTTTTCTTGCCGAAAGCTACAGGTCTTATTTATGGAAAATCTATTAATGCTTTATTTCGAGAAAATTTGAAATTTGTGGCGTAATTCCATTCAATTAAATGTGTATTCATTTATGCACAAAATAATAATGAAATAAAACTACTCTTCCAAAAACTGAGGGTTGACCCCGTTTGCTTAAACAATGTCGATTTGTAGTTGTTTGAAGATTTTATAATACTTATTAATAAATGTTTGTATATCAATGTCATTAAAAATACAAATTAAGAATATTTATTATAATTATATAATATATGTGGTATTTATAGTAATTTCAATATACAAAACTTATAATAATAATTTTGAAGATAAAACGATTCTTATCTCCTCTATTCCCCTAATTTTGGTGCCATGCTGTATGGATTACATAACCAACGAGGATATATTCATATGAATACAAATAAATATATTGGTGTAGTAAAAAACTCGAGTTTTATTAAATTTGTACCCACAACAAACTGCTGTATAATTCATGTTTCGCAATTCACTGCCTGCCCTTACCTTGATTATAATTAAGTAACCATTGTTTTTTTGCTGTATCTCATCGAGAGAAATAACTGTTGATTATCTATAATACGAAGTACATGCACATAAAAGACCTAACATTAAAATTGAACTCTTTGGTAATATTTGAGACAGTCAACAAAACTTCATGTCATTAATCCTTTGTCTAATCTAGAAAGTAACCAATTATATTAATTGAAATCATCTACTGCAGTGATACAAATTTATTCGTTTTCTAATTCCTCGAGGTGTGCACAGGATAAAAGTTTAACAGATACTAATTTATTCTCTCACAATTAAGATACATTTATTACTATTATAAGTCAAATATTAATTGATACTTCAGTCGACCGTCTGCATTTTGTGCATGTTTCAAGATGTAACATAGTGCCAGCACATATCCAATTACAGACACTGCACGCAGACAGAAAGTGTCATAACGTCATGCTTAACACCCTCAGTATACCGCAGAGGTAAAATTGTTTACATGGTTTTTGTGTTGAGTTTCATTAAAGCTAACACTTACATACAGCCCACAAATGCAATTGCTTCTTTGCTTCAGTCACACATAAACGTTAGAACTGAATGCGACGGAGGCATCCAGAGAGTCTCAACTCGGCTTGCCTTTTCTTCTTTCCGTCGAAAAATGCCTGTCACTGTCCAAAAGATATTTTTATAGGAACTAAATAACAATGAAAACGTTGCGAAGTATTGACTACTGAGAAGGATTAATAATGTAAATAAAATAGACTGTTTGAATCAATATGTTTTATTGGAAAAATAGTTTGACATCAAATGGTCCATTGTGTAAAAAAAATATATATGTTCACAAATATATACAAAGATCAATAAATATAAACTGAAATATGTTCATAAAAAAATACTGATTGAAATCATTGATAAAATCATCCTTATGTATCTCATTTCACAATAAAACCTATTCCGAATAACATGATAATATAATGATTCTGATTTGCTAGCTTTTTTCCATTTGTTTTATTTATTTCAAAATAGAATATAATATTAATCTCATAGTATGGAGAAAATGCAACGTTTCTGTAGACGAGGACAGCTTGGTTTTTTTTTATCATTTTACACTAACATGTCACTGATTCACATGACCGTACAGTATTCGTCACGTCATATATATTTCTTTTATAATTACGAGATCTTTATGGTCGTCCTTTCTCTCAAAAGACAATATTTCCCTTATACAGCTGCCTCTGATGAAAATTTATGATTTTAATTATAAGAATGTACATTAAAAAGAATTTTGCTATTGCAGATATCCGATTTATGTTACTTTTTCAAACATTGATTTGTATATTGACTAAAATTATTTTAAAAGGTTCAATAGATACAACAATTGAACAGAGTAAAGATAAAACAAATACATACCATATATTAAAAATCTTTTTTAAAAAATCTCATCACAGTGTGTACAATCCGTCATTATGCCATAACTGTGCCATTAGAAAAAAAACATAATATGATTGTGATGTGGTTAAAGTTTCTTACATTTTATCAAGTACTGATATTTAATATCAAATAAAAATATATAAAAAACAGGTTTACAATAGGGTTGAGTTAACCAAAAAGAAAAAGCTGACGTTTTTAAGTATTTTGAGTTACGAATGGGAACTACTCCAAAATTTCCGTTTTATTTGTATTATTTCCTTTTTATTTAGCAGACAATTTCACCAAATCATATTTTTTGTACTGAAAAGGTTACCAAGTATCCGTTATGCTTAATTAACAAGTGATATAAGGATGAATAATATTTTATCAGAACCACAAACATTAACATAAAATATACAAAAACATTTCCAAATTTTGTAGCTCAATATCTCCATTCTGCAAATTTACAGTTGGTTCCCTTTTATTTAACTCAACCCATCATACAAAAGTTAGTCTGGTCTCTTATTGCAAATAAAAATATTGCGTTCTGTTCGCCGAGTTAATATTTGGTATATTTATTAACTCTCGAAATAAGAATTTTTTGCTTGATGCTTATCTTATATATGCCCATATAATGTTTTACCGTCAATTCAATGGGCAATAAACCAAAAAAAAAAGAAATTATGTCGTCGAATTCACATCTGACAATATTAACTCGATGGCTGCCACAGACGAGATATCTCGTAAAATTTTTCGTGCCAGTTATGAGTTAACTCGTCGATAACTGATTAAATTAACAATTACAAATTATAGCCGGCGTGCTAGGTAATTACGTACTTTTTTCTACAGCAGCTAAAAAGTTAAGCAATTATGACTTGTACTGTAAAAATAATTGATAAAATATTATTATGGCAATAACATATTGACGTGTACAGTTTTGATCAATTGTTTATATATACTCCATTAGAACACTGATTTAAAATACATTCTATTTCATAAATTATAAGAGTCTAACGAAGCTGCGAGGCCCAAAATAGCTTTCCATCTGATATATCATTTCGTTTGCTCAAATATTGACAGTGATTTTGACTTGACTAATCTATTGTACAAATCAAGAAATGCATGACATTTATGTATTCAATTTGATTCGGAAACTAAGTCATACACACAACTTGTCATTCTTTTTTTTTCAATATAATTTTTATTGCATACGTGACAATCTTTATATAGTAAGATTTTTTCATTTGAGGTAGATATTAGATTACTAGCATTGACAATAAATTCAATTTTGAGTGGACACCACTGTCAAAATAATTGAGATGACAGATGACCATCTAAATTGAAAAATTCACTCGAGTGTTGCCGTATGACAAAACGGGCGTGATTAAGATTCTTCAGACGGCTTCAGGTACTTGGGGATACACATCACGGAAGACACAATCTGAGTTCAGAGCTTGGTATCCGACTAGGGATAGCCGGAGCAACTTTCAATTCAATGTGGAAAGTCGGTGACAAAAAGGGTTGTACTCGGTCAGAACCAGGTCCCGCTTATTCAATGCAGGAATTCTGACAGTGCTGCTTCGAAAATGGACACTTGCGGAGAATATTATGGGTACTGTAGTTTGACTTTGTCAGTCATTTGGAGGCAGAAGAGCGGACAAGCAAGCCCTTAATTACATCCAAAATAAAAAAGCTACAGGGGAACTGAATTGGATATGTAATGCAGAGGCCCCAGGGGAGTTTTACCTCCACCAAAACCATCCTTAAGATAATCGTCGGTGGCCTTCCAATTGCTTCCAAGACATTCGAGATTCAGGCTATCCTGGAGCGTCCACAGCACATATCCAAGCCAACGTCATTGCCGCAACGCTATACGACATTAACCAAATAAATTTTTGAATGCTTCCATTTAAAAATTGTCATCTCAGTGGTGAACTGGCCTATTCCACACTATTTTTAAAAACAGACTAAAGGATTTTTAAAGCACTTAATTTTATGATTGTGAAAATAAATAAGTGATATAAGAGTTCAAACATTCAAATGTCCGTATCTCAGTAATTTACAAATTTGAAATATTATAGTTCACTACCGAGACAATGAAATAAGTGATTTACTTAGACTTATTCTTGTAACAGAAACACTAACAATAAATAATATTAATTCGATTTTGGAAGGAGTACAACTAAAATAAAGTTTTAAAAAAATGGTAAAGGAAAGATTATTTCATAACACATTTGATGCTTTTAAAAATATTTAAACCAATAAAATCGTTTAGACATATTCAATCCAAAACGTCTTCACAACGCATCAACTTCAGCTAGTCTCTCATTTTATATTCAAGGAGAGAAAGAAGAACATTTAATGTCCGTAAGTACATTTTTATAACGTTATCGCATGGGAATCAATGTAACAATTACTCATTGTTCCGAACCTAAAAATACCCATCGGAATTTCAAGGATTCTATATAATAAAAATTATAATTATAAAAATATTCATCGATATTCTTCAATAACCAATGGAGGATAATTTACGTTTTTCATATTCGTCTCGCTCGTCAAATGTATAAACTATTTCTTTTATTTTGTATATTGATTTTAAAAATTTGCTTAGGTGTACATTTTTTTTTAACATTCAGAACTAATTCACACTAATTTACACAACGCAAATGATAACTTTTATTCTAAAAGGCGTGAGATTCGAGTCGTGAAAATGGGACATAAAAACATTTGTAGAATAACAAATTCGCGTTGTATATAATCCAGTACTATGTGCTGTCATATTATTCAAAAATATTCAACAAAAAAAAAAATGGAACATGGCAGCTGAATTTTAGTTTAATAATGTTGCTATTACACAAAATGATATATTGACACTCTTTCTCTTTGAGCCATTACATAGTCGATGGTTGAAATTGTTTCAGTCAGGCTTGACAGGTAAATTACTCACTTTACAGCCAACTAACTAATGAAATAATATTTGGAACTAAATAGTCATTCTACAAATGATTTTATTCAGGTATAAAAATATTACGCAGAAAAGATATCACTAACCTCTTATTGCACTACTTAATAATATTATGAAAGGTTTTCTCTTTATTGCTAAGATGTTCTCATTTAGATATATAGTTATTATATTTAAAATTGAACTATCGATTTCGACAGGACACATATGTGGCCGAATCAATTGAAATAACTTTCTACACCAGTCAACATTACCATAAACAAAAAGAAATATCATCCATTGATCATAACAAAAACTGTGGTTGTATAAAAATTAATATTTGCTTGCAGAAATTAATGCGAACTGAACAATAAGATTATTAAAAACATCCCCTTGTAACCAGTGTCTTAAGCAAAAGAACCCAGTCCTTTATTAAAAGTTATTTTTTTAAATAGAAAACGAAAAATATATATATTACACAATAAAACTTATGACGAAACTGGCTTTAGAAGAAATTTATCGCTAGCCAAACCAACAATCTCTTAGGTCAAAAGTTGCTATTTTTGTTTCACGAAAATTGGAATGATTTTCTTAAAAATCTTAAGTATATTAGATACATTTTCAAGTGTCGGAAAATAATTAATCTCGGACAGAGTAGAGGATATATCGAAGGACAGATTTTTCACTCGGTATCACAAAATAAAGGTACACCTTGAAATCAATTTCATACTGATTTAGAATTGTTTAAGAATTAATTAAAACTGCATGACAACTTTAAAACTTGCATAGTTATTTCTCAATGATATGCAATAATTTAATCGGGTTGAAATGAGAGAAGCAATAGTCGTAAATTAAACGATAATGATTGGCATACTCGAGCATAGTATTCAAGAATAAAAACTTTCTTTAGACGTAAGATATATTTAATGATGTTAAAAGTGCAAGCCCTACTAATGGCAATGAAATATATCAAACAATAGCAGTCTCCGTTGGTTCAAATCCGACATAGTGAGAGCTAGTTACTAGTCATGACCAATGTTCCCTCTAATTTTCGGAAGGTTATGTGCACAAAGGACATTGGCTGTGCAACTTTTACGTGAAATAAAAAAAAATGTGCGCCACATAACGTTATTTAGACCTACTAAACGAAATGATTGATTTTTATTAATGACAATAATTAACAACACTATTTAATGAAAATTAATTTATTCTGGTGGTGGTAAAGCTGATGTAAATTTTGTGCGCTCTCTTGTAATGTATGTGCGCGCGCTCGGCAAGTTGTGTGCACACACACACGCGCACAGCTTAGAGGGAAAACTGGTCCTGACCAAATCCTATAGTCAATACTTATCTTCCTTGAAAATGAGTAATTGTGCTATTGAATAACAAGCATTTCTAATAGAACTACTGTTGAGAAGCTTCATCAAGAGTCCATATCCTTCACATTGGTAGTGGACATGTTAAACAATAAAAAAAATTGATCATTTTGATCCATGACAGTGTCATAAACCAAACCAAACAATGCTTGGAATGTTGTTTGCCGTTAACTTTATTATTACTTGCCAAAAATATAACTGTGCCAAAGAAGTTTTGCAATGTATACATAGAATCCGACTCAAATTAAACATTTTGTTATATGGAATCGAATTGAGGGGTCTTTTCTACAACCATGACTAAAAAAATTGACGGAATACGATTTTAATTGATTTTAATCATATAAATAATCTAGCACTTATGAACATACCAAATGCTCAATTATTTAACCAAAAAATAAGACTTACAAGATGAAATAAAAATGAAAGTTTTCAAATCGCTCTGCAGTATACAATAAACATATTTTTCTATAAAATATAAGGAGCAAATTCAGTTATAATCATAATATGAAGATTATTCATACATAGACAACATATCACAGTGCACATCTGTGTAAAAATATTCAATTAATAAACACTTCTCTTCGATAACCTTACTAATTACCTTGCATATGTTTAAGAAAATTCATTTATTGGAATGTGAATCAAGGAAAGGTAATTTCGTCATAAATGGGAGATTTTCAAAAATTTCCCAAACAAATCTACACACAGACATATTTATGTTAGTATTATTATGGGTCGAGAATTTGTCACGGAGAAATATATTTATAATATCAAAAAATTGTTCATATTTGTCCCTGAAGAGTCAAAAAGTAATATCATTTTTTTTATTAACAACTTTAGTATTGTTTACTGTTTATCCTTGATGGAATGACATTATAGATACAATGAAAACATTTATTACGAGCATATTACATGATTAACGGTTTGAATACCACGCAAATAAATCATTAATATATCCCAGAGATACTGCGTGTTTTTGAGAAAAATAATTTTGCCTAATATACACTCGAATTCGATATTTTAAAAAACCTATATTGACTCAGTATAGATGGAACTACACATATTCATAAAAATATTGCTTATATTCTATTAGAATGCCAAGTATTTGATTTTTTAAATGTCTTGGACATCCGTGTTCACTTGCATATGTTCCGGACACCCGTGTCAACTTGGTATTCAAGTGGTTAAAGTTGTCCATCATACAACTCTGATAAAAGATATATCATATTTTCTCAACAAAGATCTCAACGTATGTCAAATTGACAAAATATAATGTCTTTCGTAGACAATGTCACCAAACTGTGTAATTGAAATATTTTTTATAAATTAACTAATGCAAAAGAACAATATCTAAATGTATAAGTTATTCTTTAATCAAGAAAGAAATATGCATATGAAGCATTGAAACTATCTTGGTAAATAGTTTTGACAGTCCACTGAAAAGTTCTAAAGAACCACGCGTGGAGGAATGAAGATTAATGAAGAAAATGGCGATTGTATCATATTTTTCGGATATTACACCTTATTTTGCATGCTTAGTACTTTACTATTAGCATTTTTACAACAGTAACCGATGAATAAACTTTATTCGGCTATCTTGAAAGGGACTGCATAGAAAAGAGCAGGACCGGCTTGAGTAAACTAGAACTAGGCGAGAGGATGGTTTTTTTTATTTTTTTATCCATGTCCACTTCTAATGTGGAGCATATGGCCTCCTAGCGAAGGTATCTCAACAGGAGTTTTTCTAAAAGGACTGTTTGTTATGCAGTCACTCAAACTCTTCTTTTCAAATAGAGTAGTAGGGCTAGAAAGGATAGGGCAGTACAGGACTAGTGGTTGGCTAATCACTCTTGCTATACCCCGTTATTTTAGGATTGGAATGGTGGGGGGGAGGAGTTTTTAGACAACACAAACATCCATGCCTTCGAACAGAAATCGAAAAATCAATTTAAAAATGCTATTCGTACTAGGATTAGAACCTGCAAGGTCCCATATGGCAGCCAACGACGTTGACCACAGTGCAATATACCGGATAGTACTAAAATCTTAGTGCGGCGCCCGTGGGCACCGCACACTTTGCACACGCCACGACCCGGCCCTGGAAAACTGTATCATATTTAAATCAAATTTTTTTGATCTTCACTAACTATTAAATTAATAAGTTAGAAAGGACCCTAAAGGATATTAAACTTTGTTAGATGAATATAATATAAATTTGATCATGTAATACGGACATTATAATAGAGTTTTCATTGTATCTTTGTAATATTTTTATATAATTAAAATATATATTTTTCCTAAGACAAAACAGTTTAAGTTGTACACCATTCTTAAGTATCTGCTTTCAGGGTGTTTATAGATTGTAACAACCAGACATTTATATATTTTTTTTTGTTAATTAGCTACTTTTTTCAATATTCAATAAAAATTAATGTCTTTAATTTTATAAAAAACAAGTACAATTTATCGCAACATTATTTTTGGACACATAACTTTATGCAGGACAGAGCAGTTGTTTTATATAACAAACTTTAAGTCGAAATATGAGCAAACTATTCACGATAATCATAAAACTGACTACCTAATACGAGGAAATCAGGAAGGCTGGGGTCACCAAAACTGTAAATAAACTCACGTTTTAGAATATGCAAAGAAAAATTCACAGATTCAAGAATTCAATTGAAAGAAGTTAGAACTATGAAAGAAATTAGAACTATGAAAGAAATTAGAACTATGTTAGTCAATTAACCCTTTGATGAGTATCAAGGTACCCATACGTTGGAGTAGCTTGTCATCTATTATCTATTGCCATTCTCATATTTTGTATTGAATTTATGTTATTTCTTCAGATATGGATACTAGACACAACCACCAGTGACTTTTGGCCACCACATTATTTTTATTTTGTATAGCAAATGAAGAAAATGTTTTTAAAAAAATGGTAACATTTGTAAACAAATCGGTAGCCATATAATATTGAGCGTAAAATTCTATTTGGGATCGATTCCTTTCTTGAATCAACGTCTGTAGAGTGGCACATGTAGACAGATGAGAATAAAAAAGGTCTTGACGCAAAAGCGAAGTAATAGCTTCTAGAAAAATATTCAAAAGTCATAATGAACTAGTTTACTTTGCATTTTTAACTATGAGTTTTATAATTTAAAAAAAATATTTACTTCTTGAAATAATAACTAATATTCTTCCCAGATTCGTTCGTACCAAAAAAAAAAGGTTTTTATATTTTTTTGTATGGCAATACTACAAATAATCAAAATATAAGAAAAAACGTAATTTAGAAAAAATTTACTCACCACTCAAAGGGTTAATGAAGTAATTATTACAAGTAAGCCAAGAATACGAAAACCAAATTACGTATAAGTAACACTGGAAAAAAAAGATTCCAGCATGACTGCAGATTATGTTTTAAACTGCACCTTTGCCGATATCAAGATCAACAGCCGTGACACAAAACTGAGAAAATGCAACATTCACCAGAAATGAGTCACTTCAATAGTCAAGTGCATTCAATTTTACGCTATTTTCAATTGATTTAGTATTTCGAATCATAAAGACGCTTACAATTGAATGACTGATACATTTTATTTAGTTTCTTTGATCTCATGAGCAATTCGCTTGGATTTCGATACGCAGCTTGCAAATTAAACAACCGATGCCTGTTCTCAATTGTCGAAATGTTAAGCTATTACAATCTTTAAACACGCCGCCGTCTGTGTAACTCAGAAAGCATACAACAATAATGATTTGTCAAAAATTACAATGCACCGACAGTAATAAAATATTTGTATTGAGCTTAATGAAATCGTTATCAAAACTGTTAGGTTACAACATTATATTATTATCAAAATTATGAATCGCTCACAATGCCCAGAGCATTGCCGCTATCCAAGTGCGCTGGCAGTAAATATACAAAACAATTCTATAATCGTTGGATTCGTCATTCTTATTATAAACTCTTCAAAAATAGATTTTTAGGGCTTCAATAGGCAGTCCTGAAATAAAAAAAAAATGAGCATGTTATTTCTTACATCAAATTAAATTTGATAACTTTGCACTACAACTTGCGACACGTGTTTCGCCTCTTTGAGATGTACATATCATCAGACTATCGCAACGTTAACAATTTTAATTTTAAATGAGATAGGTGGATCACCATTGTTGAATTTATTTCCATTGGGTTTTGCCACACATAATGAAAGTAATTAGTACTATCAAAGTTTACATCTTATCCCCTCGATGCGTCCAGTAGAAAAAGACAACACCTGACATTTATTTTGTAATTTATAACATAAGATTAGAATCAATTTTTGGTTTTTTCGTTAACGTTGCATAGTCTGATGATGCTTCTCAGAGTCGAAACACGTGACATAAGTTGTATCACAAAAATTGAAATTACAATGTTTTCAAATTTACTTTTATATTTAAAATGAGCTTCCACAAAGTTACCATTGAATCTATCAGAGGTATTATGTTATTTCTCAATCATGACTCAATACATTGAATAATTTTCCAGGAGAGTACAACGGTTAATTGTTGAGTAACAAGATAATATCGTCACCTGACAGAAGTTGGTTTGTAACAAAATGGTCTGAAATGAGGTAAGTACACCATGAGATTCTTAGGCATCAATTCTTTGTCTGGAATAACTCATTATATCAGTTAAGCTAAAACAGCAATTTATTGTATGAGTAATTAAAAACGTCTCTCGAACAACGCTGTACAAATTATTTTGGTGATTTTGCTGGATCTGAGAAAATCCTTTTGTCCTATACAGTGTTATTCTACCACAGGACGTATTATAACATGCCGTAGCTCTGTCGGGGGAAAGAATTTTCTGACTACTGACTACATCAATATGTGCATAAGGTGATGTACTCATACTCACCTCAATACAGCAACCCAATGTGAGTCATAAAGCATTTTTCCGCTGACGTCTCTAATTGTATTAAAGCAAGAAATAGCGCAAAACATGACGATAGTTTATTAGCATACTGTGGCAAAACATAAAATCAAAATACTTACTGCTGTACAAAATGAATATATCATTCTCGAGTCGGAGAATGTAAAAATAATCAATCCTCAGGTACCTTCCATTGCATAATCTTGCCAGTTTCGTAAAGAGTGGCAAGCACTTGATTAACGGAACCTTCCGCCTCCAGTTCAGCGTACCGCCTGTACAGCTGGAGAGCAGTCCTCGCGTCCTCCGTAGAGTCGTGGGTTTCTGATTGGATCTTAGTGTCTGAAAATATCATATAGACATAGACTTACATAAATAAACAATATCAATAAAACACTTCAATGACAATCCTAAAAACTCATCCATCTAATATATTGTCAATAACACAGGAATGATTTATGTTTTTTTGAACAAGCCAAAAACAAACAATAAAGCATTGTATGGTAAAGATACTGCCACATGGATGGATCCATATACCAGTCAATATTATAGCAGTCTATATTGTGTAATTTTAAGTACAATCCACATGACTGGAATCTTCGGTGAAACTCTTTCAAAATCATAACTTGAAATTCCCAAACAGCCGATGCAAAAAAAGACAAAGAACTATTGGACAGTGTTATGCAACAATGAATCAAACATTGAAAATGTTAAAACATGAGTTAGTGATGTAATGTGGTTCCCATTAGGGTCAATTTCCTAGGAAAAAAATGCTACGAATGTAAGCAAACATTACTATCATCTATTATTGTATGTAGGAATTCTGAAGTCTCAGGTTTTTCAAAGTCCCGGGACTTGGGACTTTTATTTCCCCTTCAATAAAATTATAAACTTATTTAAATTAAATATTTGTATATATGTACTAAAAAGGGATGATAACGGTACATGTACTGAAAAAATAACAATGAATTGGGTAAAATTATGACCGTTAACTTCACAAATCACAATACAGCTTTTATACCTTTTTTTGTCCTATTGAGACATTGGTAACTTTGTACAATAGTGAAAAACATTTGTAAATAAAACAACATCAGGTATGAACATTTAATTATAATATTTTTTAATTTGCTTTTGCTACAGTTATATTTTTTATACGATTATGAATTGATTTAAACAAATTTCTAATAACATAAATGGAGATATCTTTCTCCCAAACGTTTTTTAATATTTTGTTTCAATTAAACTAATTTTTTTGAGTGTTTTTTACTCAGTTAAACGTATATTTTTTTTCATGCCTACTTTAAAAAGGCGCCGAAAGTATGCGTTAATTAAAAAAATACATCTTTTGAACACACTTATTTATTAATAATGAAAATATAAAATTAATTCAATAATAAAATCACAACCTCAAATCATACATAGTATGCATTATTTACACAAAAGTTAATATTTTATTTTTGCTTATCAAAATATGCTTTTAAAAATAATAATGAATTTAATGACGAATCAGACAGCCGATTTCTTATTTTTGTAATAAACGTTGTTGCTGTCGAGAAAACCCTTTCATTTTCAGTTGATGTTGGTTTAATGGTTAGCAAAGCTTTATATAAAAAAAAATATCTTTGTGTCCGTTCTCCAGTTGATTTAAAATCTTAAATTCGTTTAGTTTTTTCGTTTTTAATGGAGAAATCTTTTGTTTTTTTGTAATCTGTCTATTTAATTCTTCTTCCAGTGACAGTTCTACAATATTTATCTCATCATCGATATTTTCTTCAGATACCTCGATATCTTTTCCATGGAGAAAAGACGTTGTAGTAAATTATCTCCTTATTTCAAATATATTGTTTTGGAGCATTTGCCAAAATCTTTCGTGTATTCTTTTCGAAAATCAATTAGTAGTACCCATCAAAAATGGTTATTTCGTATTACAATATATAAATAGATGTTATTTGAAACTTCTACAATTATAAATCCAAACAGCTGTTTCTTTCATAACATCCCTTTTATATATGTATACTTAATTTTGTTAAAACCCCGGCCTTTAATCCTTAGCCTGAATATAATGCATTTTTTTCAAATCTGATCCCGATGAAGACACCAATGTAAATTTATTTTAAATCAGAATTAACTTTTAAGGTCACATTAGCGATTGCTTGCATCCAATTTTTATTTGTTAGAATGGTTTTTTCAAAATTAAAATGTACAATTTGGCTTTCTTAAGTCCCGGGACATTTAACAACTATTAAGACAGCAAAAAACCTTAAAAGTCCCGGGACGTCTCGACACAGAATCCCTAGTTGTATGAACCATCCAACATTCATTTATGTGTTAGTTTAATTTTGAAACAAAGAATTTGCATTTGTTAACCTCTTCCCGATCACGCCCGAGTATACTCGGGCATTGAATGTCGTCAAAACGGAAACACGAGATAACTCGGGCAAATTCCATTAAAAAAAAACAATGAATTCTTTCATTAAATATGCATGTTTTATAAATATAACACTTGTGTTTGATATTCGAGCATAATAAATAATATGTGATCCTTTTTGGAACATTTGTTTAAATCAATTGGACGGGCAAGTGGTTAATGCATTAATTCCTTCAAATAAAGCAAATGGTAAGTAGTAAATATAAAGAAATAATAGGGTAAAATATCAAGGTATTTCAGTTCTACAGTTTTTAAAAAGTTAAAGGTTGATAGCTATTTCGGCTTACGCCATCGTCAGAACTATGCTTTAAACGTACATTTACTTGGCTATATATACTGTCTAAGAAGAGATACACAATGCATCATATTATTTATGATGCATTGTGTATCTCTTCTTAGACAGTATATATAGCCAAGTAAATGTACGTTTAAAGCATAGTTCTGACGATGGCGTAAGCCGAAATAGCTATCAACCTTTAACTTTTTAAAAACTGTAGAACTGAAATACCTTGATATTTTACCCTATTAAAATGGAGTTCTACCAAGTAAATGCCAAATCAATAAATAAAGAAATAATAACTTAAAATTTGTCCTAAATATCTGTTTATGAATACCACATTTTTTACCAACACATAAAACTGAAATGGCATTTATCTCAGAAGCAGATTTTTGTGGATTGGTACCTTGGTGCATAATACAGTATAATTATAGAAAAATTTTGGAGAAATAGTACAAAAAAGTATACCAACTAAATTGACTGAATTATTAGCCCTTTCTAGAGTATAAATTCTTACCCAATAGATGCCACGCCAAAAATTTCAAGGACACCATTCTGTGATGAGGCAAGTGGAACAGTTGGACTGTGTCGATGATCTGTTCCGGTGGCACAACCAAATTTATTACCCTAAAAACGACAAAATCATTGGTTTGATTCTTAATGATTAACAATATGAAAAAAAGTTCTACTTGTCCTCATCCACCCACCACTGCATTCACATCCATTAATTTTACATGGCGGTATCAAGTACCGTAACAAACGTTAAGCGTAACTTCATTTTTATTCATTGACTGGGAATGTCAAAGGAGCAACTGCCCAATACTTGGTAGTGTGGACCTACGTGTGCAGAAAATCAATCCCTCAAGATAATTGAAAAACTTCTATGAGTTGTGGTTTATTCTTTTTATGTATGACACCGTAAATTCCTTAAAAGTCTAATAATTTGCCTAGTGAACCAAGTCAACATGGCCGATCGGTCCAATAGAAGGTTGGATCGACTTGCGCAGCTCTTCTCTCTCCTCCTGCATTAAACAACACTCCCATAGAATGTGTTCAGCATCCTGCTCTACTAACCGGCCAAGCTCATAGAGCTCTGTGTCCAGTAACGAATTGGCTCGTCCAGTGATTTGGAGTCAAGACTTTGATTATCTTCATTTGCCATTTTATGTTTGGAGAGAATAAGTAGGTCTGACGCCCCCCAGCAGAGGTGAAAAGAGATCTAAAAAAGTATTGACAGAACACAGATATTTTTGAAAAGATTGTAAATAAAAACAAGTGAACGAATTACCTAAAATCATTGTTCAGCCCGTGGCCGACAAACACAACTCCTGTATCTACGAGGCATCTCAGCTTTTGATAGGTACTCTTTAATGTCGTCAAATGTTTCGAGCTAAAATTCGCATCTAAATCACCCGGGTTGATACCCGAAAATTTTGTTAGATAATCCACAACCTGTGGATAAAAATAAACCAAATGGTAAGATAGAATAGAGCTAAAAACATGTTTAATTGAACCATCTTGCCGGTATCTCTTATGGATTGAATATATTGACAAATCAACATAGCACAAGTTTACAAGAGTATGCACCGAGGCATTCATTATACACCCTAGAAATTATTGACTATACCAAAATATCGAAAACTTTTCCAGCATTTTCTATATGAATATTTAAACAACTCTGAATTTTGAACAGAACAACAAATAAATTGAATGAATTATGTATCTTCACATATTAATATATTCAGGTCATGAACAGATACAGGCGTACCTCCAATTTCGCACACAATTTGTCCCTGAAAACGTGTGCAAATGTTGAATGTTCGAAAGTAGAGGGATGTAAAAAAAACACCGAAAATTGTCCTTAAAATTAAAAAAATTATTTATCAAAATATTTGATAAAAATTATGTTTTTTTTAATAAACTTGTCAAGAGTTAGTTGCATTTATCTTTCTCTTTCAATGTTCTAGAATTATCTGCTTGATAAACTAACATTAGCATCAATTTTAAATCACCAGCTAAATTTACACCAAGAAGCAATGTCAATCGGTTTTTAGAAGGTTTGTGCCCAGGGGAAACTGATTTTTCCTTTGATAAGAATGTACGATTAAACATTTTCTTCCAAAATAAACCAGTCTCATCTACATTGAATATTTGACATGGGGTACATTCTCTATCTTCAATAAGTTTGGACAATGAGGAAATAGTCTTTTCCAGCATCTCTATCCGCATCAGCCGATTCTCCAATTATGTAAATAATAATAATACCTCGTTTTAAATTTGGTAAACCAGCCGTTACTTGGCGAAACAAAACATTTTTGCATTATCGCCAAAAAATCTAAAAAGAACGATTTTCTAAAACTGTGCAAAATAGCGAATTGTGCGAAAGTAGAATGTTCGAAAGTAGAGGTCCGCCTGTATATATATATATATATTTAAACTATTGGCGGGTAACAGGGAGTCCTGGAAGCACCACTCAATAGCCAGATCGTCCATACAGAGAGAAGAATAGCAACAATAATTGGAAATCTTATGTCATTAAGTGAAGCTTAAATTTAATTCCACAATCTTTCAAGTGCACAGACTTATATGGATTAAAATTATAGCAATCACCACAAAAACTCTTATCTTGCAATGTATTTGTATTCAATTGACACGCTTCTTAAGAGAAATTGACTTACCTGTTCCTGAGTAGAAATATAATCATCTATAAATGGGGTTCCCTCCAATGGACCTTGCCTGAAAAAAACAAATATTGTTTTGAATTTTCAATATGTAGTTTAAACAAATTTGATCAGTCTTTCTCCTCATAGTAATTTTACAGGCTGTAGTTATTTGAAATTATACCAATCTTATGTTTACCTTACTGCAAAAGTATTAGACACATAATGTCTAAACTTCATTAACCATCAAGACAAATTAACTAATTTTGTAAATATGTTACCCACCAATACCAATTTCGTAAATTCTTGGGATTTTCAATGTCAAAATTCTTGAGACTTAAAAAAAAGGTCTCACGGTGGTAATTTTGGGAAATCTGCAAATTTCTGGGCTTCAGAAATTGGCATGAAATTGTTTCTGGCCAAAAATTCCCTAATCAATGTTTACTGCGACCTTCATGTCGAATCAGAAAAATGAACGCGGCCTATAGAGAAGAAAAGGTTCCCCACCCTTAGTCTAGCATATTTTAAAATCCTGCTATAATCAATTTTTTCAGTTAAATACTACATACCCTCTGACGCAAGTTATACGAGCGACTGCAAGATGACTTGGCCTGATGGTGGAAAGTCTACCATCACTTCTCAACTCAGCTTCTTCCTGATTCAGCGTCACAAACTCGGCATCCATTCCGACGAGTTCACCTGTTTAAATCAACAGTATACATGAGTTTTGTTTTGCAATGTTGAATGGGCAGCTTGTTAGTCATTATATACTGTGGAATGTTATTCCAAGATATTTTGATGTCAATTCTATTAATAATTGAGGAGCTTGGGATCAAACACACCCCAAATCCATTTTTGAGAAAAAAAAAATGGGATATCACTATTTGAGTACTGATTCAAGGAAACAGAATTTAATTTTTAGCGTCGCTAAAAAATCTTTTAGGTGCATGCAATTAAGGGTCAAAATATGACCTAATAATTTTTTGATTGATATCTATACATCAAATTATGGGGCTGGTGGAGCCGAGCTCAGTTTTTATAAGAAAAGTATGTTTTTCTATGTTCAGGAAAGTGTTTCTGGACCAGAGTTGCCAGATTTCCAGAATCACATATCGGGACATTCACTATTTCGAAGACTTTTATACAGGTGCACGTCGGAATTATAGAGGGACTTGCAATGCGGGACTCAGGATTTGTCGATTGAACTCGGGACAGTCCCGCTCAAATAGGAACACCTGGCAACCCTGTTCAGGACCAAAAGCTCCTCAATTGAACATTCATTAAAATCTATTTACCCCTCTTAAGAAATTCGTGCGGAGTTAACGGTGTGAAATTGGCTGTGGGTGCTATCGAGAGATTATCATCTCGAAACACTCTGCCCGCCGACAGTCTCCGGCCAAGGAAGGACTGCGCTGATGGCGTACTGGACCAATGGGATGCGGCCATCACGCTTCGGTAGAATAGAACACATGGTGATTTCCACTCCAGATTGAACCAGCACACTTCGGCGGCTGATATAGGCGACACACTGAAAAATGCCCAACAGTTTTTTCTAAGCAACATTTCACGATAAGAAAACAATACGAAATATCATTTTGGAAGCAAATCTATACTATATGTTTGTACTGATATCCTATTTAGCTGCAGAAAATTGGTTTCTCATGTTTTGTTGATGTTATAATTTCTCTGTGATGTTTCAAATAAATAAGTAAGCAGTAGATATAGTGTTGCAGCTAAAATGTAAGCAATTGATCCTTTCATTACAATTCATTACACATTAAACGAAATAATAGTAAAAATGTGAAATTGAGACACATACCAAAAATCGTTGAAGAGATACCACTGCGGCTGTCCATTTTGTGGAACTCTACTCGGTATTTCGTCTCCATTCATTTTGATAAGCGAAACAATATTTTTTTGAGCATCATCAACGTAACACACAACAGCGCTGAGGGAATACTGCCGCCTCGTCTCCTGCACCTTCCATTCATGTGAATTATGATTATTTTCCGAGTATTCACTGCTCAAAGAACCATTCTCAGAAGGCGGACTTGAACTCTTACTTTTGCTGTATTGGTTTGATATGTCTCCCTAGATTTAACATGAAAGATTGCATTTAGTGACAGTAATGATAGAATAAAAATATTAGTCAATATTTTTTTTAAAAAAAGTTGTTAATGTGGCAGTAAGTGGAATGTATCATATCTGTTGTAATCTTCAATGATACCTCAATGAATGCAATGCAAATATTACACAAATTTGTTTGGGGTCAGTTTGTACCCCGTTGCTCGTCGATCCTATTTTCGACGTTTCGGTACTCAAGTGTTAAAAGGTAGCTGCAAATTTTGCAAACTAATCGGTTTCACCTATTTAATTTTAATAAAAAAGAAGACCGGTTAACACTTTTTGGAACGAAAAAAAGCAGTAGGCTTCAATTTTGGTGTTTTCAAATCAATAAAATAGATGTTGGTCAGATTGTGTTTATTCTTTATCTGGGCTAGAAATCATTAATATAATGATTAACAAGGTTACTCTCTTTGGCCTAAACATGATCAATATTCAATGACTATTCTTAGTATTTAAGTACACAACTTCAATACATTTTGCAGTTCAGATTTTTAATGTGTGCTAATCTAGAATAAAGCAATTTTTTTAGAATATAATATTTTTTAGAATGGTATTCTTCAAATAATATTTCAACTAAGAAATGGTCGAAATAAATTGCAATGGTGATAAAGTTACCTTAGAGTTAAGTCCATTAGCATCAGCCTTATCGATAGTGAGTTGTCCACTCGACGACAGTCGTGCGATAATATCATGAGGTAGCCAAGGATACTGGCCGTACAGATGATGAAGAACAGTCGGAGTGCTGGTCGAAGGAGCTGAGGAATTTGAATTGGAAAGAGGAATCGATGTCGGCGATGGTGATGCTTGCCCTCTATTTCTCAGCACACTGAAAATTGATAAAAAAAAAAAGAAATAATTTAAGATATCAACTGATGGTAGAATTTGAATCGTTCAAATTATGTACATTCAAAAAAAAATTGTCACTAACAACCCGAGATTCACCTTTTGGTGTCTTCAGGCGTTCAAGTGCACTCAGTGACATGAACTGGCGTTTAGTAAATAAGTGTATCGTTTTTATATAAGAAATATATGTGTCACTATATTAAAAGCTATTGATGGCGACATGGATTAACTTTATTAATGATGCTGAAAGGAGAAACCCGGGTTGTTAGTGACAAAACTTGTGTGAATGTACATAATTAAAGTTTAAAAATAAATAAAATATATTGACAGGAAACATTTTCAAAGTAATCTCAAATAAGTATGGAATAAAGCATACATATTACTCGGAATTGACTCACAGCGACCAAACCAAATTCCATTTGTTCAACACTTGCATTCTAACAATGCTGCTTTACAGTAGCGAATCATGGCACCTGGCGAAGACTGAGCAAAACTCTAAACTGAGCTTTATGAACAGATGCTTGGGTCGGATAACGGGGGTTAGGTGGTTTGATTTCTTGAGGAATACGGAGATTAAGAAACGTACAACAGGACAGCCAGCGCCAATCATTTATTTATTGAATCAAATTAAAAGTACAGTGCGTGGCATTACAGATGACACCAATTCACCATGCACTTGACATCATGTCAGTAGTTAGGGAGAGACGTTGGAACTGGCTTGGTCACGTGCTGCAGATGCCTCCGGAAAGCCTTAATCCTACATGCCTCTTCTTCCGACCGTTCGGATTCAAGCGTCCTGGACAACCGTTAGGTACTACTCGGCGGAACTGAGGAATGCTGGCATGTCATGGGATGAAGCAAAGCAATGGTGCCGCGTGGTGACCATATGCCTCACATAGGCAGCGAGTATGGTCAAAAAAGAACAATCTCTAATTATGACAACAGTCAAACCCAATTGAAGCTAAAAGCCTCTCGTCTTCTACATTCATGAATGTATCTATACACTTCACACACCAGCATTGGGTCTACGACAGACGATGTTATCAAATATTTACTCACTCATCAGGATGTTTAAATCTACATCCAGGCCGAGAGCAATTCGTTCCATATCTGCACGGTCTATTACTTGGAGGGGCTGACGGTGAAATACCAGAGTTGTTTTCGTAAGAAACTGGATGGCCCAAGGCAGCAGAGACAGTCTGGAAATAGAACACAAAAAACAATGAACATAATTGCAGAAGGAGTAAAAAAACAATGTCTCGACTCCACTAACACAGGGCCAATGTATGTAAAACCCATGTTTATATTGAGAGCAGTATGATGCGGTACACTATGTATAAGAAATAGGTCTATCATTGAGATTCACCGTACCTAATGTAAGTAATTAATTAGTAATTAATACCATCATTGTTTGTATCTTACCCCTTTCCTGCGTTCAATAGAAAAGGACAAAACCACAACTTTTATTTTTTAATTTATAACATAAGAATTAGAATCATTTTTTGCTTTATCCGTAAACTTTACGATGTTATGTCAGATGATGCTTCTCAAAGAAGTGAAAGTATGTTATTTGCCAATATATGACAATGAGTTTTATAGAAAATAAAGTAGGCAAAAGGAAGCATAGTTAACATTTAGAGCAGAGCTTCCCAAAAATTTTCATTCCACGGCTCCCTAAATCTAAAAAATATAATCCACGGCCCCTCAATACAAAACATGTTCTGCAGCGGCACGTGCAGAAATCCCACAGCTCTCAATTTGGGAAGCACTGATTTAGAGGAGTATGGACGTGCATGTATGCCGGCCCAATTTTACTGTAAATGAGTGCTGACATACTTTTAACTCAACACAGTAGTGTCTGTCTGTGAGCATAAAATATATGCTTTAACCCTCGAAGGACGAGCGTGACCATATGGTCACAGTAAACACAGTTGTCTATTGATCCCACTATTCATCCTTTTTCTACCTGAACATAGTTGCTTTTGCTCATTTTGGTATAAGAAGGGTACAGACTTCAGATAATCATCAGCCGATCAGATAGAAACGGTCACCAAAAGCACATGCGATTTTTTGTATTTTCGTTTTTTTTAATTTACTTTTTGAAACTGTTAGTTATTTTTTTATCAAAACATCAAATTATTTACAGTTCTTTTGCTAATATATTTGTATTGAAATTATGTTGATCTACAGAGGTCAAATTGTAAATATTTTTAAAATTTTCACGTTTGCTTGCCCATACGGTCACGTTCGTCCTTACTACTGTCCGTACACAATATCACACAGTAATAAAAAGACGAGCATGACCATATAGTCATGCGGGGCTTCTATACAACGATTTTTTTTTAATTTTTGTTAGAAATAAAAGTTATCCGTAACTTCAATATGACTTAAAAAAATATTTTTTTTTTCGGAAAAAAGCTCTCGTCCCTGGAGGGTTAAGTATAAATTAAATATATTCATTGGAAAAAATTTACACAATTGTTAGGTTAAAAAAAGCCAGTAAAGTAAGGTAAGTATAGATCTATTCAATCCTCTAAAGGTTAACATGTACCCCTCTTTGTCACACCTATGCAGTTGACTACTTTATTTTTTTCCATTAATCATTGGTCGTCAAACATTGTTAACTGGATATGCAACAATAAGAAATGCATTATGTAATAATAAAATAATTTAATAAATCTTAGTATCAAAAATACAGTGAAGCCAAGTCCTATTACTCAAACCTTTGATGGCAAGTTTTAGTTTTGGAGTTACGCATAATTTAGCAACACTGACTGTCAATACTTACAAAATCCATTTGTTTCTGCCAAAATTCTTTGTCAGTGGGCTGAGTAAGCCCACAGTTGACTGCCAACAAATGCGGAAGCTGAGTTACAGAACAACACTGCAGCGTTGGGTTGAATTTTCTGCATCTTTCACACCTGTTTAGCAAAGAAACAATAATTAACCAATAACAATAAGAAGACAACAGCAAACCGATCGAGTTTAGTTGAAAAATAACTACACATATAGGAATATTGATAAAAGGAGTGAGTAACTGTCACAACTATTTACCTTCACTATAGTGTAAAGAATGATTAAATTCAATGGCTTTTTATTACACTGAATTCTGTTTCTGCTTGACCTACGTGTTCAAATATACAAAAAAACAACTCGGTGGTTCCAAAGTTACGAGGCGGAAGTATTAATTCGTTACCTCCTACCTCCGAGAGTTTTGACGGACTTCATGCAAGGAAAATGGCTGCTGGTAAACTTGCAGTGAATGCCGCAATGAGTGTATGTCAGACGAGAGGGACCGGACCGCATCGGAAAAGTGCAGGCAAGCATATTTAATTTTTCCGTATATTGAGTAGAGAATGCAGATAACCACCAAAGCTATGTCTGACTCCTAATTTTCACACTATGCACTGCGTTTTCACTGCCAAACTCTTTACCTTGGCAGGACAAGTGATCCGCCATTTTGTAAATGTGGCAGTATACTACGGCAGCCATCGGCAACTGGTGGTCCGTGAGGAAATTTTAGTGGTCCGCAGAGAAATCTGGCATTATTTAAATTTTTTAATCCTATCACCGGAAAAAAAAATCAACTGAATCTCGTTATTTAAATATATATTATTTAACACAAAAGTCTATTTGGTCGTCCGCTGGATCAAAATTTTGACATTTTAATCCATCTAGTGGTCCGTGAATCCAAAAAGGTTGCCGACCGCTGTACTACAGGATGCTAATCACATCCAATAGTAATGTTTGGAGATGGACAATTAAAGGGAAGAGTTACTCAAATCAGTCCGACTCGTCGGCCATGCCTTCACGATTAAAAGGTAAATAATATTGTGTTTATTAACTTGGCAGTGCTATAGCAAGTACATTTCGATCGATCGAAGCTTTTCAGCTACAAACTGTCAATTTCAGCACACTTCAGTACATATCAGTCAAGTTTAAGTTAACTGCTCCTGAGAAACTCCTGGCTATCATGCGATGGCATTAAATTCTGATGAGTTACGGGATACACCCAGAAAGGCTGCAAATCTATAGCAGGCACAACAATGAGTACAATAGAGATTCTGTACTAGGGATCACAATATTGTTATTACTGAAATCAGGATTTCAGTATTCATGGTGTTTTGAAAATACAAAATACCGGTATTTCGGTATTAAAAATTAACCAAAACCGAATTTTGAATGGATAGAAATCACCTCATATTTTAAATCTAAAATATTGACAGGTTCCTGAACTGATAATTTTTTTTAATATTGTGTCATTTATTGTAAAATACCGGTATTGATACATTAGTTCAGTATTGCAATCCCTATTCAGCACTGAAAGAGTCTCACCAAGCTGGAGTAGTTTTTCTGGGGCATAAAGAACTCTTGAGGACGTCAGTAAAATTGACAGGCTCAACAGGTGTTTTATTGGGATATTGGAGATTGCACAATAAAACTATTGATTCTTTGTGTTCCTAGAATGATAACGAAAGAACATTTTAAAAGATCTCGAAAAACATATTTCGTGAGAATCAAGTAACGAAAATCTGAAGTAAAATCTACATGAAATTGAAATTTACATACAAAATAGTGTCCAGTGGATACAGTGGAAATTAATTTTCTTATCGATTAAGTCGAAATCGATAAAATTTTACAAGGAAGGTATAAGATTTTCCCCACTGATATGTCAATACAATAATTGAAAGAGTGAAAAAAAAATGCCAAAAGTTGCAATAAACAAAGTATCAATTTTCTCACCTCTCTATTGCACTTTAAACATTTGTGAACTTGCAACTGCTTTGTACCGAAAAGCCTTGATATTTCCGTTTCGTCGTGATTCTGCTTTTTCACATTTTCGTCATTATTCGAGTAGCTGTCCGAAAAGCCATCAAACGACTGACTGTCGTTTATATCTGTGACATTTGAATCTCCAGCTCCTACGAATTCAATTATAAAAAATCATTCGACGCAGCAACGTATTACATTATTACTCATCACAGTGGGTCCTCGCTATTCGAGTATTTTTAATCTAAGATTCTGTAAATATGAAGTTGCAAAAAAGGAAAATAATGTATGTAAAAACATGAGCATAGCATCAAATTTGCACCTTCAATGTATTATCTACTACATAACGTACCACAGTGTATGATGGACATTTTGCAATAGGCACTTAAATGCTGCAATGTCTGCTGAGCATTAAATCCATCAAGCCAGAACATTTGTATATCTTGATCAATTTCAAAGTGCATTATAGTGCAAAATCAATATTCTTCCAATTTCGAATACACAAAAAAATTCTTCAATTTTAATTCAGGATATCGTAATAAATAATTAACATTTTAGGATATATTTTAATAAAATATAAATAAATTTTCGAAAGAAATGACAGGTCCTAGAGCAGGGATGGCGAACCTTTTTCGCAGGTGGGTCAAATTTGATTTAAAACATTTTAAAAATCATGTCGCGGGTCACATAGATTGAATAATTAAGGCTTTAAATAAAAACAATCTCTTCTAAAAGTTCAAGCGGGTTAGATAATTCCTCACGCGGGTCCCTTGTTCGCCATCCCTGTCCTAGAGTATGCTTAAAAACTGTTATTTTATAAACAAATCACTAATAGTTTAAAAATTCTTACATATCTCAATCTAATGGGCTAAAAATGGGTTATCTGCTAAAGCCAAGAGTATATTAAATATTAAAGAAGGTTTTCTTTATTTCATTTATTAAAAAATAAACAAAACATAATATTACATATATCGACAAAGCCAAATCCGGTCAATTGTCTGCCTGACACGCATTTTAACGTTTTTTTACGGAAAATTTTAAGCACAGGCTTGTTGCTCTCAGTTTGAAGCATGCAAACCAATAATGGGATGATTAAAAATATAAATATCTATTAAATCTAAAGATCTGTTATATCGAGCAATTGAAATAATATGGAAATCAATTAAAAACATAATCAGAGCAAATAGCTTAACTAGTGGATTAATTATCCGCCAAATTATAATGTGCCATGCCATAAAAATAATCAAACCTTATATTATGATACAGAAGAAGTAAATCGATGATGACAAATATACGCTAGTAGAAAATATACTATTTAACACGGACTGGAAGCAATTGTATTATTTTATTCATACATTTCAGGAAGACATTTCCTTACTATATTGATATTTATTTCTACAATGGCTGTCATATTTATGCAGTCACACCTCAAAGAGAGGGTAGATCCAAGGCAATGTGATGATTAGTGTTTTTTTCAGGGTTCATAGAAACAAGCCGTGACTACTTTTGCAAATGGTCCGACTACAACTTCAATTTTTAAATAATAAGTCTCCTAAGTCTAAAAGAATGCATACGTGTGCATGTTGTGCGAGTCCAACTCCACCCAAGACAAACTACAAAACTTTGACTACACAGCCCTGGTTTTCTAAAAACATTACTGTACTATTACATTTTTTAAGAGGGGTGGGGGAATTAAAAATGAGACATAATTTAGTCAATGAGTAAAAGAGAGTTAGTTACAGCAGGGCGAGGTGAATCAAAAATACTTTCTAAAATAAATCGTGTAAGGTAAATATTTTTTTAGATTTGTCCAGTGATTTCGATAAAATGGGAATTCAATTTAAAAAAACACTAAATTTAATTCTACACACATATTGCATTCCAACTCAATTTACAAACATTGAATTTTTCAATATTAAAATTTGCTAAAAAAAAGTAATTATACAAACTAATGGCGTAAGAAAATAACAGCATATAAAATAAGCAATACGTTCCAGAAAGTAGGGTTTTATGCAGCGGACAAATATCTAGCGCAAAGGAAATTTACGATTTTACCTCGATAATCGAGTGGCGCAAACCCGACACCGCCTAACCGACTACCAAGCGGTAGTTTCGGCTCTCGATCGTAATAACTGACATCCCCGGAGTCGTCCAACGCAGTCGGAGACAGCCACAAATATTTACCCTCATCCTGGACCATCAGAAGACTGATCCTATCTCTCTCTTCGGCTTCACGTCGTTTTCTCCAGGCTGGCGTTTTGAGCTGATAGGAGTCTGAGTTGTTTCCGTCGCCTATGAAGTCGATCGGTGTGCTGTTGAAAAAATCTTTCGACGGATCGTCCGGCTGATAGACGAAGTCTTCGTTTCTGTAAGGATCATCGCTGCTGTTATTTTCGTAGGGCGTAGATACATTTACAGTCGACAGCCGGTCAGCCAGCACATTATGATCTGCTTCCATTTCTCTTTTTCGAGTTTCGAGGATTTCATAATGCATTTGATGTAAAATGAAACGATTCCAGCTCTGGAATTAATACAAAGAATTTCATAAGAGTAATTAATATGACAGTTTTGAATTTGAAAAGAAAAATACAAAATATTAATTTACCTGTATAAGAGAACCTAGATTCGTTTTCATCTTTGCCTCTGGATTCCTGTCACTCAATATGAGTCCGAGGGCAGAGGCTTCTGGGACAGTTCGGAATGCTCGTAAAAAATTAGACGCCTGACATGGTGCTCCGGATGTCGTATCCAACATCCTGAATAAAAATCCTGAAAAATTAAAAGTCTTGTTAACGCGTCATAAAACAAATAAATAAATTAAGTATAAACCGTTCATTATAATTTACACAGATGGTAAGATTTTGTTTATAGATCACACAAAATAAAGAAATAAATCATGACAGCCTGTTGAATAAATATAATTATGTTAATTAAACAAAAAAGATTGATTCTTACGCTCTGATTTGAAGACTAAAGTGTGTATTCAATCAACAGTGTTTAACCACTGGATGTCATTGACTTATCAGACTTTTTTTCTTTGCAACATGATTGCGTTGCATTATCCTGCGAGTTATTTTTTATGAAATCAAATTTATTGAATATTCTGAGAATACTAGTGAGTAAAAAAACTTTATTTTGTTATCTGTCAAGCTGGGAAGCTTTTAACACATTTTCAAGACAAACATCAAGGGGGTTAAACATCACTGGAATGTATGAAAAGATTTTTTGAACACCTCAAGCTTACCTAATTCGCAGGTCAAACAAAATTCCTTTGTACACGTATGCCTAAACAAGGCTTTCTTGACTGGAAAAATATAATATAACACCTGTGAATAAAAAACAGAATTTTATTGACATGTTTGCAACATCATAACAAAAGGTTGATACTCCCAATGACACATATTCGTTCTGTCAGCACATTGTAATATCATTATTGTAAAACAGTGATGACTATAAACTCGCCCATCAAATTTTTCAAAATTTTACACATAAAATCCCGGAGAGGGCTGTTTTTTAATAAGCAAACTTTTAGGGTTATGTGATAAGTATTGAGAACAACTGACCTGCAGCATAGCATTACAGTAAGAATTAGGCAGTGTGGCTTCAAGGCCGGGAAATCCTGTTTTATTATAGTGATCGAATTCAAATTCGTTTGTGCCGGATTTCGAATATCGCACTTCAACCTGAAAATAAAAGAAGTTACCAAATAAGAGATATAGATTGCTATATGCATTTGCCGAATCCTACCTTAACTTATTTATCCTTTCATTGAATGTTTAAGTAAAAAAGGGAAAAATTCACAATACGCACATGATAATATATATAATATGTATGTGTGTGTATGTAATGTCACACATGTTTTCTGTGAGGTTTTGATGGAAAAAAAATTCGGAAAAAATAGAAGTACTCTAATCAAGTAAATAACAGTGTACCTACCTATATATGTAAGTTCAAGTTAAAAAAAATTGACTTTCAAAAGAAATTTCAACTGTTTGTATGGTTGATATTTGGCTCAGTTAACTAATGAGTTTACTGACCACTGGTATAGGGCAACTAACGTCACAAATAAGCGATTGCTTTACCTTTCTATATCTTTTGGGAATAGCAACAAAAGTACTTCCATCACCTTCCCCAGAGCTAGAATTGTAACTATTGTCTGCACCTTTTCCATGACTGGGACTCGATGGTTGCTCCAAAACATAAGGCATCTGAAACATTTTTTTTATTACAAACATTTAATTATTGTTAGTATTATTTTAAACATTAAAAGAAAAACGAATCCGATAGACGAATGACGTATATCAAGGGATGCTGATAAATGTGATTCAATCAACAACTGGCATACTATGTTAAATGTTGCTGCAAGATTTAAAAGTCATGCAGCGAACTTCAACCTGTAAAGCATGTTGTAGAATACTGGACTCTATATGTCTTTCCTGGAGGAATTCCTGACATCCACTGAGGCAAATGGAAGCTCTTTCGTAGTTTGATAATCTGGTGCCAATGTAGCAGTTGTTTTTTTTTAATGTCTACTTCCAATGTGATAAGTATATTCAATCATAATAGGCGAACAGAAGATGTTCAACGAAAACTTATTGATAGTCACACAATGTCTCTCTTAGGAGAGGTAAAGAAAGAAGAATGGGGTAGGAAAAGAACTAGTAGTTAACTAACCACTCTCCTTAAACTCTTGTAGGATTGTATCGGGGTCTGTATGGTGGTATAAAAACACCACACATCCACACCTTTAAATACTAATGCAATTGATAGAAAAATTAATGTATGAGAGTGTACATTTGAGGATACAAACCTTGACACCGCAACCAAGTAGGACGAATCCCTGGGTGTATTAACCAACTAGCTATCATACAATTTTCATTTTTTAACTCCTATTGTGTACTATGATAGTATCTTCGTCAAATCAACTGAGTAAAAATAATTATAAATAACAGTACCTGATTTCTACGGAAGGTATGCGGGTTAGGAGCGTAACCGATAGGTCCCTGCATCTTAATAGACCTCATGACTTCCGGGTCGATGGACCGGGGCATTCGATAGGCCTGCTGAGTGAAGTGATCTGGCCAATCGGATAACCACCTGGCTCCGGATGCAAGAGGAGGCAGGGGAATGGTAGACGGGAGGAATGTTTCATCCGTATAACTCACAAATGGGATTTCTTCTGGGGTGTCTGCGAATTCAGTCGTCCTGCAAGATGATAATAACATAACTTTGAATGAACAGCAATGGAAAAATAATACTTCACTATAAATCCGTCTATATAGAATGGAATGTTAATATTTTTAACGAAACCATCACAGCTCGTGTATTCTTTTTATATTGTACATGCATCAAATTTATATCACAAAGGTTTTTTAAAGAACAGCATTTTGAAATTAAAAATACAAAATTGCCCACGTGTCACACTCAAAGGTGAGAATGAATTAAAAGATAGATAAATGGATGGGTTTATTGGTAGGAAATATTACCTGGAAAAATTGTTATACGCTGGCTCGGTGTTAAGCTCCGGTGAAAACAAATGTAGATGTCCACTTTGATCACCAAACCCAAACGCTTGACTTGTAGAAGAAATATCAAAGGAGAGGCATTCGGCATTTTGCGTGTTCACCTGCAAATCCAGAAATCAAATAAAATTTTTCATAAAAAAACAAATGCACATTTTCAAAACAAGATTACTTACCACAGGTACAAAACAAGATAGAACTAGAATTACAATATGCGCATATGTTTATTAAGGCAGTATTTATTAAGATAAATATGAATATCATCGATAGATTACCTGAAACATGGTAAGCCTCGGCTGAGGAGTATTGATGGTGTCTACGAGCTGCACCTGGCCGTGGGCAGTAACGGCTGCTAACCGAGACGACACAGCTGGCATGAATCGCAACAACAGAGGTTCACAGCACACCGGTAGAGGCGGAAGAGGCCTCAATGCTCGTACATCATATACCAGTAGGAAGCAATCGCATGCCACAGCACCTTGACTGGAATTATTAACTAACGGTTATTTATGACCTTCAGTAGTTCAAAGTTTTCATTCTGCGAATGTTGAGTTTTACAGCAATGAACTAAGTGTGAAATGGTTTCACTAGTGAAGAAATCAGAAATAAGGGAGCAGACCAGACAGCTCTCAGTTACGTCAGCGGCCATCAAGAGATCTTGAAACAAGCTAGGACGCATGCTGCGGTTACCCCTGTAGAATCTCAACATCAATTGGCTCTTTTTGAATCCATCAGATTCCGGTATCCTGGATAAACTTAAGGCGCTATCCATAGAATTAAAGCTTATATACTTCACTATAGGCAGCAGACACGGTTGAAGAAAAAGAGTAGTGTTTTCATAATAGTTCCAGAAATTATCTGTTTTGGTTGTGTAAAAATATTTATTCATTTAGTAAAATTCAACTACATACAAAAGACAAATGGGTTGAATCTATTTGTATTTATTCAGCATTCTATAATGTCAATAAGATGTTAAAATACACTTTCTATATTTAATACCATGTTTGCTCCTAGCGTGAAACATATGACAGAAGTAATTTTTATGATTTTTTTTAATCCATGTCCATTCTCAATGTGGAGCATATGGCGTCCTGATGGAGATATCTCAGCAGAAGTTTTTCTACAAGAACTGTTTCTTACTCAGTTGATAAACCTCTCTTTTTCAAAGAGAGTAGTAGGAATAGAAAAATAAGGCCAGGACAGGACCAGTGGTGAACTAATCGCTCTCACACAACCAGTTATTTAAGGATCGAAGAGGGTGAGAGGGAATTTCTAATTTCACAAACACCCGTGCCTTCGAACAGAAACCGAAAAATCGGTCGAAAAAATGCTGACCACTGCACTCGATTTTTATGAATACTGCTTATTATTTAGCAAATCTCTTTAACCTTACACCCCCTGTATTTGTAGTAGTAGACTGAAAGGTAAGTAAACATCACAGACACCGGATTCGGTGACTATTTGTCGATTCGAACCAACGGCCACACAACCAACAAGGATGAACATAAAAAGCATTAACCAGTCAACTACGGGACAATTAATAGAATATACATTCAAATAATGTTTTACTACAGTGGAACCCCCAATTACGCGCTGGCTTGAAATATTCGCCACAAATCCTCCAATTGAACAGTCGCATTCCATTGTCGTTGCTACGAGACAGTCGTCGGTGCAGTGCATACAGACAAATGTTGGCTAGTGTCTGTGTATTCAACACGTGCCAGGCTATACACACATAGCCGGGCGATTGTCTATGTGTTGGATTTTGACACACTTTGCATTTTATCACTTAGTAACTAAATATTTCGTCCATTTTTTTATTTTTGCAAAACCGTAGGGAAATCGTAGTTTTGCATTTTTCACGGAAAAAACCAAATCCTTAATTTTGTATGAGATTCACTCCCCCAATTACACTACTCCCAATCACACGGTCCCGACTTTAGTATAAATGGGGTTTTACTGTATTACTATAAATAAAAAGTTTACATACAAAATAAATGTGGCCCTCATTGTCTTCATGGTAATTTTCATTTGAATAATTAGGAAGCACCAATTATTTTACGTGCTTATTTAATTTTCTAACACGTTGCCAAAAAAAAAGATGACAACTGTTAAAATCTGGGCGACTCAACAACTATAAAATATATATGACCACGAATTAGGCCAAATGTAGATTGAATAAACACAGTACGAAAAAAAAAAAACAGGCTTGTTTAACTTTTTAAAAAATTAATACACGGATAACGCTTACGTATTGCTAAATCCGCAAGTTACAATAAGGTTGCCCTGAACATCAAAGTCGCTCAGGCTGGCCGAGTGTGTGTCGAGGACGTGCTGCGATCTTAAGGACACAGGATCGCGAAGAGTAATTCTACCGCTCGGATCCCCCGCCACCAACAGGTAACTGTGCCGTCTCAAGATGGCACACCTCGCCTCCAATGACCCCAACGAGTGCTAAAAGAAGAGAAATTTATTGAAACATTTGGCATATCAAAATTATCAATGCACTGCAGTGTAGCAATGATGCGAAGGTTATAAAGTATTTCAATGTTAATCTTTACTGAGATATAAGAGTAGGAATCAACAGAAGGAGGTTATGAGGTTTACGACTTGCACGTTTTCTGATTATTCAGCGAGGTTTTTAATTGAGAGGGAGCAGATTACCTGTTTCGTTTCTTCAAGACGAGAGATATCAAATTCGATTAGTTTATTCTGATGTCCGCCCATAACGATTCTATTCGATTCCAATGCTATCAGACATTGCATATCAACCATATTGCTAGACCTAAAAATAATCAAACAATCAACACATTAATATAGTACTATCACCAAAATTTATTCAGCTCTTTAGACCGTCACTCCGCCCTGCTATCAAGATTAATAAAGATTTGTTCTCGAGCATTTGTTTGGAACATTTATAAAACATGTGGAGGAAAATCCACATTTATTTATTGTTTAAAATTAAAAATATGGTACATGACATAACAGCTTACGCCAATTCGCCATGTACTTGACAAATAAAAGACACAGAATATAAAATAAAATTACATAATACATAAAAATCAACACAAAAAATCAAGACATAAAATAGCAAAATTTCACAAACAGTTCACAAATACTAAAAAAATCCACATATTTTAGTCACACATAATACAGACGATATACGGGCTAGGGATTCTGAAGTCTCGGGGTTTTTAAAGTCCCAGGACTCGAGGCGTGGTAAGTCAAAGTCCCGGGACATCCCGGGACTCGAGAATTTTATTTCCCCTTCAATAAAATTATAATTTTATTAAAATTAAATATTTGTATGTATGTATTACATACACTTGGCGCCTTTTGAAAGTACGCACTATCTAGTAAAAATCGCGTTTTTTAATACAACGTTTAATAATTCTGCCGTCAGGAGTAAATTTACGACTGTAACTTCACAATACAGCTTTTAGACCTTTTATTGTCCTATTGAGACATTGGTATCTTTGTGAAACAGTAAAAAACATTTGTACATAAAACAACAAATATGAACATTTAATTTTCATATTTTGTAATTTGCTTTTGCAGTTATATATATACACATGGTATTTGAAACATCTACGAAATTATAAATCCCAAACATCTGTTTTTCTATCAGATCCCTTTTATATATGCATACTTAATTTTGTTAAAACCCCGGGTAAGTGTCACGTCCCGACCATGTCATGTTCGTTTTTATTGGGGCTCCTCTCTTATACCTGCTTTCATTCAATACACATCATTCCTTTTGAGGGTTTCTTAACCACAAGAATTGTTTTTTTCAAAATTAAAATCTACGTGTTATTAGCACATTATAAATCAGTCACAATTGTTGGGACATTTTCCAAAAAAGTCCCGGGACTCAAGACAGCAAAAAACCTAACAAGTTCCGGGACGTCTCGACACAGAATCCCTAATACGGACACATATTCAACAACAATAAATGCATAAAATTTAATTGTACAAAGCAATTCTCAACACATTTCAATCTGTATGAGGAACTTGGAATCAAAAATTATCAGATCCACTTTTCTTGATAAGAGAAAAACACACTTTCCTTATAAAAACTTTTGACTGACAGTTTTGATTATGACCTTTCATTGCACAGAAACTACGAGGTTTTTGGCAACTTTAAAAATTAAATTCTGTTCTTAGGAATCAGCACTCCAATACTATAGCGATATCTCATCTTTCCGCAAAACTTGATTTGGGCGTATTTGATCCCAAGCTGTAAGAGCTTATTGACCGTATTAGGGGACACCTTGTCTCAAGCACTACCAAGACCGATTACGATCAGATATAAAAAATCTTTCATTTTTTGGGTGCACTGCATGCACTTATTGCACTATGTATAATCTGTAATTTAATTTTTTGTTGCAACAATAAAAAGTATTACGTCTTACTTATGTGTGAATTTGGGGATTCCTCGTCTGATCTGATGTCTCAGTGTGGTTTTGGTGAGCGCCAAGATGCCCTCGTCAATTGTGAGAAGAGATCTAACCTCCTCGGATGAATGGACTTGAAATGAGGTGTACTTCTGCATCGAGGGGCCATAGTATGATGTCACGTGACCCTAGAACACAATGTGACATTATTGAAGATCCAAGAAAACACCGTGGATAGTATTTAATTCTAATCGAAGCCAACAGGACACTAAGTATGCTTTACACAATATAAAATCGCAAATAATTTTAATAAGTATTATGAACTAGTTCGCTGATTCTTTCAAGGTTGTTGAGTCGGACTGTTTTAACTGGAGCTCGGAACAGTCATGCACGAAAAAAATTAATATCTTCAGAGTCCTTGAAAAAAAATGTGTAAAAAGAATCCTCTCGACATTTAAATCATCTGAAGTTTCCCCAATTAATTAAGTGTAATTATATATTTGTCTTGTTTTATTTGCATTTCTGTCTGTAAGGAACAACACAGAACATACACACACTTTGTCTGCACATCGAGCACATTGTACAAATGTATACAGACAGCACTACTAAATGGTACTAATATACTAGTCTAGCGTTTCCCAAATTTTTTTCCCCACAACCGTGTTATTTTAGTATTTCTCCTTCGTGACCCACAATTTTTTTTATGGCCTATGGTACCGGCCTATATGTAAAATAAAACATTATATTTATATCCATACAGTCTTTATATGTTATAATACAAAATAATTTACTCTGATAAACCTATATAGAAATCAAATGTACCAATAATTTATAAATGAGAGGTATTACGAAATTATATAGTAAATATACAATTTATTTTAGGAAATTGGCGACCTGGCATTTTGCTTTCTGTGACCCGGTACCGGGTCGCGACCCATCATTTGGGAAACGCTGTACTAGTCCATTAAAGTATTCATTGAAAAATCTCGGGTATATGGCACCACCACATAAGCCACAGCAATTCTGCATAATGT
Source organism: Himalopsyche anomala (assembly GCA_031772345.1). NCBI lineage: Eukaryota > Metazoa > Arthropoda > Insecta > Trichoptera > Rhyacophilidae > Himalopsyche > Himalopsyche anomala. The sequence goes on along the minus strand of CM062835.1, from coordinate 2,846,982 downwards.
GACAAGCGAGTATTCATACAGTGTCGGTTCTATCATAAGGTGATGATAATTATGCTGAGACACATTGCTTCATTGCAAGATGTTAAGTAATTTTCATATTGTGTGTATTTAACAAATGAAAGGCACAAGCCATATTGTAATTATGTATGGTGTGCCGCAGAAAACTTGGTAATATATTGGTGTGCTGTAAAAAAGGTTTTGGAGCACTGCTTAGACTAACAATTTCACAAGAATAGAGGCTTTTAAATCCAACTTTGATTTTTCAAATTGGTCAACAATAGGCAGACTAAAATAATAATTTCAAATTTAGAAATAGTGTTTTCGTATCTAGGTGAAAATGGAGTAATTTTTGTTTAAATATGATGTGTATGTAACAATATTTTTTTAGCTTTCACTTTTGAAGCGATGCTTCCCACTTAGTGACCCACTTTCAACAAATTTAATCGCTAACCTGTGAATTAAATATTTCTTAAAAAGCCTCAGAAAAACAGGCTTTTGTAATTTTATTTCTGAATTGACTTATTAGGAATAATTACAGTAGAAATATTTTTTTTATTTACAAAATTAAACAAGTGATAGATATGTCTCAATTGCATTTTTAACAATGGAGTCAAAAAAATGATTAAATAATTTCAAAATATATACCGACTTTTCATGCCTATGATCAACAATTTGCATTAGTGCGAACTAGTGTCACGTACGGTATAGGTTAGGTTGAAAATATTTCATGCATGAAGTGTTACTGTATTATTATATAAATAATTGAGCAATATTTTTGGAAAAATTATACTAATACCCCTTGGTTTCCCATCCAGAACAGCTCTTCGTTTTTGTCAAAGACAACAGAAGAAACTCCGTACATGTCACCACCATCTGACAGAACTGTTCCAAGATCATGGTATTCTTGGTTGACCTCATTAACTCCAAATACATCACCAAATTCCGGTGCATATTGGCCTGTAAATAGTTCGCAAAAAAATAAAACGAGTAATATCACAAGGAAGCTTTGTTTACGTATATCATTATAGAAAAGTGTAAAACATATGTAAAATAAAGACGTACTATTTACGATATCTTCGGGTGGGAGGCGAAATTCGGTGTACTGGTAATCCATAATCGTCAAAGTTTGCGAATTTCATTTATAAAGTAATGTGAAAAAAACAGGTTTCAAAAATAATTTAAAAATAAGTAAATAAACCCTACGTTGACATCTTGAATGAAAACAGCGAACCACTAACGCGGCCTGGTGTTCGACTTGACAACTACTTTCACTATCAAAAAAATAAATGTGACTAGAAACAATAAAATAAATTAGTTTAGTTTTTTTCGAAGTTCTGTCATACGTATAAATAAAATATATACGTAATAAATAAAATATAATTATAAATATAAATAAAATATTTTTATTAGGTATCTACTATGATATTATTTGTTACTTTTAAATATAATAATGAGATTTAATTACGTTTAGATCTTCTGGTTTATTCAATAAATAAGTTTGCATTTGATTTTTCATGCCAATAAATTTTCTGATGATTTAAAATGCAAAAAAGTTCTCCGTTGAGGGCAATGAGCTTACAACTAGTGAGAATTATTACTAAATTTGTTTTCGATTACTTTTTGTTGGTTAATAATAAAACATTCTTTTTGGCTTCAAATATTTAAATTACTATATTTGATCATTTTACCATGTGTAGCATATTTATTTCTGTAAACACCAGTGGCGGTTCTAGGTATTGGGCTAGGTGGGCTAAGCCCGACCTGCATTTTTCACCTAAAACTTTAGATGGCTGAATAAAAATGAACAGCAATTCGACCGCTGAACAAAATAAATACATATATAAGCATAACTAACCTTTCCCAAATGAATATAATATCTTTGTTTTAATTTTCCTCTGTCAATATAAGACAATGTTACGTCTACCTACAATCATATTCTCGATTGTGTTTTGTATTACAATTTTAAACTGAGCCGGCATAAAAAAAACAATAACCCTATAAATACTTCACAGGGAACAGGCAACGTCACGTCACTCTGGCAACACCACTCAAGGGCTAGCGATGTTTAGCCCGTAACCACAGACAATATTTCTTTACACTGGGGCGCAATCAGGCACGATTAGTTTTTTTTTGTATTTGTATATATGGAAACGTCATCAATCACAAACGATTGTGTTTCAATCTGTCAAGCTTCTTTTGATCGTTGGGGGCTAAACAGAATCTGCCCATTACGCATACTTATGCATTGAAACACAAAACCAATACCGTTGTATTGTATGAAAGTGACAGGTATTGACTTTCAGTGACAGCAAGTGACAGCTCTGTATTGCTTTTAGTAGGTACTTGTTATTTCACTTTGAAAGAGACGAATTTAAGGATTCCGTATTCTATTATTTCTTAATTACATTAGCATTGATTTTATTATATAATAATTCATGCATTGCAGTAGTGTCGTAGTATTTGTTAATTTGCTTGTAGATTAATGTATAAGGTGAAGTGGAAATATGCTTTTCTCTGGCCAACCCAAGATTTAGGTCAGGAACCGCCACTGGTCGGAACTCACCCACGTCTACTCCACTCTTTATGAAACTATCCGTGTTGGAACTAAAGCCCGTCGGCACAGGGCCGGCGCCACCATACAGGCGAAATCTGCAACCACCTAGAGCGCAAACCATGAGAGGGTGCATAAATTGGGTACTAAAATTGTTTTTTATATTCCAACATGTTGAGTTTTATTGAAATTAACAGACAATCACCAACAATAACAATTAATATTAGAACATTATTGGACATACATTGAAGCGTTTTTGACTAGATTAGTGTAGTATTATTACTATTTTTATTTTTTTATATCCAGTATTGAAGTAACATTTCAAGACTATATGAGTTGTCTGTTATCAAATGTAGAAAGGTTATATACATGATGTATGGAACAGTTCGGCTTTTGATACCAGATGCATCATATGCTCGATTTCGCGGCGATGTTTGCATTATACTGGTATTGTGTTTAAATTTTAACGCAGAAGACCGGGCGAACATACATATGTGTGGATTTAGTGTGTAGGCTTATACAAAAAAAGAGTGTAAGTTTAGACAAAAAAAAATCCATAGGATCACATAGAAAATAATATTTCTTTAGATAACGTTTAACCATATAATTTTATTCAGCATTTGATGATTTGGTGACACAAATATGACGTGATATTATTTCCATGTAATGATGCATTTTTTTGTTGGAGCTTTTATTTCGTTTACGTATAATTTGTAATATATAATTTTGTGTAATTTTTATAAACAATACATTCCTGACCAATCATGAATGAAACAAATTCAGTATTTTAGAGTAAATGTTTAAATGTTCATATATCATATGTTATGTGTACAGAAAATAAAGTTAATTATTGATAGTTTTTATATTCCATTTTAGATGAAACATCTTTGCTATGCTATGTGAAAATCCTAAATAAGTTTTAAACCACCCTTCAAATTGCCATATCTTTTATCTAAAGACCTATAATGACACAGACCATAGCAGTCCTATACCAGCACTACAGGGGGCTTTGCACAGACACATTGTCTCAAATTCACTTTACATGTGTTTCTTTTTTTTCTTTTGTGCACACTTTGTAAGTGATCCGCGTCAACCTCAAATTCAAAGAAATGCCATGTTGTCATTACGTAAAATATTTTTGACCTGCCAAAAGGCAATAAATTATGTAATAATCCCTTATACCACTTCGAGACCCACTCGACAAGATGTTATTTTTTTAGCAAAATTTATGACCCTGCTACGAAAAAGATGTGGCCCAAACCTAGTGAAAAAATATGCTTCATATTATATAATACTATCCATCGGAAATGGGCAACATTCAAATATTATAAGCACAAACGATTCTCAAACATTCAATATATTTATATTATTAAAATATAACAAGAATTGCTTAAAAATATTCGAGAGTTGCGAATTAAAGCTTATGTTATAGAGCAAATTTTTATTTTCGGTTTTATCATATCTCAACAAAACTGAAATAGTGATCGGAGCTGGGGTGGGAGGGCGGAAATTGGCCGGTTCTGTACATTATTTAGTAGGTAAATCCGCGGACCTCTATGTGTTAATAACTAAATATATTTTATAGTAATTGAATTATCATATCAAAATGTATGATAATTCAATTACAAAATGTATTTGAAATATAGCTCGAAAATTCCACATTTTAGAATGTCCTTATCTTTTTTTTACAACCGATAAAATTTTCTTAGGTATTATGTATGTAAAAGTACCAATTATTTTTTAATAAAATGTAGTCTAAGGTAGGAAAATTTCTTTAAATTGTAATTATATTGTAATATATTGTAATGCGCCATATATTTCAACTGACAAAGGATATTACTCAGTAAGTAATTTTACTTATTTTCATTTTAACTGAATTAAAACTGAACCACCGATTTGAAACTAAAAAACTGAACCATCGATCTAATAAATTAATAATAAATCCGCCGAGTGCCAGGTCTACTGCACGGTAGACAGCTTCGTTGGCTGATATGCCGGATCTCACGGGCTTGAATCCTAGTACAAACACCATTGTTTTCAATCGATTTATCGGGTTTTCTTCGAATGCAAGTATGTTTGTGATGTATAAACACCCCCCCCCCCTCCTACCCACCACGATTCCAGTCCTAAATTAACGGGGTGTAGCCAGAGTAATTAGGTAACCACTAGTCCTGTCCTGCCTATCCTTTCTATCTATCCTACTCTCTTAAAAAATGAGAGGTTGAGCGACTGAGTAACACACATAAGCGGTTCCACATTAAAAGCGGGCATGGATAAAAAATGACAATACCGGTTTGTGCAGTTGATGAGGTATTTGTTTTTTTTATTTCTAAATAAAATGGGTGAAGTTGTTAAAATGGGAGCGCGCAAATAAAGTTTGCCTAGGGCGCCAAATAACCTCGCGCCGGCACTGCGTCGGCACCATAACCGACGCCAATGATTTTGACCATAGACTAGTAAAATTTCGACGATTTGACCGTAGACCTGGATCAATCAGTTTTATATTTTGCTGGTCTATGATCTCATCAAATGTCAAAAATTTGCATCTGCGATACATTCGCAAACCTCGAGAGTAGCATAGACAATCTACTGTTAACTTGTTGTCATAATGCTGAACACTGTTATTTTCTCATAAGAGATTCATAATACTCGGTGGCATTTATTTCTGATGAAGCAAGTTTCTGTATTATTTCAGGATCCGCATTTATTGCAATATCTTTTTCCTATTGCTAGTTAAGTCGCTGATTCTTTTGCAAAACAAAGTATTCTAAGCGAAGAAGATGGGGGGATGCAGGTGTTCATATCGATCATGCACATTTGCAACAAATGGAAAAACGCATTTCTTTCATTATCCAGTAAGAGATGAAGTCAGGTGTTTGAAATGGATTGCAAATGCTAAACGACCAGACTTCCATAACTTAACAAATTCACAGCTGAAAAATAAAGTCGTTTGTGAATATCACTTTCTCAGCTCAATGTTTATGAATTATAAGGTTTGTTGAATTTTGTTATTTAACACGAGAACTTGAGAATTATTATATTAGTAAACATTCTTTACAACACGCTACTCTTTTTTATATAAAAATATACTAAATTCAGCAATAGTCCATGTGTAAGTAAAGGGCATATTTACGAAAATAAGTAAACTGGGAAGGCTATTTAAATTCGGTAATTGTAGAGTATAGCTCGTCATGGATTATTACGGCGAAAAAATTCACAAACTAAGCTAAAAACAACACCATGATTTAAAATATTTTTTTGAGGGCTTGATAATTGTGTTAAAATCACACATTAATATGAAGAACACTGACAAATAAATTATCCAAAATATGACATATTCTCACTGTACACCGCCATACTTTTTAAATTATCCTTTACTTACACATTGACTATTGTGGCAAAGTATGTAGAAAACAACGCCACGATTTAAAATATTTATTGAAGCATTGATAAATCGCGTTAAAATCACATATTAAAAAGTAGAACACTGATAAATTATACGAAATACGAAATATTTCGTATTTCGAATAATTTATCATTGTTCTTTTTAATGTGTGATTTTAACGCAATTATCAAGCCCTCAAAAAATAATTTTAAATTGTGGCGTTGTTTTCAGCTTAGTTTGTGAAGTTTTTCGCTGTAATAATCCATGACGAGCTATACTCTACAATTACCTTAAATTTCTTTTATTTATACTAACCACTAAAGCAGTTGTTTAAATTTTGAAAACTGTTTATACTTTAATTATGCTAGTAAAAACTGTCAGCATCTGGTTAACTGATAAAGGCTCCTCTAGCTGTCAGATCAGTCTGGGTTGAAGTCCCAATAAAGTCAAAATTTTAGATCTTTTAATATAAATTTGAGATTTTGTTCATGGGTGTTTGTAATGTCTCCATAAGTTGATCTGATCTCATCTTAAATACTATAATAAAATTGGTTTTTTTTTCAGCATGATCGCCTCATACACACAGCCATACCTACTGTAGATAATAACGATGAAGCTAAGAATGAACCTCTTCCCAATGTGTCTCTTTCCAAACAAATAGATTTGGAAATTGAATCATCAGATACGTCATTGTTAACAGACGTGGCGCCAACAGATAAAGAGGCTTCCACCATGACAGTCAATGTTTCTCCCATCACTGGCTTTTCGTTTATACCGCCGCATGAGAAGAGGTCGAAGAACACTGCACCATATATTGAATTACTGACAAGACAGCATAACAATCACCATTTGCTGAAGCCTAGATTAGCTCTAAACCATAAACCGTTGTCGAACAAATCCTATAGATCGGGTATGACTGAGCGTGTAGTGCCTAGTAATGAAAATAAAACAATATCACTGCAACCGACGACTCATTATAATATTGAAACAAAAGAGATAAGAGAAGGTATTAGTGCCATTTCCAATAATGTTGTAATAACGGATCTTTTTAAAACCCCACCAAAGTCAGTACCTAATTCTTACCAAAATAATGACAAATTAAAGGTCGTAGAGATTCCTAGAAAAAAGTTACACTTAGAAGAACACAATATGAACGAAATTGAAGAGTCGGAACCAAAAGTCCTTATGAATAATTCTCGGAAAATTGATATATTGTCTGATACAAACAACAGAAAACGTAATATTATTGTTGAAGATGAACCTATATTATTTGTAGATCCAAATGTTTCGTTGCTAATTGTTCAAGACAAGAATCCAAAGCCGGTGGCAAAAGATGCAACTGTTATTTCGGATCCGGTCAGAGTTATACATCAACAGTTGATGAAATATTCACAACAAAATAGTTTCCAAATGAATAGTATGACCGCAGTAAAAAGAATTGCTAGAGATAAATCACCGTCACCCATTATTGAAGTAGAACCTTTACAAAGAGTTCCACATATAAGAGCAGAAGAAGAAATAACTGTAAAAAATGATTATTTGACATTAATACAGAAAAATTCAAAAGAGATTTCTGAATTGAAACAGATTTTGCTCAGGCAGGAAACTGGAAAGAAGTTTTCTAGTCTAAGAAGAAATCCAACTCAAAAACCACTAAGACCAAGAAAGCTTTCCAAAGCTGGGTTATATGCACATATAGTCCCATTTCTTAGCCCAGAATTAGCACGATTGGTTCATTCTGAAATGTTTCCTTCGAATATAAGATATAAATCATAACAAAAAATGTTCTTTGAATTTTCGAAAATAAGAATGTGTTGCTGAAATTTAAATATTTTTTTGAGAATTATTTAATTTTTAATGTATTTTGAAAATTGTGTTAATTTTTTTCTGCTTATTATTAAATTGTTAAGAATAAATTTTGTTTTTTATTATTTAAATAAACACCATTCATTGGTAAGTTTTATTTTCTTATGTTAACTCATTCATTTGTTTTTAAAATAAAAATCTTTAATCTGTTCTGTTTATTTTGATCTTTACAGTTACATTTGAACAGTCACCAACGCAAAGTCTTTGTTTGCTTTCACCATACTTCTTTGACCATATTGTTTCCCTGTCTCCTGCCAATTACTTTGCTTCCTTCCACGACATCCAGCATCCCTCAGTTCCGCTAAATACATCCTATGGATAGTATCTGACAGTTGTCCAGGACGCTGGAATGCCACCGATCGGAAGAAAAAACAGGCAGAAGTAAGGCTTTCCAGAGGTATCTGCAGCACGTGACCCAGTTAGCTCCGATGTCGTCATAATCACTGATGTGTTGAGACGCTGTCATGTACATGCCCTAATCTCCGAATTCCTTTCGAAATCAAACCACCTCACCCCTATTATCCGCACAGGTATCTATTCTCGAAGCTCAGTATACGGTTTTTCTAAGTCTTTGTCAGGTGCCATGATTTGCTACCATTAAGCAGCACTGGTTGAAAAAATGGTATTTGGCTTAAATGGCAGTTGTGTGTGTCAGACGGTCTGAATTGAGTTAAATATGGCTCCAGCCACTCCTAGGTGAATGGCGTGCTCGTTTTTTGTGCTTCTATCTTCCGGGATATGTACGCTGAGATATCTGAAGCTGTCAACCCTCTCAATGATCTATCCTGCGCTGTTTAGGGTTCTTTCAGTCATGACAGGCTTGGTTACATTGGTCTCGCTTATATTAATTTTAAGACCAATGCAACCCAAGTTAGTTTCTAACCTGTTGATAATCTTCTGGATGTCCTTAACAGACTTGTTGAATATGACACCATCATTGGCATATTCAACGTCACACAGACTGGGACCAACAGCTACACCTCGATCAGGCAAAATTGACCTGCGAAGTATGAAATCAAAGATAATAATAAATAAGAACGTCGTAAGAATGCACTCCTGTCTCACCGCAGTTGTGACCCCGAACCATTTGGTATTTTAGTCGCCGATTCTCACACAGCATGCACTATTCTCATGCAGGGATTCGATAATGGCCACCATCATTTTCGGGATCTCGTATGCGTCCAGTATCCACCATAAAGACTGATTGGTGTCTTTCATCTTTTACAGATAGAAGAGCTCTTACTCCATTTCTCTTTCTTCTCTTGTGTTTGAATATTATTTTTTTCCATAAATAAGGTCGGTGCGGACTATCAAATACCTTCTCATAGTCAACGAAACAACATCAAGAGCGCTGTTAAATTCATTGCTCTGCTGAAGGAGTCATCGAAGAATCTTCACAATACAGTTGTTTTTTTTCTTCCACCAGAATTTTTTAAATTGAAACGCTGCAGTCTTTCTCCAGAGCAAAGAATATGTAGCTTATTTATAAGTCTGTCTGTTTGCATAGTACTAGAGCGCCGTAACTTCATAGAGTGAATGAGTTTATAGACACCGCCATTCCCCAAAATAAGAGTTTCTTCCAATATTTTAGAGACTTAACGTAAAACAATGCATAATGATCTGTTTGATCAACTCCCATACTTTTCATATAATTTATTGCAACTTTTGGTTTTTATATATTTTCTGTACTTAGCACTACGACTCTGTTTTCGCTGGATTGTTCTAAGCCTTGCTGTATTACAAGAAGTCAAAAACGTTAAGCGTGTTTTTATCCTTTCATGCTAAAAGTAAAATGTTATTCTTCTTGAAAGCGATCCTATTCTTGTTTTAGGGAAACTAAGGTTTTTTTTTAATCTCAGGCAGCTTTTTTAAAAAAAATCATTAATTCTTCAGTAAGTTTTATGTCAGTGTTATTTGAAACCCTTTAACCTTAGGATGACATGTAGGATTTATTCTGTATGGATTAATATCTTCCTCGTTAACTTTGTTTATTCTCTTTCAATGCTGCCTATGTTGTTTGTGTCACTTGCCTGTACTTCATCAATTACTTCTCTATTTTATTAGATAACTGGAGTGTGTACGCAATGCTCTTTGTACTTGGATGAAGCATTATATGAATATCTCACTTGTGTACATGCTTGTGTGCTGGGCTATTTCGCTCAGTAAAATGTAAATTTGGAATGACACATTTCTTGATCATGTTACATAAATTATTATTGTTAGTTTGCGCTAATACGATGTTTCTTTAACTAATATTGAAAATTGAGAGGCCTCAATATTACCAATATTGAGAAATGAGACTTTAATTTCATGCTGCCATTATGGCGACACTTGAATAATAAGGTAAACCATTCCTGCCGCTTCTATGACGGCACTCAAGCGCCAAGAGTAAAGGTTATCATAATGCATATGATGTGTCCATTTGTTCTTCTGAAGACCACATGATGGTGAAGCCCCTGAGTACATCTTTAATTATAAGTTTGGATAACCCATAAAACAGAATGTCAGGAAACATTTCTGAAAATTTGTCGTTTGTATAAAACCATTTCAGATTTTTGCGAGACACATATTGTCGTTCTGAAGAACACCAGTGTTCCATGGAACATAGTTTGGGAAAACCCTGATGCAAAGAAGTGTGTAGAAATATAAAAGTAATTAAGTTTAAATGAAGAGTAAAGTATATCAGTATATTTTAATCCATCAACTAGTTTCACATGCATGTGTTGCTCAATAGTTATTATTTTTACAGTGTTATATATATACATAATACAAAATACAATGTTTATTACCGATGAATATTTGTGATATTAATCAAACAAATATAAAACATTCATTATCTCAAAATTAGTATATTTATGTCAGAACAACAGCAGTGTATTAGGTATCGATATACCATTTCAAGATTGGAGCAGGTCCAAAAAACAACTTTTTGGGTTATTAACCTCATTGCATTCGCCATGTCAAGATCTACATTTTTTAATAAAGCAATTACTCGTATTCAATATTGTAGCCAAGATATCGCAGAAGTTGCTTTGTGGAATTTTAACTTTTCAGTACATTTCATACGCTGATTCGAATTTTAAAATGGGAATATCACTTATTTTGACATGTCCCTGTCTTGAACTGGTGTATTGATATGTGATTTTTTTTAAAAAATATTTATTTCACGATCATTATTAGTATGTTCATGAGCTCATGTTAAATTAATTTATAATATGTTTAAAACAATGGCATTGTAAAAAAATACAGTTAAATAATAATCAAATCAGCATTTATTATAAATAATTAAAATTTATCAGATGTATGTATTACAAAGTTTTAAATTTTTAATATAATATATTTGATAGTAATTAGCCATATATTTTTCATAATTTACATCTACACATATATAAATTGTTACTTTGATAAAAATGATGTAATATTTATGTATTCATTAATCTAATGTATTTTAAAAAGGATATTATGAAATGGTCCTTTTATTTTCATGCATTCACAGATTTCAGAATCATGAGATATGAGCCAACTTATTCTAAAAAAGATAATCTTGAATTAAGTACTTAATTTTAATTTTATCTTTTCACTCCAAACCAGCCTTTCATACTTACAAATTAAAGGATTCAAATGCACCATTTAATTAAAGAATTGGTTTTATGACCATCAAATCCATAAAATATTATTATCGAAAACAGTTTGCAATGAATTTATATGTTGTTTGTACCGTACAAGTGGAATCCAAAAGAATATTTTACCAAATCTTTGTAAGTTTCAGTATAATGATTATAAGATAACTAGGTTTAATAATACATATTTTTTTTTAAATACTGACTGCTTGTGGTGAAAACTTTAGGAAGAAGAAACTGACCAATGGAATCAACAAAATAATAGTAAAAAAAAATTTAGTTATGACAGTATGGTTCTTGAAAGTTGTCAGGCAATAAAGATTTTACAAAGCTAAATAACATTGGATTCAACTTCATGTTGTTGCTTTAAGATGATATTTTTGTTTTGAAAAATAAGTCAAAATTGTAGATTTCATTCAGGGCTGTTCCAAAACATAATATCACAGACCTCTATTACAAAAACATGGTTTTAAGTTCATTAACCTATGACTGGTGATTTTGTGCTTCTAACATAATTTCATGAGAAGATATACCCAACTGTATCTTGTAAATTATATGCACGAGATATAACTTTTTGACACTGATAAATATGATTATGGCATTGCCAAAACCGAGATTAACTCAAAACAAGTATTTTTTTGGTAAGATTCATGAGATCATATCCTGTTGTTGGAGACATACGAAGAGTACTGCCCTATAATATTTTCGTATACTCTCTGGTTAAATCTAGACACAGAGCGTATATTTTTTTTGTGCATGTTGAATTTAATAGGTGTAATGATAATGTGAGTATTTTTATATTGACCTTACCAAGCCAAAAGGATGTAAGTAACATTTTGGTGATTTTGAGCTAAATATGATGTTATGTTCACAAAAAAAATATTTACAGACTGACAATATTATTATTCCATAAATTAAAGAAAAAAAACTCCAATACATGGAAAGAAGTGGAGAAGAAACAAAGTTGTTCTCATTGCCACAATATTTTTTCACTCTTCGCTCTCCTGAATAGTAGCGGTTTGTCACTTGTGCTCTTTTGGCTTCGAAGAGAGGATATATATTTTGAAATGACACTGCGATATATACCAGAAGTGGACAATTTGTGTTCTATTGGGTACTTAAAAAAAGGTTTTGAAAGATTTTTCAAGAAATGAGTAATATTCTAATTTTCGGAGAGATTTTAAATTAAGTACTTGTTTGTACTAATTCCACTTTTATTTTAAATGATCATGATCGTTTTTTTTCATGACAAGTATTATCAACTGATCCTGAAACTGCTCCTGTAGTAGTGAACATCTTACATGTTATTATGCTCCTAGTATTTAAGATTTGTATAGATTATACGTAAGAAAATACTCACAAAACCGTCACACCTTTTAAAATTAATCTGGTATTGAATGGTAATTCACTGTGAACTTATGCCATTTTCTATATTTTATTTATACAGATATGTCCGGTGATATTATCTGTCACTTATAACAAACACAAACATTGCTATAGATGTATAAGTTAATAAATTTGTCCTTGTAATCCTTGAACAAGCGCAATTATAATATGTATTGTTAAATGTTCCCTTCGTAGATAATTTTTTCTTACATGAACCATTAATTTAACCCTACTACCTGATGTTTGTTATTAATGATACAATCCATGACAACAGACAACTTACAAGTGTTTCAGTAAAGAAATTATAAAATAATTATTGATTTTTTTAATATTTATAAGAATTGAGCAATTGATAATAGACTTTTTACTTACAGAATAAATTACTGCACACAAAACATCTATACATGAATAGAGTAAGAAAGATTTTAAAGAATATCTTGACTATATTGACATGCAAAAGATGGGAAAGAGTTGAATAATTTAAAAATAATGTTTCAATGGTAAAATGTTAGATGAGTATTTTACTATACAAAAGAAGTGAGAATTGGTGCAAAGATCTAAGAATAGAAATGTCTATTTACCTTTTTTAAGCACAGCATTAAAATACACTAATTTTTATTTATGTGTATATTATTCATTTTAAAATAAAAACGCCGTTCCACCACAAAATCTACGACGGTTTAAGTTTATCATTTGAGAAGATTCCTACCTCTTTCAACTTTGATCTTGAAACTTTACACTTGAAATTTATGGTAAACAAGTAAATTTTTGAGCTATTGATATTAAAAATTATAAAATATATTGCGTTTTTTTTTGCAAAGTGTTAGGTTGCCTTAATAACTATTACGTATCATTATATAAGAGTAATATAAAAATCCATCCTTTCACAAAACACCACAAATAGCTCTTAGATTAAGCAAGCCCTTTGTTAACGTATTGGGAGCCCACCATTGGTGCTTCTACTTAATCTTAGGCATTATCAAGGTAAATACCGTTTATTAAGTTTCCATGTAAAGTCAAGTGCAAAGAGTAAAATGATATTTGATATTGTACGAGTCGGAAACGTCAATACAATAAATTAATAATATATTATTTGTATAATGATTCAAATCCTTATTTCTGCCATATTTTTGAAGGAAGTGTGCCGGATGAACACTGGAAACTCAAAAGGATAAAGGACTGTATTACACGTGGGATTTTTTTGAGAAGACAAGTATGGGAGTAATGTAAAAAATCTAGCCTAGCAAATCAAGCCAACTCGTCGTCCATGGATTTTTATTGAGTATTGCGAGAGGATGCTCACTGTTTTAAATACACATTCCATGTAGACTTGTACACTTTCTGATACCGAAAAAATCTCTCAAGTTAAACAAGATCAGTTATTGTGGTGTAAATAGCTTAACCCTTCAGGCGAGGATGCCTAAAATAGATATTGAACACCAACTGATTCATATCCAACGAATAGCAGAATGAGCCGCAAATGAACAAATAAATTGATGTAATAACCAACGTTCCCTCTAATTTTTCTACTGTGTGAGCGGACCATAAACTTTTGTGTGCGGTAAATTTTCAGTCAAATAAAAAATGTGCGCAAATATGTTGATAGTTATTCTCTGACCTACTTACTGACACTAGATAAATTATTTCTTCATTTCAAAGCCGCTAAATAAAAAAATTAACTCTATTGTACAACATTTATATGTGCGGTCTGTGCGATGGACAGAAAAAAGTGTGCGGCCAAATCTTGCAAAGTGTGCGCGTGCACACGCGCACACCTTAGCGGGAACATTGGTAATAAATGATTTTTAGTCTTGAAAAACATTTCTGGTGAGATTCTGGGCAAATAATTTTGAAACCCATAGTTGGATTTGTAACTGACAGATCGGTGTTTTATCGGCACTATATTATAGTAACACTAGAAAACTTTAACTATTGTGTTGAATATTTTTTTTCACCATTTTAAATATCATTTGGATATATAGCTTAATAAAAATAATTCTTTATGTGGTTAAAATGTCGTTACCTTACTTTGAAAAGGTTCTATTTGCACTTTAACATGTTTTGAGATACGAGCGTTTGAATATTTGACTGATCATACGAATGTTGTTTATAAATCGATTATAAAAAGTCTTATTGTTTCTTAGAAGCGTTAAAATTACTGTATAAAAGAAAGTGTGTAGATAGAACTCTTGAATCATGCAAACTTCTTTATTTAAATTTATGACTCTGAAATTAATATATATGTTAGATTGTGGCAAATACAAAATTTTCAGACCAAAAGGTCATTTTATGCCAAAATGTCAGTTAGAACCTTTTCAAAGTAAGGTAACGATGTGTCAAATTCCAAAATTCTACCATTATTTTAAGTCAACAGTTTTTATTTGATTAAAAAATACAATGAAGACTATGTAACTAAAACTTAATCTGATACAAAATCAAGTTATTTTAATGAAATCAGAGAACTTTTGTTATTATAAATTGATATCGAAACAGAGTCCGTTTTTGGCATACAGTGCACAGTGTCATCCGGGCTAGAAGGTTTAAACGATGGAAAATAATTGTGTTAACTTTATGGAAAACATATTTGAAATTACCAGATTTTTCAACACTGGCCTTATAATAAATTTTGAATATATTTGTAAATTACTCAAATAGTTTAATAAATGGTTAAGTTTGTATTGTCGTCTAAGATATATTACACATATAAATCATAAACAGCATTGGGTTAAATTAATATCACCAGATGATTTAAATACAATATTTATAAAACAGGTAAGACGAAACACCTACATATATGATGATGAATTAATACATATAAAATTCTGGTTTTTACATGCCTAGTAGTAAATAATTGGTCTGTAAAACTTTTAGTAAGTTGTATAATTGGACATCTTATAGATTAAGCATTTATCATTATTTTATTATTCTTATAAGAGTTTTATTTATATATTATATTAAATATAATGTATATTATTTACCTTTTCCTGGGTACTCAGAATATGTAGCAGATATGATGAAATTAAATTAGGCTGACCATAGATTCTTTTGCTTCCATTGTGTTTTGATGTTTTTGTAATATTAACATTAATATCATGTTATCTAAATAATTTTATTATTTACCTGTTATGTTATTCAGTTCATCACAAATGGAGCATACAGAAAATTTACTATAATAATCAATTTGGACACATTATGCAAAAAGACAATATATCAGGATATAAAAAAGTATAGTTTTATTTAAAACATTACCTTAGTGTGGTGTATATTTTTTTTTAAAATGTGTGTTTAAATCTAAAATAATATCATATTTGCAATCAATGTTGTACGAAACATTTTAACATTTTATTGTTTTTAATAATACATAGTCAATTTCAAATTTCTTTTTGTATAATAAATATGTCAAATAGAAACAACACAATCAGCCCATTCCATTTTTGGTTCAAGGTCACTATGGTCAGTGTAAATTAAATGTAATCATAATGTAATGGTCAAAACACTGTCTCTTTAGATAATTATATTCAACAAAAATACCTAATATTTATTATATCTATAGCTACATATACTTATCTCTCAATCAAGATTGTACAGTTAGTAACATGAGCTATGTGCTCGCAAAAGATATCTTGTCAAAAATCATACAAAATAAGAATGCCTTCATTATAAATTTCAATAAAAAAAAGATTTAAAAAATTAAAATACACAAGCTGACATGACTAGATATTATGTCAAGCTAAATTTTTGTGGTTATTGAAAACATGTAGTACATAATACATACATATTATTTACACAAGTGTTTATTCTTCCGCAAATTTAAAATAATTAATTTTCAGTTGACAAATAAGTAATTAACAATCTGTTCCAAAATGACTTGCATATTATCAATCGTGAATGATATGAAAAAATAGTGTTTGTTAGATAAGGATGTTTCCTTATTTAATTGACATATATCAGTGCAAACTCACCGGTATTTCGGTATTGAAAATCAAGCACAATATAATTTTCAATATAGATAAACAAACCATGCCAAATTTGAATGAAATTGCTTGCAACAAATTGAAATTTTTAAAATCTGTTAATAGTTTTATGAATGTTGACAGGTTTCAAAATTGATGAGGCTTTCAATATCTCTAGTTTTATTTAAAAAAAAATCTTTTTAGTTTTATTCTAATGTGACAAATAATTAGAAGGTACTTCCTTGAAAATAGTTTCAGTTTCTGTAACTTTGGACAAATCTTCAGATAAAGCCATACAACAGCAAATTTAATACTTGAAAACCCATTTCAGTGTTTTAATAAAATTCATTACTCATCGTTTCTCAAACTGAGACTTTAACCTGCTTGACTGTTGATAAATGTCCGTATGAACATTCAAAACATTACACATGGTATAGGCTATAACTGTCTGATTACTTAATATTATGTAAATGATAGTTTTTTTTATAGTATAACACAAATGTACACGTGAAACAAGACAATTGGGTTCTCTTATGTTTGACTTAAACATGAATATGCTTAATATCAGTATGGACATAGACACATACCTTTATTTATCTAAATGAAATATAAAAATTAAAAAGATTAAATGCTCTCCCCTACTGATACAGTCTTGACTTTGTATTCTGATTTGAGTAAAAGTACATTGTTGGCCTTAGAAATAAAACATTGATAAATAATTATACATTGTGAATTGACTTCATCAATAATTTACGACTTATACATTAGTGACAGTAAGATAATTCCCCTTGCTCGTGCTAGGCCTTTCCACGCATATCGAGTTCCGGTGAATTCTTCCAGTAGACGAAGCAGTCAATAATCCCAATCTTCCTGGCGTTCCAAATCCACCGAGGGAGTTCCCCCGCATTGCGTTCAAACTGGGCGAATGTCCCCTCATAGCGTTCAAACTGGGCGAGTTTCCTCGCATGGTGCATAAGCTGGGCGAATTTCCCCGCAAAGTTCCGAGGCTCGGCGAGTAAGCGTGACTCCCGTACGGCGATGTATATCCCACGCAGGAAACTCCGAGGGAGTTGCCGGGTACAAATCCAACGGTCGGAGAGTGGGAGCGGGCTATCATGCGAGGACATCTAGGGTCTCTGGATTCTGACGATGACTCTGCCATCACTAGAGACTGAATGTCCATTGCTGATTTACTCTTACGAGGGGCATTCTCCGGAATGAATGCCATGGTTGTAGTACTGCCGACAAATACTGAATTCTGTAATTAAAAAAAAAAAAAGTTTAATATTAAAATTCCACCGAGCACCTACAGTTGAAATTTTAAATTATAATAGACTCTATTGTCATTCCTTTTTTAATTTTTAAGTGTTACTACAATATTTCAACACTTAATTAATTAGCTATGATAATTAGCTATAATATAAGACAAAAAAAACTATTTTAAAGTGAGTGACGATAATTGTTAGTGTGAAAAAACACAAAAATAAATAAGGTTTTTTATTGAAATGCATCAGCTTATTGTAAACGAATCACGCAAGTAGCTTCCTGTTCATTATATACAGTAAACTTTCAGTGGAACAGTATAAGGTAGTGGTTTCCAACCTTTATGTTACTGTGCCTCCCCTTGAAGAAAAAAATATCTTCACGCCTCCCCATCCTTTGATTTATATAGTAACAAAGACACGTTTTAAAAGGTAAATAAATATTTTGGACTTTTCGCGCCTCCCTTTGCAATAGCCCACGTCTCCCCAGGGAGGCGTCCCTCCAGGTTGGAAATCGCTGGCATATAGGGATGTTTTTTACCCATTACAATAATGTTTGTTAACTAGTCACTAAACATTTTTTTTTGTCTAATAGATGTCGCCGTTGACTATTTAACTCACTGTCAATGTTTGACCAAGGCTTAAAATTAAATTTTGATCCACTATCATTGTACAATTATAATAATACTAAGATACCTTACTATTAATATTAAACCTAGTAAATTAAATTAGCCCCAAGAGTTCGAATGAATTACTTGTATAAATATGACTCCTATTTTTCTGGTCTGAATTTTAATACAGTTTCGGTCATAATTTGTATTACATCGGTCATAATTTATATTAAATGCTCGTAATGTATCGATCAGTATACAGAGGGCAGAATAAATAATTTATGGTCCCAATTTATACAAAATGGTCATAATTTAAATGAAATTAGTCATATTTTATATTATTTAGTAAGATTTATTTTGACGCATGGTCTGAATTTTTTCCGATGTTACTGATGTCATCGTATTGCGTTGCTATTGGTGCAAATTGGAGTTGTTGTCAACAATTTGTCCCATAGGCGAGCGATCCTACTACTACCTAACCTAACCTTACCAAAATGGTATAAAAATCTGACCGTATAATATTTTTATTCTGACCAAAAGTTAGTTTGGAAATTTGATCAAAAATTGATTTAAATTCAGACCATTTAATTTGTTTCCTATAAATATAGTATTTATAACTAATGGCAAATCATAATACTTATACATACCTGTCTAGGACGGACTGATGGGTAATTCGGCCCAGTGGCGTAGAGTGCATTATCTCCCAAACACATTCGGGAAAAAGATGTTCGGTGCTGAAATAAAAGAAAAGCACATTATTTCTTTAACCAATAATTTTATCACTTTTAGGATGTTCACTGTCAATACTTGGTAGAAAGGCATTATATTAATAAAAACACAATATTTCTTTGTACTTCACTATATTATTTTGTATTTATCAGTTGAAATAAAGTACAAAGGAATATTGTGTTTTTATCAATAACTTTTGGTCAAGATTTACTTTTTTGTGTCATCATAATTTATATATCGTTCTTAATTATTTTACAATTTGTGTACAAAAATATTTCACATTTTGGAATTCATTATAAATTTTGTATTCTCGAATATAGTACTTAGTTGAATATGAAAGGATTTTTTTTTTAAATTTAAGATTATAAGTTATAATTGGGAAGCTTGTCAAGCTTTTTCTGGTCATGTAACTAAATGGTTAATGACCTATTGCAGCGGTCGGCAAACTTTTTGGGCTCACGGACCACTAAATTCACAATTTTGATCCAGCGGACCACTAACTGGACTTTTGTGCTAAGTATATTGAAATAAAAGTGATCAAATAGGTCTAAAAATGCACCAAGTTCATAAAATAACATCAGATATCTCTGCGGACCACCAAAATTTTCTCGCGGACCACACTTTGCCGACCGCTGACCTACTGGACATTCCTCCGTTTCGGTAACCTTGCCCACGGGTTCTAACTAGGGTTGCCAGGTGTCCCGGATTGGCCGGGATTGTCCCGGAATTGGAATCGCTGTTCCGTATACCGGATGAGTACTAAATTGTCCCGGAAATTTGAGCAAATCCCGAAAATTTATAGGATTTTGGAATTGGAAGAGCTAAAAGAAAAAAACGAGTTTCGGAGATAATCTGGGGAAAAAGTAGGGTAAGAGATTAAAAATTAATCAATCCCGGATTACAAAAAGGCTTTCGGATTGGATACCCTAATTCCTGGGTTTTTTTATTCGAAAGTAAGCAAATCTGACAAATGCCCCGGATTCACTTGCAAGAAATCTGGCAACCCTAGTTCTAACCCATGTATCGAAATTGCCGTAAAGTGATGTTTCAATCGATTTTTGGATTTGCGTTAAAATACATGAATGTACCGTCACTGTTCTGACAAAAGTTGGTAGGTAACAGATTGATAGTTCTGAGTAAACAGCAAATGAAAAAGTCAGCTTTTAGAACACAGGCTCAAGCATAAATATTTTATGTTACGTAGATAATTATAATATCAAAATATAGACGCATTGATGCAGATCTGACACAAATAAAAGCATAAAATTAATGGACAAGAACAATTATTTGCCTATCTATATATTAATAGTCGTTAATGTCCGTCCGTCCGTCCGTCCGTCTGTAAATTGTCCCCGATTTCCCCTTCCCCTCCTCCGCCCCAGCCACGCTGTCAACATTTTTTTATCTATATATTAATAGTCGTTAATGTCCGTCCGTCCGTCCGTCCGTCTGTAAATTGTCCCCGATTTCCCCTTCCCCTCCTCCGCCCCAGCCACGCTGTCAACATTTTTTTATTCATACTAAAGAGATACTTTTTTCGTTTGTATATTATGGTCGCGATTTCGCCTTTTCGATGACGTCAAGAAAGACGGTCCCCCTCCCCCCCATCCTGCCCCGCTGTCGTCATTAATTCATTTCTTCATTTTTCTCTGACGTCATGAGTGAATTTTTGAAATCATGACATTTTTATTTTATTATGTGTAAAAACAATTAATTTTCAAAAAATATTCTCTCAAGCTGTGGGATTCGATACCATGCCCCAATTTTCATGCGCGTCGTTCGGACACCTTACGCATTGCTCCACAAGTTCAATTGATGGTTACGAAAAAAAAACTCTATTTAAAGTTTTAGTGAACTAATAATGACATCTGTGGGTGAAATCTTGCACTAAACGAAGGCTATATAGGGCTGCTCAATTATATATAATAATTTAATATATAATAATTTAATTAACTATTTATTTATATATATACGAAAAATGGTTGTTAGCAAACTTAAACATTATTCCAAATATTCAATAATTTACGAGGTCTATTTCTGCTAATAGGAAAAATAATTGTTAGCAAACTTAAACATTATTCCATAAATTAAATAATTTACGAGGTCTATTTCTGCTAATAGGAAAAATAATTGTTAGCAAACTTAAACATTATTCCAAAAATTAAGTAATTTACAAGGACTATTTTTGCTACTATGAAAAATTGTTGTTAGCAAACTTAAACATTATTCCAAAAATTCAATAATTTACGAGGTCTATTTCTGCTAATAGGAAAAATAATTGTAAGCAAACTTAAACATTATTCCAAAAATTAAGTAATTTACAAGGACTATTTTTGCTACTATGAAAAATGGTTGTTAGCAAACTTAAACATTATTCCAAAAATTAAATAATTTACGAGGTCTATTTCTGCTAATAGGAAAAATAATTGTTAGCAAACTTAAACATTATTCCAAAAATTAAATAATTTACGAGGTCTATTTCTGCTAATAGGAAAAATAATTGTTAGCAAACTTAAAAATTATACCAAAAATAAAATAATTTACGAAATTTCTGCTTCTAAGAAAAATGGTTGTTAGCAAACTTAAACATTGTTCCAAAAATTAAGTAATTTACAAGGACTTAATTTTGCTACTATGAAAAATGGTTGTTAGCAAACTTAAACATTATTCCAAAAATTAAAAAAAATTTACGAGGTCTATTTCTGCTAATAGGAAAAATAATTGTTAGCAAACTTAAACATTATTCCAAAAATTAATTAATTTACAAGGACTATTTTTGCTACTATGAAAAATGGTTGTTAGCAAACTTAAACATTATTCCAAAAATTCAATAATTTACGAGGTCTATTTCTGCTAATAGGAAAAATAATTGTTAGCAAACTTAAACATTATTCCAAAAATTAACTAATTTACAAGGACTATTTTTGCTACTATGAAAAATGGTTGTTAGCAAACTTAAACATTATTCCAAAAATTCAATAATTTACGAGGTCTATTTCTGCTAATAGGAAAAATAATTGTTAGCAAACTTAAACATTATTCCAAAAATTAACTAATTTACAAGGACTATTTTTGCTACTATGAAAAATGGTTGTTAGCAAACTTAAACATTATTCCAAAAATTAAATAATTTACGAGGTCTATTTCTGCTAATAGGAAAAATAATTGTTAGCAAACTTAAAAATTATACCAAAAATAAAATAATTTACGAAATTTCTGCTTTTAAGAAAAATGGTTGTTAGCAAACATAAACATTATTCCAAAAATTAAATAATTTACAAAATTTTTACTATTAATCGGCATATGTTTTAGAAAAAAAAATCCCTCGACCAGGGATTGAACCTAGCTTCTAATAAACCTAATAAACTAACTAACATAACCTTCTTTTAATATAATTATGTTACTACTAGAAACGTAAAATGATTTGAGATTAATTGTCGTACTTTTTCTAGATCTTTGATAAATAAATACTATTACTTATTCTGTGTACACAATCATTTTTTTCAAAGTCATTTCCGCAATACTGTAGGCGTTATTTTGTTTTTATTTGAAGACGTTTTTTTAAAACAGCTGTGTAACTAAATGAATTGCTTTTTTGGCGCAAGTCTTATTAACTATTTAATATGAAATACCGGAACTACAAAAAAAAGTTAAAATAAAGCAAAAAAATACGGATTTCATTATATACAACATACAGTGGAACCCCCAATTACACTACCCCGAATTACGCGCTGGTTTGAAATATTCGCCGCAAATCCCCCAATTGCACGGTCGTACTCCATTGTCGTTACTACGAGACGGTCATCTGTGCCGCGCATACAGTCAAATGTTGGCTAGCGTCTGTGTATTCAACACGTGCCAGGCTATACACGTATAGCGGGCGACTGTCTATGTGTGGGATTCTGGCGCCCTTTGCATTTTATCCCTTGGTAACTAAATATTTTGTCAATATTTTTTTTTTTAGTTTTGCATTTTTTGCGGAAAAAACCTAATCTCTAATTTTGTATGAGATTCACACCCCCAATTACACTACCCCGAGTTACACTGTCCCGACTTTAGTGTAAATGGAGGTTTTACTGTATTTCGATATTTCGTTTAAAATCGAAAAAATCCTTTAATGTGCTTAATTCGCCACTTCATATAATGTAATGTTTTCAGTCTAATAATCAAAGCGAACTATTTTTGAAATATCATTAAGAACTTGGATAAGATAATAAAAATAATAGATATTATAAAACATATATAGTTTTTTTTTAAGCACTTCAACTGTTAGATTGTCGTATGATTATATTATAATAGGCAAAATGTTATAAGTACATATTTTCAGGCGTCATAATTTAGATTCTAAATTAAATACATAATATTTTTACAATTAAATTTGACTCAATAATCGAAACTCCATGGTATCCCAAAAAGGCGATTAAAAATAAGACAAACAAACGATTCCTTCTCGATCGAAAACAATAATAAAATATTGATCCAAATGAAACGGTGTGCGAAGATTTTATTCATGATGTATGTATTTTGCGCACTGTTCTATTACAAAAACAGTTTTGTACGACCACATGTTCTCTTTTGACAGTATAAAAAGACAACGTGTTTTATTAAATATTAGTTCAATCAACTATCCAAGATGAAGACATTTATTTTAGTGGCCGCTTTTA
Source organism: Himalopsyche anomala (assembly GCA_031772345.1). Taxonomy (NCBI): domain Eukaryota; kingdom Metazoa; phylum Arthropoda; class Insecta; order Trichoptera; family Rhyacophilidae; genus Himalopsyche; species Himalopsyche anomala. The sequence continues at coordinate 2,822,955 of CM062835.1, read as the reverse complement.
TTTCTTTTGTTTGGGCAGACACCTGTAAGTTTTTAATGAATCCAATATTTTTTTACAAAGGAAAACAGTGTTCAGACATATTTCCCCCAGACATTTTAATTTCAATAATAGTTCAATAGACAGTTCCGAGTCAAAGTGTAATAACTAGTAAGTATCGCTCTTGGGGGTTGGTCCTTTTTGGTCGCGGTGTCTACGGGTTCAAATCCTCGTACAAGCTCTTTCATATATAGATTTCTCAATTAATTGATGGATTTTTATCTACAGAAGTGTCTATTTGTCACATTTACTTCTCCTATTCATTTTATCGTCTTCGTCTCAAATCATAAAAAAAGAGAGATCAAGTTACTGAAATTGCTAAAAAATCTGTCGAAATGCTCCATAACCGGCCCATATGCTCTTCATCAGGGGCAGATAAAGTATAAAAACGAGTATTACAGTCTAAATCTTAAATTAAATCAAATCCAATAAGTTTAAGAATATTATTTACTCGTGCTTCGAGGGGAAAATTCCATATGAAATAAATTTGATTGTGGAAAGATACCCGAGCTCTCTCGTTTATTTTTTCCCGTTATATGTATAAAATATTAATAAATTATGTTTGTTTTGTTATAAACAAAAAAAAACCCGACAATAGAATAAGTCTGAATATTGTTTTCAAACAAACGAAGCACATGTCACACCTAGTAACAACCTGATGAATATGATTCATTTTAAACTTACAGAGATGGTAAAAGAGCTTGTTTTTTTTTTTAAATATGTTAAATATGTTTTAGCGAGATGGACACAAATTCGAGTAAAGTTTGCCTTCAGTGGAATCTTGGAGAATGTCGACGCCTTCTGGAAAGTTGACAACACCCTCACTCAGTCTCTGGCCAATAAATGGGTGAAAGTGATTAACACCAACGAACTTGGCCTCATAACCACCTGCGTTTCTCAAAGTGACGTTCGCGTGTGTGCCTTGTATGACTCCAAGGGTTCAATCGCCGGAATTCAATATGCTGTAAATATATGTGCCCCATAGAACATTTCTGTTTACAGTAAAACCCCCATTTACACTATAGTCGGGACTGTGAAATTAGGAGAAGTGTAATTGGGGGTGTGAATCTCACGCAAAATTAGCGATTTGGTTTTTTCCGCGGAAAACGCAAAACTAAGATTTCCCTTAGTTTTTCAAAAAAAAAATATGAACGAAATATTTTGTTTTTGTGGTAGTTAATATTCCGCACACAGACAAACGCCCAGTTATGCGTGTATAGCCTGGCACGTTTTAAATAAACAGACGCTAGCCAACATTTGACTGCATGCGCGGCATGACCGTCTCTTAATAGCGACAATGAAATGCGACCGTGCAATTGGGGGATTTGCGGCGAATATTTCAAGCATCGCGTAATTCGGGGTAGTGTAATTGGGGGTTCTACTGTATTGTATTATTTGTACTTAGTGCCTTTTTTCCCTGTATATATGGCCAACGTTAAGGCAAGTCTAGTTGTTAAATAATCGGTCTTACACCACCTCTTTTTTGGGGTAAATAGGTGGCAGGGGATTTTACAGATCAAAGACCTACATGAAATCGAATACAAATTCATTAAATACAAAACGAATACAAATTTAGAAAAAAAACAATTTATAGAACAGTAGTTCTATAGGCAGTAGCCTTAATTATGATTCGAGCTTGTGATCACTGTAACAACGTTAATCACTTGGCTTAAGGCCAGGTAGATTTTTTTATGATAATATTTTTTTTGTTTTTTTCTTTAGATTCCACAAACGGATGTCGATAATAGGGGTATCCCGTACAATTTCAATGACTTCTCCACGTACGAGAAGAAAATAATCAACGGTGGAAATTACTGGACATCAACTATGTATATTGTAAATCCAAGCACACTCCAAGCTGGTGGACGAGATGTTGTCACAACCCTCGGAGATGGTCTCTGGCTTAAGCATGGAACGTCCTACGATTCAATACCCACTGACGAGGCCACTATTTCCACAAAAACGCGCTACACCAAGCAAAATTGTCTTCCAAACATGGGTAATATCTATAATTTAGTTGTCAACATTGTGTCAAAATCAATATAATTTAAATCGGCTGTTTTTGATTATCAGTATGGGCGAAAACTATTTTCAGTTATCCCTTAAAATTAATTCATTAAATCGATATTAAATTGGTGGTACTCAGTGGCGTAGCTAGAAATTTGTCACGCAAAGCCCCCCACGTGATTTGCAATACAGTAAAACCCCCATTTACAATAATGTCGGGACCGCGTAATTTGAAGTAGTGTAATTGGGAGAGTGAATCTCATACAAAATTAGGGATTTTGTTTTTTTCCGCGAAAAATGTGAAACTAAGATTTCCCTTAGTTTTGCAAAACAAAAAGATATTGACGAAATATTTAGTTACTAAGTGATAAATTGCAAATCGCGCACAAAATCCAGCACGTAGACAGTCGTCCAGCTATACGTGTATAGTCTGGCACGTGTTAAATACACATACGCTAGCCAACATTTGACTGTATGCACTGCACAGACGGCCGTCTCCAGTGACGTTCCTAGGCTATTGCCGCCCCTAGGCAATGTTTTAAATAGTGCTGAGATCGGTAAATGTCACATTTAAAGAATATTTTTGCAATAAATTGAACTACTGTTTATCCATCGGTCCTAATATTATTACCATTGAAAATGTTTTTTGTCGACATTTTTTATTTTAAACTAAATTCGTGTGTCAAAAATATTTAGTCATTCAAAAAAAACTGTGATCATTTGCCGCTCCCTTGGATTTGTCGCCTCTAGGCAACTGCCTACTCGCCTATGTCATCGGAACGTCCTTGGCCGTCTCGTAGCAACGACAGTATAATGCAACCATTCAATTGGGGGATTTGCGGCGAATATTTCAAGCCAGCGCGTAATACTGAGTAGTGTAATTGGGGGTTCCGCTGTATTGGGTATGTAGAAATTTAGGGATCCCTTTTTGCTGGGCCCTCGTGCATTGCATGACTCTGATACGAAATGGCTTCTCAGCTAGTAAGACTCCACGAAAGATAGAAACTACAGAAAAGGATATAGTTTCACATATTTCATGTGATATTTTAATATCATGTCAGCCTCAGGACTGTTAGATATATGAACTTGGTTAATGTTAACCGTTATTATTATTGTTGCTGATAAGTTATCGTTTGTTTAAAAACATTATCAATTTAAAATAGGCTAAAAATAATCGTTTTTATTGTCTATGAGAGTGTTTTCGACAACATTAATGATTTAACAGGTTCAATGAATTATTATTTATTCAATCCTAACTGAATGTTTGGCTGTCACGTCGTAACTTAGTTACCCTACGAATTTGTCTGGAAATGTCCCACCCACAATTATTTTGATATTCTCAATCAGAAGTAATATGTTCAAATGCTTATCAATATATCCCTAATTTTCGATCTGTCAAGTCTTTGGCTATTCTTTCAAAATGTGTTACCTATCGTCTTATTTGAATATTTCAAACATAATTAATGTTTTGAAGTCCTTTTTTAGATCTTAATTGTTCTGCCTCTTCGTCTTATTTTGAAAACTATATCAACTGAAATTATCTCAAATCGTCACATTAGACTTAACACTGAAATGTGTTGTCACGTCTTTGGGCCACTTTATCCAGTGCCTGCGCGATGTCATTTGGCGCTCTAGGCAACGGTTATTGGCGCGCCCCCTTTTTCACAAATAGTCCCATTTTATCGAAATAATGAAAAAAGTATATTTTAATATATCCATGACCGCTACCAATGTAGGTCATGTGGCCTTCTAATGAAAGTATCTCAACATATTTTTTTTACATGAACTGTTTGTAGCTCAGTCGCCCAACCTCTTTTTTCGAATCATATAGAAATATCTACATAATTACAACGAACAAATACAACCAAAAAAATGTACTACACATTATTTATTGTTATTATTAGAGAATATAAAAAAAATAAATAATACTCCACTTATGCGCCCCCTAATTATTTTCGCCCTAGGCGGTTGCCTATTTCGCCTGTACGGTGGCATTGGCCCTGATTTTATCTGATGATATTTTCTCAAAATATCCCACTGATCACTTTATTTCAAAATACAATTTTAAATTGATTTGTTTCTATTTTTAGGAACCCATTACTATGACAACGTCTATAAAACCACCCGATGCCAGGACCTTGAACCGTTCTTCTTGTTGACCACTGCTGGAAATATGAACGGTATCGGTTGGCAATTCTTTGGAAAAACCAAATTTGTTGACAGAGACTGGTATGACAAGGTTAACCGACAGGCTGCTGAGTTGACAGTCCCCAATGGCCCCAAGTGCATGGCAGATTGGACTGTCCAATACGGAATCATCTCTGTTCATACTTATTTCACCGAAAAGCCATGGGAAATCAAATGTGACCAAGCTAAGGATAGCGTGGTACCCATTACTGGGCCGATGGAGGTTATTTTGTGTAGTCTTTACAAGAGTGCCGATGTTGCAGCTTGGTTGAAGAAACTTTTTATGGGATGAATGTTAAATACACTGAAAGTAAAAATGCATTATATATTTTCAAAACTTATTAATAAAGAGCTAAAATTGTGTAAACTATATCTTTTATAAAATATATTTAACTTATATAAATTAATTCTAAATTAAAGTCAACTTTTTTATGTATAATAAATAATTCAGGAAAACAATCAATCAGCTAATCAGTCAGTTGTGTACTCGACTGACCATGGTCTATGTCAGTGATGGCGAACGTTGTTGAGAAATGGGTAAATTTTGCTGTATATGTTTTTAAATACCAGGCCATGGATCACTAAGTCAGTGGCGTCACTTGGAAAGTTTGAGGAGAAGAAGAATTCTTTTGTCAGTGTCTAACCCGCGGGCTATATGTAGGTTCACCAGCACTGGTCTAAGTCATCCATACTTTTTACTACTAATGTAATTTATAATAAATGTCAGTTTAATATATCCTAATTAACTCTCGCGGCTCGGAGACTAGAAAAATACTTCTCTGCCGATGGGGGTCATTTAGTGACCCCAGTGATTTCCTCATTATTGGCCTTATTCTTATGAATTTTAAAAAAATAGTCTAAGGGCTTTAAAATATCTCTCCGCATCATTCCTCATACATTTTTTTTTATAAAAATCCGTGTTTTTTTAATAAATAATCATATTTTAAGTTGCGCGTAAAAAAGACGTCATCCCAGCACACATATGAAATTGCAACTGACTTGTTTAGCCCAGCTATCTTACGAACGATCACTTGTCGCGGGCGCTTATCGCGTATTTATATAAACTACAAAAGGTCCAAAAAAATATGATATAAGAATACCTTAATTATAAACATTGTATCACCCATATTAAAATAGATATTTAAGAAAATGTGGGTATTGGGGTCGCATTTCTTGAGCTTAGAACCGGAAAAGTTAATGTTTAAAAACCTCAGATCGTTCTTCAAGAGTCATACTTAATAAGTGTAATATTATTATTGTAATTTGAATTAGGATGTTAGAGTGAATAACACGATGCATTGTGTGTCTGTTCGGAGCTAGTATATAAAGCTGAGAAAAATGTAAGTTTAATCACAGTTTTGACGATGGCGAAAGTCGAAATAGCTATCTACTATAAAAACCTATAGAACTAAATACGTTGCTATTTTACCCTATTATAATGGAGTTCTACGAAGTCAATAAATACACAAACAATGTATACAAAACATGATTCTTTCATGTAAAGTTTTGAAAACCATAAAAGTTGTTTGGAAATGCGTCAAGTGATTATGATTGTTTTGAGCCTCACATAAAAGCTGAATGGGTCACAGGTAGGGATTCTGTGTCGAGACGTCCCGGGATTTTTAAGCTTTTTTGCTGTCGTAAGTCCCTTGACTTTGTTGTTGAATGTCCCGGGACTTAAGACTTCCAAATTTTACATTTTAATTTTGAAAAAACCATTCTAACAAAATATTATAATTAAATGTTCATACCTGATGTTGTTTTATTTACAAATAGTTTTCACTATTTTTCAGCTGTATTGTGATTTGTGAAGTTACGGTCATAATTTTACCCAATTCATTGTTATTTTTTCAATACATGTACCGTTATAATCCCTTTTTAGTACATACATACAAATATTTAATTTTAATAAATTTATAATTTTATTGAAAGGGAAATAAAAGTCCCAAGTCCCGGACTTTGACTTTATCACGTCTCGAGTCCCGGGACTTTTAAAAACCCGAGACTTCAGAATCCCTAGTCGCAGGTTGAATATTGCGGGTCTAAGTCTAACAATCATTTCGTTATTACGATCGAGAGCTAGAATACACGGATGGACAATTTCATACCATTAATATGGGTTTGTAAACACATACGTGGAGGTTTAAGATATTATCCGTTTTATCCGACTAAACGATCCTGGTCTGGAACTCTTCCCATTTCACCATATATAAAGGAATATTCACTAAAGGAAAAAAAATGAAAATGCATGATACTGAATTGAAGCGTTTACTTTCAAAACTGGCTAAAACAACTTTTGGTAGTTTCGAGAAAATAATAAAAAAAATACAAATTATGAAGTGATTGATATCTGCGTAGTATGAGGTAATTGTACATTTTAAAAAGTATGCAAATAAAATATTTGTCAGGATACGTATCAGATGTCTGTCAACGCGTGCTCTAATTCAGTGCTTTCCAACCTAAGGTCCGCAGGTTTTTCGCGGGGGTTCGCAAAATTTTTCATTCTTTCAACATTCTTTGTGATAAAGTATGAAAAAAAATCGGGGGTCCGCAGATTATTGTTTTCAGATTTAGGGGTCCGTGGCATGAAAAATATTGGGAAGCACCGCACTGATTGGCATATTCGTTTTAAAGTCAATTGAAAATCTTTCGTTGATTATTTAAAGTGGTTATAAAATTAACCGAAAATTTCAGTTGGAAATATTGCGAGTTTTCTGCATTTTTGAAAACTTAAATGGCCATTATGTCGATGAAATAAATATCTTAATATATATTTTTATAAATCATTTTCAAAATTGTGTAAAAAACATTTTAGCCGAGTTTGAAAGTAAGCGCATAAATTTCCGAAACCGGCAGGTATTTCAAAATTTCTATTTCGGCAATACCGATTCTGCAATCCCTAACCAAAACCATGTTCTTAATCGCAATTTTTATTTGAATACTGATGAAACCAATATGTATATCCCGCGAATTTGAATGAAATCAAACAATATTTTTTACTCTTATCAAAACTATAATCTATTTGACATTTTGTTTGCTACTTAAAAACATTAAGTTGCTGCATGTTTTACTGATCAAACTAATAAAGATATTAAATAATATATGATATGAAATGCGATGACCAGTCATTAAAAATAAAAGTCATTCAGGTTCTTGATAATTTGTCAAAATAATGTACATTTTATCAATTTGTGTACTTAACTAATCTTAATCTTAAAAACACACCTAAAATATTTAACGCCAGATTTAAATTTGCCATTATCGTAAGACATTTATTACGTAACCGGTTTTTACAAGCAAATAAAAAATATTAATTGTTTACAATAAGTATTTGTTTTTTTTATTTGAGTCAACATATTATGATAATTCAATCTGATAAGTACTTCCGAATTAAAGATTAATTTGACATTTCATAAGTGTTTGCTGATTTTGAAAGGGCGTATTAAATTGAAAAGTAGCTACAGCAAAATTTAAAAAAAATACAAAAGCATCTTTGTACTGATTTGACATTATTTATTATGACCAAGGCCGGTTTTAACCATTGCGAGAATTATCAACTCCGGATAAATAATATAATAAAAATAGTTTGTGGATTTTTTCACTCTAAACGCGTCAATTTTGAATATTGACTAAAAATGAGCCCTTTATAAATTTAAGATTTTTAAAATTAATTCACACCATGATTTGCAAGCGTTGTTCTAGCGTTAGTCTTTTTACGGTGAAATGGAAAATACTGAGCAATAATCAGCTGTCAGTTGTCAAATTGGCTGTCGCAGGAAAAGGTGTTGCTAATGCGAAGAAAAAACATCCGTTATGATGTTTAATTAAATATGACGGCTATTTTTTTCCAATTTTTAATCAGATGTGTAGATGAACGAATATAAATATGTTTACTGTACGCATTTCAAATGTGAATGTGTAAAAGTATTATCGAAAACTATTTGAAAGGAAATGTAAAAATGCCTTGTAATGAAATAACATCGAATTTAATCTAATGATAAATTAAATTTTTTAGATATCGCTTTTGGAAAAAATATGATAGGGCCAATTAAGACGTTTAATATATGGTGTCATATTTAAATTTATTACTGACAAAATTAATGTATATTTTTTTTTAGAATTTAATATTTAATTTTTTGAAAAGAAAACTATAGAAATTATTTATTTTTGATTTATAGTATATCGACTGTGGAAAGGAAAAAGGACGCAACCCACAGTTTTTTTAAAACATGTTTTTTTCGATAATCACAATGTATCAAACTTGATACACGTTCTATCGAAAGGATGCAAGCTGCAAATGCCGAATTAGTATCTAAATTTAACTTTTAAGTTTGAAAAAAATGACCTTGTAAAAAATTAAAACCAAAAGAAAGACTGAAATAAAGGTTTTTCCTATACAATTTTTTTAGTAAATATTACATTATGTCAATTTAACACCAGTTTAGAAGTCTCCATGTACTTTAAGGTTGTGTATAATTCATAATTTGCATATGGCTCAAAATCATCAAAAGACGTTTTTTAATATAAAATAAATATCGAATAAACCTAAACGAACGCGAACAAAAGCCATTGATTCATGGACAAAAAGTAATTACAAATTCTGTTTGTAATAAATTTGAATTTAAACAACTTATTTTAGAAAACATAATTGATGTCTTCTTTTACTTAATTTCCCCAACACTTCATAGATAAAATTAAGTGATTAATTTACCGTATATAAATAAGCTATGTAATGGATATGAACTATCAAATATAATCAACATGAAGTTTGTGATTGTTTTGTTTGCAGCAATTTGCGCTGTTAATGCCAGCACATGTGAGTTTTTTTAAAATTATTTATTAGATTTAAATAAAAAAAAGTGATTAATTTGAGTTAAATAAATGGATCACGATGTATCGTTTGCTCAAATTTATATTTCGTTAAAAGTTGACTCTTCCCTTACTATCGTTTCCATCCGTTGAGAAAATTAAAATTATGTATAATTTTAGTGTTTTTCTATATTATTAAACATCAAAGAAAATACCACACTTCATCTTTATTAAAACTCTGGGACTAACGTCATAATGTTAATAAACATCATAATATTTTGGGAACAAATTGAATGGTCAGAAATTAAATCAATTTTTGGTCAGTATAAAAATATTATACGGTCAGAATATTTTATAACCATTTTGGTTAGGTAAGGTTAGGTTTTTTTTTAAATTTCATTTAAATTATGACTATTAACACTGACCGATATATTATGACCATCTGTGTTATATTATGACCGGTCTGTGACTAATAACTTTAAGTAAAAAACTTAAATGCCATAAGTTTAAAAATTATGTGTGAAAAATGGCATCTGCTTTTTTTTTTTTTAATTTATTTATTCATCTGAGGCTCAATCTGATACTCAATGTGCTATTATGTGTACTTCTATTTACAATGTAATGTTGTTTTTTAATTCCAGCAAAATGGGTCGACTTCCGCGTAAAGTATTCAGGAAACCCCGCTGATGCTAACACCAACGCCTTCTGGCAAGTACAAAAGACCCTCTCGGCTGCACTTTCAGCTGGATGGGTGAAAGTCACCACCACAAATGCTTTGGGAGCAACCACTGTGTGCTACTCACAAACTGACGTCAGAGTATGCCCTCTTTATGATGCTAAAGGATTCATCGCTGGAATGCAATTGGCTGTAAGAACTATACTATTCCCACGCTCAATTTTTTTACTTTTGAACTGACGATAATCCATTATTGCATACAAACAATTATTACGCTATTTTAAAAATCGTGGAATATATCATGAACATACATACAATAAATATCGACTGTGGAAAGGAAAAAGGACGTGACCCCCACATATAAAAATTAACAGGAGGCGCAAAAATGTGTTTTTATGATTTTGGGTCCTATGCAAATTATGAATTATTACCAAACTGGAAGTGCACGGAGACTTCTAAATTGGTGTTTAATTGATATAATCTAATATATAATGAAAAAAATTGTCTAGGAAAAACCTTTATTTCAGTCTTTTTTCTTGGTTTTAATTTTTTACAAGGTCATCTTTTTCAAACTTAAAAGCTAAATTTAGATACTAAATCGGCATTTGCAGCTTGCATCCTTTTGATAGAATGTGTATCAAGTTTGATACATTGTGATTATCGAAAAAACCTGTTTTGAAAAAACTGTGGGTTACGTCCTTTTTCCTTTCCACAGTCGATATTTAATTGCACCAACGTTTCTATACCCGTTGGAAGCAGATACGTACTCTGTCTACAATGAATCTAAAATCTCTTCTTAGTAACGCTAAAATCCAGTAATTAACAATAATTGCTATGACATGTTATTACGGCTTGTTTCGAAAATAACGTTATTTTTTAACAAGTATATTTGTAAAAAAAATCACATTTTAAATTCGCTTCCCAAAGAGGCACAATAACTTGGTAAAACAACAAGTGGAAATATAAATCGATCATTTTAAATTGAATATTTTTTAAGCCCATTAAACATGAAGACGGTGATTCGTAAAAGTTTCTTCACACCTTTGGTATCATTAAAATCAGGTCAAAACTACAAGGTCTGATGTTTAAATTATAATATTTCCACGATTACAAGATTTTGTTTACACACAATTAATAAAATACACATTGTCATTTAATGCGTTATTGATTATAATGTTATATTATATTAATGGCTTAATAGATTATAAGACGCGTCACCGAATTCAGACATAAAAGTTTAAAAAAAGGTCTTCCAATTGAAGAAATACAATAATGTAGAAGGTCTATATTACGTCAAAAGGTCATTAAAATTGAGTTGTTAGCAATATTAAATCAAAACTGTATTTACAAAGTTATAAAAAATTTACTACCCAACATTCAACCCTTATTCAATTCTATACACGTGGTGAAGTGACAGAGGTAAATCAACTACGAATGCTTTCATAACCCATTCGGAAGAAAGAGTATTTTATGATAAATTAGGCAAATGAATGTTGAAACACTGATATTATAAAATTTCAGATTCCACCTTCAAACGTTGAAGGTCAGGGCATCCCCTACGATTTCAACCGTCATCCCGTTTTCGAAAAGAAAGCAATCAATGGCGTAACCTACTGGACGTCTACATACTACATCGTAGACCCTAAGGTGATCCAATCTGGTGGAAGGCCATCAGCTGATCTCATTGGAACAGGGCTCTGGTTGAAGAGCGGAAGCTCGTACACCCAAGTGCCAACTGACCTGGCCAGCATTCAGAGCAAAACTGTGTACACTTGGCAGAACTGTATTCCCAATATGGGTAAATATGTTTTTTTACGTCACATTTAATATCTTGAAAGAATTTTATTGAGAGAAATAAATTTCATCAAATGATATTGAATGAATAAAAGAGAGTAGTTTATTTAATAAATTTTGAGTTTAAATTTATAAACGGTGTGTAAAAACACATTTTTGTCAGTATAATAGCAGGGGTGGACTAGATGAAGCTCTGATGGGGGTCGCGTGAGCCCGTTGTTATATTTGACGTAAGCTAGCCATGTTTTTTATTAATTAAAAAAAAAACAATATTTTCTGATGAATATAATAAGTAACATTTGATTTATTCAATAATTATTGCGTATAATTGTATAAGAATGATTAAAAATTGGCCCCTTCTCCGTAATGCTGCGAATAGCCGAGATTAAGCGAGCATCTTGTTAATGTTTTGGCTGCCTATCGTTCTATATTAGTAAAAGTATGTTGGGTCTTAACTATTTCGTTAAAAATACTATTATAATTTTACTTGAATACATTGCCTTTTTATTGGTTGGAATATATTATATAATTTAATCACCGAATTCATGAAAATTTAAATTTATACCGGCTGCGTGGTCGAATGGTCAACGTCATTGGTTTCGATTACGGAGGTTACAGGTCCAAATCCCAGTACGGACAGATTTTATAAATTGATTTTTCAATCTACTTATGAATTTCTGTTCGAAGTCGTGGATGTATGTAATATCTTAAATTTCTACCTCCCACCCATTCTATCCTAAGCATTAAACTAAGAGCGATTAGTTAACCAATAATTATGTTCTAGCCTTATTCTTCTATCTTTACCATGTGAAAGAAGAGAGAGGTTTTGCTACTAAGTAACAAACAGTCTCTTAGAAACACTTACGTTGAGTTAAACCCTATAATGAGCCCATATGCTTCACATTGGGAGCAGGCATAGATAAAAACTACGAAACTGCCCGTACTGGAAGTAAATTCCATGAATTGTTTATGTCAAAAATATTATTAAAAAAAATAAATCTATTTAAGGTATCCACTACTACCACAATATGAAGCCAACAATGAAATGTGAAGACGCCGAGCCTTACTTCTTGTTAGTCAAGGATGGAAACATCGTCGGCCTTGGGTGGCAGTTCAACGGAAAGACTAATGTAGTAGGAAGAAATTGGTACGACGCCATCAACGGCCAAGCTGTCAGAATGACTGTCCCTAACGGTCCAACTTGCTTGGCGGAGGGAGCCGACAAATATGGAGTCATCTCCATCCACATGTACTTTGTCGATAAGCCCTGGACTATTCCTTGCAAGCAGTCCACAGACAGCGTGTCACCGATACCCGGACTTCCATAATTCTCTAAAATCGAATATTGTATTTTATAACTTTATGTAAATATCTTATTTTGCCAATACAAGCATAAAATATTATTTAGAATAAAATTCTATTATTGCCAAAGTTCAATAAATGAATTATTTTATTGAAATATGTTTTAATTTTATTTCATGTCGATCCTTTAGTACAGTTGGGAAGCACTGCTTTAGTATACAGCTGGGGTCAGATGTCTTTTACCAAAGGACAGAATCGTAAAAATTTTATGCTCAACGGGATAGGAAGTAGTTTCGAAGATGTCTTAATGGTGAAATTTAATTCTACAACAAAAAATAATTTTCTCATATAAACTGACAAAACAATTTTTCAATTAAGGTATTATAGAAAAGAAGTAGATTCCTAATAAATAATAATAACAAATTATGGCTGATAATGGACAGCAATTAAATTTGAAATATACATTGTTTTGTTAGGTTTTCTGGTCTAGACAGTGAATCCCGAAATTCTTCGACAATCTCAACAAATAGTCGCATGATATTATGGCGTATGATCAATCTGGGATCTCGGGATCACAAAAAGGGTTTGGGATTGGATGCCTAATTCCAACCCTTGATTACCGAACAGTATGTAAGCCGTATAGCCTTCATAAACGCCAAGACAATTGAATTTAATGGTCGTACACAATAACATAACCACTAAGTTGCTATCTAAAGTTTGATAATTTATATTCTACTTAGCGTTGTGGTACTAAATGCTTTCCTTAATTCAACGATAGGCCTCGACTAAGCGGGGATTGGAGTAATGTTTTAAGCCACTTTCATAAGACCGGTTATTCAGTAACGCCACTTAGTTATTCATTGTATTGTTGAGTTATCATTCAGTGGAAGTGAAAATATCAATTCAATATGGAACACGTTTTAATTCAGTCCATTTTTTTTATTCTATTGTACATTAAATCCTAGATAAATATTTTCGCCCGCCTTTAATTTATTTGGTATTATATTGTAAATTAAGTTTTAGATACATATTTTCGCCGCGCGCTTTTACTTTTAGTCATACGAGACAATTATTCCGAAATTAATAACTCTAATCTACCGTCGACTACTAGCGATAGTAGAATGTGAGAGATGGTTTTTTTCCCAATTCTCTGGAGAGTCAACGATCCGACTTACTGTGCTGAAGAGTGTCATGTGGTCAGGATGTTGCTCAGACAAGGGAATAATTTTGAGAAAATAGATATCGGAATTATTTTTTATCTTTTTAGTACATTTAAATAAAAGCTTATTTTTTAAAAATATTTTTATTATAATTTATTGTTTTCATAATAACTATGAAGAGAAAAAAATCAGACACATCTCATATGAGAATTACCATCTTGAAATGACGTATCTAGTTACAAAAATCGATATGTACACATTTCAATTTGGACTTTTTTAACAGGACGAAAGTTATCAACTGATAAGAGAATACAATATTACAGTGTTATTTACATTAAAAAAATATTAACATGTAACAAACGATTAATAATGAAAAGAATTTACAAATAAAGGTACAAAACATGAATAAGTGAAACTAAATTGATTAAAATTAAAATGTTTAATACCCCTTAAACGTAATTTTAAAACTCACCAAAGAAATGTTAAATTAAATCGAAGACTAACGTTATAAGCATAATTTAGGATATTCAAAAAAATATATATAATGTTACATTAATAAAATTAATAACTAAACGACGATTTAGCTACAAGCGTTCAAGTAGTGGACTACTTGACTGAGTTACCCGGTTTTATTTTTAAAAGCTATGTTCAAGAAGAAGAAATAAATATATTAGAATATTAATATAATACGTTTCTCTACTGATCTGAGATATTAAAATTGGCGTAAAGTAGTGTCTTTAATATTTGATTAGTGTAATGTTACTAATGAATTTACATTTTAATAATTACAGAAAGTTAAATACTGCTAAAAGAAAATTGTCATTAAAAGAAAATGAGAGCTATTCCCGTTATTCGAAAACAAAAACTTTTTGCTTAATTGTTTCACTTTGGATAAGGAAACACGATTTCATTCTTATTTAAAATTTGAAGTTTCGTAAATGATTTTGAAAATCGTTCACGTTTTCGTGATTATGTTTAAAAAGGATATAAGCTTAATTTGTTTTTCTGCTGACGCAATTATAATGTTTAAAGTATGTATACAAATTCGGATACAACTCGTGGTATATATTAAAATAATAGCATTTATAAAGATTGGGATTTTTCCGGTTAGAATTTTTAATTCATTGGTCAGAATTTATATTAAATGTTCATAATATATCGGTCAAAATAAATAATTATAATTTAAATGAAATTAAAAAAAACCTAACCCAACCTAACCATTTTGGTTATAAAATATTCTGACCGTATAATATTTTTATTCTGATCAAAAATTGATTTAAATTCTGACCATTTAATTTGTTTCCATTAATAAATAGTTTGAAAGAAGTTTAAAAGATGAACATTAACCAAAAAGTGTGAATCTATTTAAAGATTTTTCCATTTGGTACAAACATGCAAATGGAAACAGTTATAAATTGATTTGAAATGTATTATAATATTGAAGAGGATACACGAAACAAAATGTTGAATTAAAAAACGAAGTCCCAATTCCTTCTCAATGAGATTTTGAAAGAATTTTTAAGATTTTAAACAGCTTAACACATAACAACTAGGGCATCCAATCCCGGGATTCGGGATCCCATTTTCAGGATTTACAAGCATTATCAACAGATGCTAGTTGCTATTTACTCTTGTGTTGATATTCCTTGTAATGAGCGAAACCGAACATGATCTTAAATAAAAAAGAAAACGATTTTTCTTAAACATAAAGTTTTACCGAGAACTCCTTAAAAAGAACATATTGTCTAGTTTTTCTTTTGTACGATGTGGTGAACCTTGAAGCTACAAAATCAAAAAATCTGTGCTGTTCCGTCGTTGGTTAGACTAAACATAATCTATTGAGTTAAATATACTTAGAATGATCAACTATGACTGGTCTGAATTTATGTGGATAAAAAAGTACACATTTATCTATGCAACTTTAGACTTTGCTAAGTACGATGAATGTGTAGTTTTCAGAGTTTATTAATTTATAAAGCAAGTCATGAAATATCGTATGGTGTAAAATTATGTATTGAAGGTAATGATGTAGCAGTTAGATAACGGAATTACGATATCGGATTAACTTTGTTGCTACCGCATGGTTGGACAATCTTACAAATATCAATTTAGTTCTACATAAAAAGATTATTCATTAATTGAGTTGACATTTTCTTGGAAAAATTCTATCATGATAGAGGAGAAGAAGTATTCTAATGCATGTTGTCGATAGTTATTTTGCCAAAATCCACGACGGAATATCTATGTGATAAAATTAAATAAATTTGTATCACTAAAATTTTCTACTAAATTATTCAATCAATCCAGAATTGTTTATTAATTAATTGAGTTGAAATTCACTTGGAAAAACTCCATTATGATAGAGAAGAAGAAGATTTCCAATGCATGCTCTAGATCAGTCGTAGGGAACCTGCGGCCGTTTAGCTACTCTGGTGCGGACTTTTGACCTGATCGGCCAATTCTGCATATTTTTGGAAATTCGTAAATTCCTGAATAACAAAGGTCCCACGCTGGTAATTTCGGGAAATCCGCAAATTTCTGGGCTTTAGAAATTGTTTTCGGCCAAAGATTCCCTAGTCAATGTTTACTGCGGCCTTATGTTGAATCAGAAAAATGAATGTGGCCTTTAGACAAGAAAAGGTTTCCCACCTTGCTCTAGATAGTTATTTTGCCAAATTCCACGACGGAATATCATTGTGATAAAATTGAATAAATTTGTATCACTAAAATTTTCTTTTAAACTATTCAATCAATTCAGAATTGTTTGTGAGAAACCATAAACGTCTGTCAAGTTTTTTTTTCAAATCTTTAATTTGGACATTCTTCGTTTAAAAAAGAGTGTTTTAATGAATCTTAAAACACGGACATGGAGATTCCAGTGTCTTGAAAGATCAAAAATGATCGTTTATATGAAGTTTCATGAGGATCAAGGATGAAAATAAACGAGCAACATTAGCTACCGATGTCGGTAACAAACAAGCAGCTGCCAACCTGGACTGTATATATTAGAGTGGTCGTGTATGCGCCCAATATGAGTTTTATATTAAAAAACGGGTATCGTCGAAATATGGACTGTCGACTACGTCAGCCAAATGTTACTCGTGTATTAAGAAATGCTGGCCTGAAGCATAAAGCAAGCCGTTAAGTGATAGAAAGATTTACTGGGTAACAATTAAATTAAATTAATTTTTCTTTCATCTGTGCGTCGGGTTTCTATCACAAAACAAAAATCCATTATTTTTATATGATCGTTAGAGCGTTATGGAAGGCGAACAGAAAATCAGTACCTTCATTTACGCATAACCGGTGATGGAACATGTATTATTTTATATATCACATATAATCAGCAAAAGAACTTAAGCGACACAATTCGGTAAATTGCATTTTATATATCGCCTAAGGCGTCAGTCACAAAAAGTAAAGAGCTTTATCTCATTCGCCTGACCTTTTTTAGGGCCAGTATCTTTTATTGTTTTGCCTTGTTATCGTTTGTTCCAGGTGGACCCTGGTTGAGAAACGGTGATCTAGATTGTAGAGAACTGGAAGTAGTCAGACATTTATATTATAATATCAGGATAGGTATTGACCATATACTACTATCCAAATATCGAACACAATTAAAAAAAACCTTCTTCTGTAAAATTTTAAATTTTCGGTTACGATTTTTGTAAAAATAACAAAGCATAAATGACAGAATCGAGTCCCTATTTTGTGTAATAAATTTTGTTTTTGCTGTATGTCTGAGAGATTGAGAGTATCGTCATTGTATATAGTATTCAATACGTAAATTGATTAACTTTATTATTACATCAAATAGTAAAAATTCTTGATGTTAAACGAATATAAAACGAGGAGATCTGATCTCCTTTGATTCAAAAGTTTCTTGAAGAGTGCAAAGTTTTGCATACATATCGACTGTAGAAAGGAAAAAAGATGTAACCCACAAAATATCAAATTTTATAGGAGGCGCAAATGTGCTTTGATGATTTTGGAAAATATTCAGATTATGAAGTATACACAACCTCAAAGTGCATGAAGACTTCTAAACTGGTGTTTAATTGACATAATCTAATATTAAATAAAGAAATTGTCTAGGAAAAACCTTTATTTCAGTATTTTTTCTTGGTTTTAACTTTTTAAGAGATCATCTTTTTCAAACTGGAATACTAATTCGGCATTTACAGCTTATATCCTTTTGATAGAACGTGTATCATGATGGTAACACATTGTGATTATCGAAAAAAGCTGTTTAGAAAAAACTGTGGGTTACATCTTTTTTCCTTTCCACAGTCGATATGCTTAGACAATTCTACAATGAAATTACTCAATGAAATTGTTTTATTTCTACAGCTACAAGAGAAATAAAAATGTGGCTCTAAGTTCAACAGTTTTTTTTACTATTTTTTGGAAACAATTTCAATATTTATATTGATGGTATCGTATTGATTGCTGTAAAAGATTAAGTCAATTAAAATTTGATTAGTTTTTAATCAAGATCACAGGGTCTGGCTATTAAAAAGCTTATCAGATATGACTTTTTGCCCACTATAAAACAAGTAGTTTTTCATATAAATAGGACAGTTTCAGAAATAAAGATTAAAAATTAACACCAATTCAAAATGAAGTTCTTGTTTGTGTTAGCGGCGGCAATTTGCACTGCGAATGCCAATACATGTAAGTTTTGTTTAGCAATCTTTTTAACCGTTTGAATACCGCGCAAATAAATCATTAATATGTCCCAGAGATACTGCGTGATTTTGAACAAAAATATTTTGCCTAATATACACTCGAATTTGATATTTTAAAAACCTATATTGACTCAGTATAGATGGCATTACACATATTCATCAAAATATTGCTTATATTCTATTAGAATACCAAGTATTTGTTTTTTTAAATGTCTTGGATATCCGTTTTTGCTTGCATATGTTCCGGACACCTGTGTCCGCTTGGTATTCAAGAGGTTAAATGATAAAAAACAATTTTAATAAGCTTATTTGAAACGGCATGTCTACTGTTAAAATATTATTAGTAAAACAAAGACTTTTTACTATTTTTTTAGCAAAATGGGTTGACTTCCGAGTAAAGTTCTCCCCAAGCGCTGATGCAGGAGTAAACGCCTTCTGGCCAGTTCAGAAGACGCTCGCAGAAGCTTTGGCAGCAGGATGGGTAAAAGTGACCACAGTGAATGCTTTGGGAGCAACGACCGTGTGCTACTCACAAACAGACGTCAGAGTGTGCCCGATTTACGATGGTAAAGGTTCCATCGCAGGAATGCAAATGGCTGTACGTATATATAGCTTTATCAATTTTACCACCATTTTTTAAAAATAATCGCAGAGACTATTTATTACTGACGATGCGTGACTAGTTATTTGGTCTCAAGATTAAATCACTAAACGTTCAAATAAATACATTATTTTTTCAATATTTAATAAATAAATATTGTTTCTAGATTCCCCCATCAGACGTTGAAGGACATGGCGTCCCTTATGACTTTAAAAATTTCGCTGTCTACGAAAAGAAGCCTATCAACGGAGTAGTCTACTGGACTTCTACATACTACATCGTGGACCCGAAGGTGATCCAATCTGGTGGAAGGCCAGTGGCTAATCCTCTCGGAACAGGACTTTGGCTGAAGAGCGGAAGCTCATACACAGAAGTCCCAACTGATTTGGCCAGCATTCAGAGTAAAACAAAATATACGTGGCAAAACTGCATTCCCAATATGGGTAAGAGACAATTTGCGTATCCGTACAATATTCATCACATATTATAGATCGATATAATCACTCTAGTAAAAGTTTATAGGTAGCCTTTTGTAGAATAAAACATGTACCATTTTTTTTATTTATAGGAATCCATTACTATTATAACATGACTCCTATGATGAAGTGTGAAGAGTTCCAGCCTTTCTTCTTGTTGGTGAAAGACGGAAACCTTATCGGATTAGGTTGGCAATTCTTCGGAAAGACCAAATTCGTTCAAAGGAACTGGTACGACACCATTGACGGACGTGGAGTCAAGGCAACAGCACCTAACGGACCTACATGTTTATGGGAACACGCAGACAAATACGGAGTCATCTCCGTCCATATGTACTTCGTCAATAAACCCTGGGCCATCCCTTGCAAACAATCCACGGAGAGTGTTTTGCCGATTCCTGGACTTCCTTGAATAGTTTAAAACATTTGATCTTTAAGGAGACGACGATTGTCATAGCATAGTGTATTCACTGAATATTATTTTAAACAAACATTATTTCTCATTTGTGTAAAAACATCAGTTTTTGTACTATATCATATTTGATTTACGTCTCATGAATTTAATTTATTGAAATGTTTCTAATAATGAAATAAAACTGTAAATAAAAGTTTACTGCTAAAAATATATTAAGTCTTTTATTATGTATCTTCAATAATATGAGCATCAAAGACATTCATAATAAATCAATTGATTTTTATTTTTGAATAGTAATAAAAGTATTGCCGTTTTTAAGTTTTTGAATATTTTTTTATCTATGTCCGCTCCTAATGTAGAGCATATGGCTTCCTAACGGAGGTATCTCAAAAGAGGTTTTTCATACGAGAACTGTTTGTTACTCAGTCGCTCGACCTCACTTTTTTTTTTCAAAGTGAGTAGTTGGAAAAGAAGGATAAGGCTAGAACAGGACAAGTGGTTAACTAATCGCTATTGCAACACCCAGTTATTAAAAGATTAGAAGGATGGGAGGAGAGGACACAATGTAAATTGACATCACAAACACCCAGTCTTCGATCACAACTTTGAATTAAATAATTCTCAAATTCACTGTGATCCTACCGGGAATCGAATCCAGACCTGCGTGATCGGTAAAGCAAGCTCCAACCAACTTTGCCACTGCAGGTAACATAGAAGATTGAATCGAGGTACATTAATAAATATTGAAGAATGTGCTTTGCTTGTGTTTTCTTTGTACCATTTTGATTCCAGTATCTAAGGAAACATGACAATGATCGTTTTTATGAAGTTTTTGATGGACCAAGATATATCAGCCTGAATTAAGGAGAACAAAGTTAAGCTAAAGTGAGATATACAGAGTAACAATACAATTTGATACCTTTTTAGACAAAAATCTGTGATTAAAATACCAGTTTAATTTACTTGTGTGTCGGGCTTGTATCACGAAGAATAAATTCCTTTATTTTTATTTTATTTGTTTGGTAGGCAGTTTTTTTCGTTTGACAGTTGAAAAAATATGGCGGAAGCATGCTTATTACAGCTAGTGAAACATGTATTTTACAATACTTAACATGGATAATGTATGTATACGACATCAGAAATGTGTTACCGTTTTTATAATAAATTTTGTATTTGCGACCTGCTTGGGAGAAACTCTCTCAGTTACTTCTCTTTGATATCTAATCCGTATCCGTATTAACATCTTAGCCCCGCTATTCTTGCTTACTATAAGAAAATAAAATTAGCAAATCTGCTTTTCGATATGATACGAAAACAGTCACTTGAATAAAACAATATTTCCGAATTTTTCTTATCAGTAAAAAAATATTTACCGAAAAATATTAACTCTTCAACAATCGAACTGTAAAATTGTTTTATTTCTACTGTTATCAGTAGGAATTCTGTGTCGAGACGTCCCGGGACTTTTTGGCTGTCTTAAGTCCTGGGACTTTTTTGGAAAATGTCCCGGGAATTGTGACTGTGATTTATAATGTGCTAATAACATGTACATTTTAATTTTGAAAAAAACAATTCTTGTGGTTAAGAAACCCTCAAAAGAACTGATGTGTATTGAATGAAAGCAGGTGTAAGAGGGGAGCCCCAATAAAAACAGACACATGTCGGGACGTGACACTAACCCGGGGTTTTAACACAAATTAAGTATGCATATATAAAAGGGATCTGATAGAAAAACAAATGTTTGGAATTTATATTTTCATAGATGTTTCAAATACCATGTGTTTATATATCTAAATATAACTATAGCAAAAGCAAATTACAAAATATTAAAATTAAATGTTCATATCTGATGTTGTTTTATGTAAAAATGTTTTTTTCTCTATTTCACAAAGATACCAATGTCTCAATAGGACAATTAAAGGTCTAAAAGCAGTATTGTGAAGTGACGGTCACAAATTTACTCCTGACGGTGAAATTATTAAACGTTGTATTAAAAAAACGCAATTTTTACTAGATAGTGCGTACTTTCAAAGGGGGCCGAATGCATGTAATACATAAATACATACATACATACATGCGAATATTTAATTTTAATACAACTATAATTTTATTGAAGGGGAAATAAAAGTCTCGAGTCACGGGATGTCCCGGGACTTTGTCTTTATCACGCCTCGAAACTCCCTAGTTATCAGACATAAGAAAGGCGGCTCTAAGTTCAGTTTTTTTTGGATTTATTTACAATAATAATAATTTTGATATCGCTTAAATTGTTGTAAAGGATTAAATAAATTGGAAATCATCATTTTTACATTACGATTAATAAAATTATCTTGCAATCAGGCTATTAAAACGCTTATCTGATATTATTTTTTGCACACTGTCAAAAAAAAGATTTTTTCATATATAATAGGACGATTTCAGTAATTGAGATTCAAAATAAACATCAGTTCAAAATGAAGTTCTTGTTTGTGTTAGCAGCGGCTATTTTCACTGCGAATGCCAATACATGTAAGTTCCGGTTTTAACCGTTTGAATACCGCGAAAATAAATCATTAATATGTTCCAGAGATACTGCGTGTTTTTGAGAAAAATAACTTTGCCTAATATACACTCGAATTCAATATTTTAAAAACCTATATTGACTCATTATAGATGGAACTACACATATTCATCAAAATATTGCTTATATTCTATTAGAATACCAAATATTTGATTTTTTAAATGTCTTGGAAATCCGTGTTCGCTTGCATATGTTCCGGACACCCGTGTCCGCTTGGTATTCAAGTGGTTAATAAATAATAAATATTTTTGGTGAATTACTTTTTGAAAATTCATTTGAAATATAAAATTTTAAGTTTAAAGTGCGATGAATTAAGTAACAGCATTCTATGTTTAATGGTTGATTGATTGAGTTGTTCAATACTTTTCTGATATAGAGCTTTTGTCAAAACTATACGTAATATTTTGTTATTAGTTTAGCTTTATAAGATGTATCATATTATAATCTGTGCAGAACTGAATAGTTGGGTGTTTTTTGTTTTATTTTAATATGAAGAAGTATTAACATATGATTGTTTCAGTTCAATTAACTTCTGTTACGGTACTTAATATGAAATGTGTTTCGCTTGTAATATCATTATAGCAGTATTTTTAAGTCGTTTAATTATTATTATTGTGTCTTTTGAATGTTGAAATAGTAATCCATGAATTCTTACTCCAATCGATTCTAACTTTGTTTCATTTTTAATAGTTTCTTAAATTGCCTGTAGTCACCCGCTGTAGTCTAGTTGGATGGAGCTTGCTCTACCGAGAAGGTGGGTCTGGGTTCGATTCCCGGTAAGATCAATGTCAAATTTAAATTTTTCAATCTAAAATTTGAGACCTAACACATGGGTGTTTGTAATGTCAATTCACGTCGAGTTTACCTCGAGTGACTTACAATTCAAAAATTCTCATCGAGTTTTTCTCGAATGAGCTGTAATTCCAAATATTTTTTTAAATTAAAAATATAGAAAAATATATTTAAAATATTTTAAAAATATATAATCGAATAACTGATTTATTTGCACAACTTAATACTTTTAAAATTCATAAGGTAGATGGTTTATTTAATCACTTTATTAAAAATAATGCTGTTTTTACAGTTTACTAGTATATTTTATATTCTATACGTAAATGATAAAAAAAAATTCAATAAGCTTCTTTTTACTATTTTTTTTTAGCAAAATGGGTCGACTTCCGAGTAAAGTTCTCCCCAAGCGCTGATGCAGGAGTAAACGCCTTCTGGCCAGTTCAGAAGACGCTTGCAGAAGCTTTGGCAGTAGGATGGGTAAAAGTGACCACAGTGAATGCTTTGGGAGCAACGACCGTGTGCTACTCACAGACAGACGTCAGAGTGTGTCCGATTTACGATGGTAAAGGTTCCATCGCAGGAATGCAAATGGCTGTACGTATATACATATGACTTTCTACCATTATTTCTTTTAAATTATCGTGAAAAATATTGATGACGATAAGTGATTATGTCTTAGTCTATCTGGTCTTAACCATTGATAAATTGAGCTTTTTGCATCCATTCTAAATATAGTTCTAACAATCAATTATAGTGCTTAACGTTGCTGTACGATGAGATACGCCCTCTGAAATTATTATACTAATGGCGCTTCACATTACTTTAAATTAAATTTTCTAATATTTCGCAACATTGAATTTTGATGTCATCTAAAAACAATTTATGTTTGATTTTATGTTATTATACAAAACAAATATAATATAACAACTTTTTTGAAGTGCTAAATAAAAAAAAATATATACTCACACACTCTCCCGATCCTTTAATTACTGGGCGTAGCGAGAGCGATTAGTTAATCACTAGTTCTGTCCTAGCCTTATCCTTTTAGCCCTACTACTATGCAAAAAGAGAGGTTGAGCGACTGAGCGACAGTTCTCGTAGAAAAACTTCAGTTGAGATACTTCCATGACAAGGCTACATGACCCACTTTAGGAGCGGGGACATGGATTAAAAAATAAATAAAATACGTAATGAAATGCTTCTAGATTCCCCCATCAGACGTTGAAGGACACGGAATCCCTTACGACTTTAAGAATTTTGCTGTCTACGAAAAGAAGCCTATTAACGGAGTGGTCTATTGGACTTCAACATACTACATCGTGGACCCGAAGGTAATCCAATCTGGTGGAAGGCCAGTGGCTAATCCTCTCGGAACAGGACTTTGGCTGAAGAGCGGAAGCTCATACACCGAGGTCCCAACTGATTTGGCCAGCATTCAGAGTAAAACAAAATACACTTGGCAAAACTGCATTCCCAATATGGGTAAGTGAAAATTTTACGTATTTTTATAGTTCTATATAGATAGATTTTATAGTTTTCAAAAAATAAACTAATACCATTGATCTGAAATATGTGATAATAAAGAATAGACTTAGAAATTTTCTTTGAATTTAATTATTATTTAATAAATTAGTTGATTGTGACATTTCCAACTTTTCACCCCTCTCTCGAAGTCGCAATTTAGAGAAAATGAGATGTCATTATTATAAGTTGGAGTGTTTGCTAAAATATTTGTTGCAATTAAATTATTTATGTATTTGTAATCGCTCGTCTCTTAAGTTAATGAACTTATTGGTTGCTACTCTGTTCAGTGATATAGTTCAAGACGTTTTAGTAAATCAGGAATTCTACATAAAAATCCATGATAGAATTCCAAAGAAAACAATATATACGTCAGCAACTTTGCTAACTGATTTACAGGTTGTTATATGTCACTTGCAGTAAAATCTCAGAAGAACAAATTTGAATTTTCACATTGAAACAAATGCACAACCAATATGTATATTGTAAACTAGTTTTTTGGAAATAAAAGAATAACTTATTGTGATTCAATATTGAATAGTGAAAAAGATTGACCAGAGTTGAAAACGGTTATTTATTCAAGTCAGATCTCATCTGGAAATGTTGTAAAACTTTAGCATTGTTCTCAAAAAATCTATTCAAAAGTGAATCAAAATATTCCTGTCGATAGATTTTCATTTATTTTGTCGCTTCAGAAAAAGTTTAAATTGTTAAAATAATCATGCGCACAAGTGTCGAATAACAATTGTCTTATTATTTCTTCACAGGAATCCATTACTACTATAATATGACTCCTACGATGAAGTGCGAAGATTTCCAGCCTTTCTTCTTGTTGGTGAAAGACGGAAACCTTATCGGATTAGGTTGGCAATTCACGGGAAAGACCAAATTCGTCGAAAGAAACTGGTACGACACCATTGATGGACGAGGGGTTAAAACGACGGTACCTAACGGACCCACTTGCTTGTGGGAAAATGCTGACAAATACGGAGTCATCTCCGTCCATATGTACTTCGTCGATAAGCCCTGGGCTATACCTTGCAAACAATCCACCGAGAGTGTTGTGCCAATTCCTGGACTACCTTGAATAGCTGACAACATTCAATCTTTAACGAGACGATTGTCATATGATAGCGTGGAAAAATCGTTTGTTGTACCGATTCAGCGAATATTATTTTAAATATATGTAAATCATGTGTACCAATTCTATTGCCATTCCAGTTATAATATTATCTCATGTTTGATTGATATCTGATGAACAAATGTTTTTCATAATGTAAAACTGAAAATAAAAACTGTGTTGCTAAAAATGAAAATAAGTTTTTGTTTATACTTATCCTCATTCCTCAATAATATTAACACACTAGCAGGGACGTCCCGAGGGCATAGGCGAGTAGGCAGTTGCCTAGGAGCGGCAAGTGCTAGGGAGCGTGCAAATATTCACAGATTTTTAATGACTAAATATTTTTGACACGAATTTTGTTTAGAATAAATATGATGCGTCAATGTCTTTAACAAAATACCAAATTAGGACTCGATACTTGTATAACGTAAGTGCATTTTAAATTTAAATTATTATTTATAATATTTAGTGAACGTAATAGGTATTTTTCATCATTGTTGAACAATAATATGGGGTTTTGGATCATATTTATTCGTGAGAATCTTTGTCCATAAGGTACACATATATTATGAATTACCTTAAAGCAAAACGGAATAAGTGTCAAAACATTTGTTTGAGTGATTAGAGAATTCGAATTTCTATATTTGTTAATGTATTTCTAGAATAATGGGAAATAATGAAAACAAATGGGCGCTATTATAGACCTCTTCCTAGGAGCGGCACAAAGCCTAGTAGCGTCACTGCTCACTAGTGTAGAATCGCTTTCTCAACTTAACGATATTTCCACACTCAGCTAACCAGTTGCTAAACGTCAATATTTTAATTATAGTTCTACACTTAATTTCCACAAGTAATTCAATATACGCATGTTATCTTAGTTTCGCTGAAAATTTATTTCTCATTTTTTAGACCTTAGTCTTCATATTTTTGTTTTTATATCTAGAGTAATAGTGGCTCTTTTTAATTTGCGAATACAAATTACCGCGAGGAAAAGTTAATAACATGAAAAATGTGAGTGTAAAGAAGCATCTTGTTATTTTTTTAAAAAAATAATTAGGTTGTCAGACCGTACTTCTGTTTTTATCTCACGAACGAAAAACGCTCAACTTTGTGGTAAAAATATATACGAAATAGGAAACATCAAACACTGTTTTTTATCAACACTTGTATTTTAATTACACAGTGTCAACTAAGCAAGATTGAAAAAATCTTCATTTTTATTATTTAAAAACGATTGTGTTATTTACAATAGATTTGCTTGCAACTATAGACAATTTTAGCACTGATAGAATGAAATAACATTTTTTAATCATCGGATGATAGAATAGGTTACGTTTTTTCAACATTTGTTCCCTCGTAACTAAATACACAAAATATAGAATAGAATCGATGGATTCAACAGCTTCTTTATTTGAGTGCAAAAAACTTTATAATTTGAACCTTTGCAACAAAACACAATTTTTTGTTACCTGAGCTGTTGTACGGTGCGTTTTCGAGGTTGGTCACCGCTTAGTAATTTTAAGTTAATATTGAATGTTTTTTGATGATAAAAATAAAGAAATAATGATGTATGTATTAAAAATTGAGGGCAAGGTGATGAGGATAATCTTTTTATCTCTGTAATTATAACATTTATGATAAAAAAACTAAGTAATCTGGTTTATTTATTTATCTGCGATGACTTATAAAAAATAATTAATCTATAGCACAAGTAATTTTAATAACCATTATGGCACTACGAAAAACTTTAAAAACTATTATGTGATTGATTATATAGTACATGTCAAATGATTAAAAATAATTTTACATTTATTATAAAACTGAATTTATAAAAATTATGATTGTAAAAGCTACTCAATCATAAAATTACTAACAATAAAGCAATCAGGAAGCGTTTATTATCACTATTATAAAAAATACATACTTTTGTTGTACTAATTACCATTCAGTTGAGTATAATCTTAATACTTGGTAGAAAGGCAGAATATTAAAAAAATATTTTTTGTACTAATTTTAGATTCACTTAACTTTTCCGGTTCTAAGCTCAAGAAATGCGACCCCAATAACAACATTTTCTTAAATATCTATTTTAATATGGGTGATACAATGTTTATAATTAAAATATTCTTATATCATAGTTTTTTGGACCTTTTATAATTTATATAAATACGCGATAACGCGATAACGCGATAATGCGATAATGCGATAACGAGATAAGCGCCCGCTTATCAGCGATCGTTCGTAAGATAATTTGGCCGAACGCGTCAGTAGCAAACTGATATTTGTACTGGAATGACGTATTTTTTACGCGCAACTTAAAATATGATTATTTATTAAAAAAACACGGATTTTTATAAAAAAAAATGTATGAGGAATGATGCAGAGATATTTAAAAGCCCTTAGACTATTCATAAGAATAAGGCCAATAATGAGGAAACCACTGTGGTCCCTAAACGACCCTTATCGGCAGAGAAGTATTTTTCTAGTCTCCGAGCCGCGAGAGTTAATAGAATCAGGATCAGTTTCTCTCAATAATAGTAACGGCGATTAAAACCCTAAAGAGCTGAGTCAAAGTTACCCGCGTTGACGGCGTTGATTCTCTTTACTTATTTTTTCTTATCTCTGAGTAAATTTTTACACAGAGATAAGAAAAAAGTAAGTAAAAATTGAATTTTGTGTAAACAATATGATAATGTAAACATATAAATTGAGTATGACGCAAAAAATAATATAATATATTACTTTAGTATTTTACGCTTGGCTAAAACATAAAATTAATGAGAATTGTTTACGTATAAGGGTGGTCATGTGAAAAAACAGGTCTCATATTTTTTGTTGCCCCTTTGGTGGGACTACCTACACGAAGTGAAACCCTTTTTCATTTGTGTTCTTGTTAAACCAAAAAAATATGAGGACACCATCTGGTTAGCGTAAAAGCGGCTTTTAGTTGATGCGACTTATGGAAATTTTTCTTAATTAAATTAATGAATTTGGATCCACGAAGGTTTTTTGGAATATAAAACAATTATTTTTTTCTGTGAAAAAAAACTAACATTAAATTAAACAGTGATGTTTTGTATATGTAGAATACAGTAGTGTTTTAACGTTACCAATTATTTTTTAGTGTGATATTAAAGCATGAAAAATTGTTTTATTTAATTTTTGTTAAAAATTACTGCAGTGGAATCCCCAATTACACTACCCCGAATTACGGGCTGGCTTGAAATATTCGCCGCAAATCTCCCAATTGCACTTTCACATTCCATTGTCGTTGCTACGAGACGGTCGTCGGTGCGGCTCATACAGTCAAATGTTGGCTAGCGTCTGTGTATTCAACACGTGTCAGGCTATAACTAAAGGAAATCTTAGTTTTGCATTTTTTGCAAAAATAAACCAAATCCCTACTTTTGTATGAGGTTCACTCCTCCAATTACACTACCCCGAATTAAACTGTCTCGACATTAGTGTAAATGGGGGTTTTATTGTATTTTTATATATTTTTTAAAACTTTTACGTATTTATAACAAAATATGTTTATACAACGTTTTAATTTTTTTTTAAATATATACGGTGTATATGCTGTCTCTATCTTTACTTGTATGAGAAAACGTTTATTCCAAACGAAATAATTTTACTAATGGTGAGCCGTCTCTTATATTTAAAATATATATTTCTCTCTCTTTTCATCCAGTCGAATGCAGAAACTTCTATGTATATCCATTTTATAACTTTTTGTTTATTGGTAAATAATCTTACGATAGTTTGTCTGAAGATGCTTATTGAAGAGATAAAACACTTTCACAGGTAGTGTAACAGATTGTTAAATAACAAATTTAATTTATAATAAAAATGTACTTTCAAAAAATCCATTAAAAATATTCATCTTTAATATATATACTTAATTGCGAATGATATTTCAATGTAAAATGTTTGTTTCGTAAGCTCATTCCACCATTTCTGAAGAAGAAAAGGTTCCATAGTTAAAATAATATATTTTAAGCTAATAAACAACCGTATAATAAATGATTTTTCTTATCGATAACAGTAACTGAGTAATGACGTTTCAGAATCCCGATTTGTTGTTTGACTTTTATTCTTGAATGTATGCATTTTTATATAAAAAATGGTTTAATATTATTCTCTCGAAAATTTTACCCACGTCAAACATAGCGTAAAGCAAACAGCTGAAAACTGTTATTTACCAAACATTATTATTCAGTACTGCCACTCTCAAAATAGTTATGTAAATTTATCGGTTTTATTTTTTTCTTTGCTGTCTATATTTTCCACATTTAAGGTCGACAGATAAAGCAAAAACATATCTCTTCACGACTGCTAACGTTGAAAGACGTTGCCTAGTAGGTATTCTAAAACCAGAGTTTTTCACAAAGTCAAACCACATCGCTGTTAATATTCAAAACGGAAATCTACTCAAGGTGTGACTATTATAAGTCTTATTCAGGTGTCATAATTTGCCACATAGCACATTACAGTGGGACCCCCAATTACACTAACCCGAATTACGCACTGGCTTGAAATACTCGCCGCAAATCTCCCAATTGAACGGTCGCATTTCATTATCGTTACTACGAGACGGTCGTCTGTGCGGTGCATACAGTCAAATGTTGGCTAACGTCTGTGTATTCAACACGTGCCAGGCAACACGCGGACGACTGTCTATGTGTTGGAGTTTGGCGCGCTTTGAATTTTATCACTTAGTAACTAAATATTTTTTTTTTGAAAAACTAAGGGAAATCTTAGTTTTGTATTTTTTGCGGAAAAAACTAAATCCCTAATTTTGTATGAGATTCACCCCCCCAATTACACTTCCCCCAATTACACGGTCCCAACTTTAGTGTAAATGGGGGTTTTACTGTACTGTTAAAATCGAAGTGTCGATCAATCTTAATGCATATAAATGATAAAAAAAGTTAATTAAAGACAAAATGTAATAAATATTAACCAGATTTTAATTTGCACCAAACACCCTTCCTGTTGTCAACCCTTTCACAAACCTTTTTAAATCATCCACTCAATGAAAATGGCGTAATAGAAAACGGCTCGAGACCAATTCATGCAGAAAACAACCTTTATTTCCTAAACCGATACAAAGAATTGTATTCATAGAATTTTGTAGAATTATTTTTCGTTGTTAAAAGAATACTTCAAAAGCTACGTAACTTTTTATCAAAACATGATTTTATGATAGAATAATGCTTGCCTTTGTTAGTTATTGTAGGACTTCGTGTAACAGTGCTTATAAAGCTGAAATAATATTACCATTCATACTTTAAATTGTAAAATATTTTGTCTGTATTATTCAGTTCGATGTTAGAGGAAATAAAAAAAATCATCAAAAGATTAAAAATGTATAGAAAGGAGGAAATAAAGAAATCCACATAAGGGAAATCTAAGTTTTGCATTTTTTGTGGAAAAAAGCAAATCCTTAATTTTGTATAAGATTCACTCCCCCAATTACACTACTTCGAATTACACTGTCACGACTTTAGTGTAAATGAAGGTTTTACTGTAGTCGAACAAAATAAAGGGTTGTACATATACTTAAAGTATTTTTAATAATAAAAAGTAATTTACCTAACCCAGAAGGTATTTGATTATTTGAACGCGCATCTAAGAAAGATAAAAACAATTCTGCAATGGAATGTTGCTTTTTATAAAATTTACAAAATATTCTTTGAACATTCGTCTTGTAAAATTACGATGCGCTCAACTAAAAACTGAAATCGAGCCGTTCCACGTTATAAAATCTCAAGATGTCTTTTAGCATTAAGTCAAAAACGACACGGTTAAGAAATGTTAACATTATTTTCTTAATTTTATTACAGCAGATACGCAATAAGCGCTTACGGAATGAAGAATATAAATGAAGTAGATAAAGTCGCAAAGCTAACCAAAACGTTTGCATTATAATTACCTGAAACGAAAACGTTTTAAACAGATTAATTGGCTAGTGGCAAACAGGGATTCTCATTTCCCGATATAGAAGGAAATAAATACACCCATTCCGAGATCCCGGTATTTTCCCGAAAAAAAATGTAAGAACAGACAAGAAACCAAATCTATAAAACTGCAATTTAAATATTAAATAAATTAAGTAAAAAATGTATGTATTAATTATATAACAAAAACAAAACAGATATTTGGTTAGATTTGTTATAAGTATATTACAAATTATGTGATATCAACTGTGGAAAGGAAAATTAACGTAACCCACAGGTTTATCAAAACGGCTTTTTTCGATAATCACAATGTATCAAACTTGATACACGTTCTATCAAAAGGATGTAAGCTGCAAATGCCGAATTAGTATCTAAATTTAGCTGTTAAGATTGAAAAAGATGACCTTGTAAAAAATTAACCAAGAAAAAATACTGAAAAAAAGATTTTTAGTAGACAATTTCTTTAATTAATATTAGATTATATCAATTAAACACCAGTTTAGAAGTCTCCGTGCACTTCAAGGTTGTGTATAATTCATAATTTGCATATGGCCCAAAATCATCAAAATACGTTTTTTGCGCCTCCTGTAAAATTTGATATGTGTAAGTTATGTACTTTTTCCTTTTGACAGTCGATATGTAAGCACTTTTTAAATATCTGGAAGACCATTTGCGGGATTTTTTTATATTGAATAATGTATAAATCATATCTAATATAGTATTTTTATTTACGTTCAAAATGATAAGCTTCTTATGTTTCTTATAAAATAAAATTGAACTATTTTATTGTTTGCATTCATGTAGTTCATGACAAAACATGTAGTTGAACGAATTTCTGTATGTCTCAAGTTGTTCGATGATGACTCTATGGACCTTCATAATTAATAAAAATAGTACAACAGTGACAGTAGAAAACTAAAAAAACATAATATCGACCTCCCGACAGTTTGACAGATGCCAGCGTTGATAATTGTTCCTCAAAAATTTACTACTAAAATATAATGGAGGAATTATTCTCATTATGCTACAAATTTAAAAAATGCGTATTTTTTTCATTTCCCGGGATAATGTTTTTGAAATCGCGAAAAACCGGTAGAAACCAGCTTATCCCAGGATCCCGAGTGCCAGGATATAAACCCTAGTGGTAAGTAAAGGCTTACCGGTAAGACGCTCTGTGATTCCACCATTGCGCAACTCTGTCTGTGTTGCTGTTGAAATTTTGGCTGATATGGCTCCAACATTCTAAGGAAAATAAAATAATAATTTAATAAATATTAAGCTTCTATTATAAAAACTGTAAAAAAAAAGATTTTATAGTAAAACTTTTTAATTAACAGTTTTTATTGTTTTATAATTGGTGAAAATGAATGTTATTAAAAAAATTGTATTAATTATACAAATTCAATATTTTTAGGAGCATTTTTGCTCAACATTAACTAATGATAATTTAATCAATACTAAGTTTTTTAATACAAAATTAAGTAAGATTGAAAACACGGTATGACAAAAATTGGTAAAATGAATACGTAAAGTATTCATAAATTATAAATTAATGAAACTAAACTATCTATAGTCAGCGTTTCTCAAACTTTTTTCGTCGCGACCCGGTTATTTTACTATTTCTCATTCGTGACCCACTAAATTTGTTATGGCCTATAGGTAAAATAAAACAGCATATTTATGTCCATACAGTCTTTATATGTTATAATACAAAATAATGTACTCTGATAAGCATATATATAAATCAAACGTACCAATAATTTATTAATGAGAGCCATTACGAAATTATATAGTAAATAAACAGATTTATTTTAATAAATTGGCGACCCGGCATTTTGCTTTCTGTGACCTGGTACCGAGCCACGACCCATCATTTGAGAAACGCTGGTGTAAGTGTTAACGACTTCCTGTTATTAAATACTACAAATTTGCAATGGAAAACTACGGCAAATGAAAAATCAATTAAGTAATGAACGTATTATGAGTTAAAAAAATAATTCTTAATAAAATATTCAATAATATAATAAGAAAATGATAATTATCAGTTGTCTTTTGAAACATATAATTAAAGAGTGGGAGGGATAATGGTTGTCATAACACCTTCCACAACTTCTAGCTCCATACTTGCAATTATACTTCCATAGAGTGATAATCTTAGAACAAAGAAAATAAAATATCAAAACGTTGATCATTAGTTTCGCCAAGCAAAGCGCCATCTATGTTTCACGCCACTAATAAAATACATTTTTTTTTATCATGCATACGATTATTTTGAACACTTTTAAGGTGTTCACTGTCTATACTTGATAGAAAGCCATTATATATTTAAAAAATATAATATACACTTGTAATTAGTCCCACTTTTTATTAAATAAGATCAAGACCGGTTTCGCTTATGACGAGCATTATCAACTGATAAGAGAATGTAATATCAGTTGATAATACTCACGAGCGAAACCAATCCTGATATTATTAAATAAAAGTGGGAGTTAGTACAAATGTGTATTTTATTTATTAAATTAATTTTGAAGTATATTTTTTTGCTGTCCATACAAAATAAGTCTGAATGCATTATTTTTAATCTGGTTTTATGAGAGAACTTTTTAAAATTGTGGCTTATTTTGTTGGCGTAAAAATGAAAATATATATTTATTAAAATGTTTTTTTTTATCTGAAACTATTAGAATTCAAGATATGAATATATTTCACGAAAATAAAGCACAAAGTCACAAATTCAACTATGTGTATCCATTATTCAAAAATGACAATTTCAGACATATTTTATCGAAGGTGTGATAAAATATCTTACTATTTGGCATATTGAAAAAATCTCCACAAATAAATGGTAAATTAAGCGATATGGTTTTCTATTGTTCGATATACAAAAATCGGTTCCTATCCACACGGTAGAATATAAATGAATGTGCGAAATAAATCTCACCTTATTTTCCCCCAGCGGTTAAAAAACAGGGCGATAGCTGCCACCCATAACAAAAGCACCAACAACACAATAAGCGCCTCCTCCGCCCGGACAACTACGCCACTGCCGTCTGCGAAAAAACAAAATGGAGAATAAATTCACAGAGAAATATTGAAAATTCCAACATTTCTTGTTAGTAAAAGTATTCTCTGTCTTGAGACGGAATCGTCTGATTAAAATCATTCTTTTAATTTTTCTTTTTTAATATAATTTGCAACTATTACAATAATACATTAATTATTATTTTATTTTACGATGTCCGCTCCCAACGTGAAACATATGGACTCCTTATGAAGTTTGTCTCAACATAAGAGTTTGTACGAGAACTGCTTGTTACTCAGTTGATCAACCTGTATTTTTCCAAAGAGAGTAGGAATAGAAGGTTGGGGCTAGGACGGGATTAGTGGTTAGCAAATCGCTCTGTACCACTGTACCACGGACTCGATATTGGCGAATTTCGACGTTAAAAGTAAGCCTATTAAAAAATACACAATAAGAAAAACTAACACTATAATAGCTTTCAAGTATTATTTATAATAACATCTATTCCTTTTACTAGGAAAAAAAATATGTTTATAGTTATTCCGTGGTAATTGAGAAATAATCCTTCCCGTTAAAAATATTTATTGAAAGTTATTATACGATTACTCAAAAGTATATTTTTTCTGA
This sequence comes from Himalopsyche anomala, assembly GCA_031772345.1. Lineage (NCBI taxonomy): Eukaryota > Metazoa > Arthropoda > Insecta > Trichoptera > Rhyacophilidae > Himalopsyche > Himalopsyche anomala. The sequence goes on along the minus strand of CM062835.1, from coordinate 2,787,199 downwards.
TACAGCTCAATTAAAAACAAAATCAGAATATTTATATATTTGATCAGATTTTTTTTTACCATATCCGCTCCCAATGTGGAGCATATGGACCCCTAATAGAGTTTATCTAAACAGAAATGTTTCTAAGAGAACTGCTTGTTACTCAATTGCTCAATCTCTCTTTTTCCGAAGAGAGTAGGAATAGAAAGATAGGGCTAGGATAAGACTAGTGGTTGGCTAATCGCTCTTGATACGCCCCGTTCACAGGATAAGATGGTTGGGGGGGGGAGGTAGAATACAATACATCACATACATCCATGCCTTCGAACAGAAATTCATAAATCGATTGAAAAATCAATTTATATAACTGTCCGTACTGGGATTCGAACGCGTGACCTCCTTAACCGAAGCCAACGACGTTGACCACTCGACCACACAGGCGGCTAATATTTGATTAGATACTAATCTAATAAAATTTATTTTCCTGGAAATAAAAAGCTCTGTCCAATTTTCAATTCAGTACATTACACACAAAGTATTAAAATGTTATTCATTACTCGCACAAGTCTCTTCAGCGGATCAATTTTTCGAAAATCATCGTCCCATCATGGGATAGATAATTAAATTAAAACATAATTACTTTGGTAAGCTTACGCAAAACCCTGCAATACTAAACAAGGATAAGAGACTGGTTATATCTTGTTAACTAGGAAACATAAAGTGGTTTTCAAAATGTGTTTCTGCAAAAGACAGAAAATCGTAACCGCCAATTTATAAATTTTACAATTTTACAATTAAGTTTGAAAAAAAACCGGATATTATAATAAAATTGTCTGACTACTTCCAGTTCTCTCTATCAGCGTTTCTCAACCGGGTTCCACGTAGAACAAACGATAACAAGTCAAAACACTAAATTGCACTGGCCCTAAAAAAGATCAGGCGAGAGAATGAGATGACGCTCTAAAATTTTTGTCACTGATGTCTAAAGCCCATTGGCGGATCCAGAAATTGTCCCAGGAGGGGGCCATTCAAGTTGAAAATAAACATGATACATAAATAATACATTAAAAAATAGTTGATTTCAAAATAATATATCTACATAAAAATAGACAATACATAATATGAGGAGCAAACATTCAAAAAGTGTTTTGTCACAAATTTAAAAAAATGCTGTTTAATATCAGTTCTGATAGTCAATAATGAAATCTATGAATGGAAATTAAAATTAACGTTCAAAAAAAGTTTTTTCCTATAAAAAATAAATCATTAAGTTGACACGTTCATGCAAAACGTGTTTTCTCCAACACCCAAATTCAATCAAAAGATGTTTTGTCCTCTCAACCAATCACAGCGTAGAAGCCGTCATATTGGATTTGGACAAAACACATTTTGCATGAAAATTGGAACTAGTTTACTTTCTTTACTGACTGTATTTGTTAAGTTGTGCTTTCTACAAGTTTTTTTTAAATACCAAATTTATTATTAAAATATATACGATGCAAGAAGATAGTGAAGAGTAAATTGGACAAGCCAATATTGGCTCTAGAAAAGAAAAATTTCCGTGCGGCAAACGATCTGAACCCAAAAAGAAAATATATTCTACATTTAGTGGATGCAACGTTTTTACACCTTATTATAATATATTCCCAGCCTGTCAAACTGAGACAATATACTACCATTGCTTCCTCAATACAAACAGTGCATATAAAGAGACGACCATGACAACCCATTTTTTATAATTTCTGCATTGTTGTTCCTGATGCCACAAAACCGTGTCTCTATAACTGAACAGAAGAAAAAGCTGAGAAAGGAAGCCAAAAAAAGGATCATCCTTGCTACACCATTTAAAAAGTGTACAAGGAAAAGCAATCTTCGACTGTTGTGTGATAGATGTGTTTCACAAAATATAAAAGATATTATTGCCCAAACAATAATGCATTTCATATTCACGGCTGAAACAATAATAAAAAAGTCGAACTGTTTTTCCCTGTACACTGTCATAGCTATTTACTAGCAGTCCATGTTTTTAGCTCAGCAGATAGAGTGCGATATGAAAAACAACCCATTTTGATTACGGAAGAATATCAAGAAGTTTATAAGCGAATTGGCCAGGTCGATTTGATTGGCGAAGATTGGGAAATAATGGATACTAAGTCCCTGAATAAATTATATAAAGACTTCTAATTCTTAAGTGATGTAAAACAAAAATCATGAAAATAGAAATAACACTACTCGGCAAAAATGTGAATTGTTCAGAGGAAATAAAAAAGATCATTATATTTCCGATAACGCAGAAAAATACAGTTGCTAAGTAAAAAAAGGCATATTGTATTCTCATTTGCAATGATTCCAACCAAACAAGCTGCTATTATCTCATTTAATATCACAAAAAAGAAAAAATAATGTTTGACGATTGGCAGGAACATGAAAATAGAGGACATGTAGCGTGGTACAAAAATACAGTATATAAAAAAATATCCTATGTGATGATGGAGCCAGAACTTTAAACTATATAACAATATGCAGTGCTCTTCTTAAAAAAAAAATGCCGGAACTCAATTTTTGTGAAGCTTTTTTTTATAATTCATCTCCGTTCTCAATTTGGACTAAATGGTTTCCTAATAAAGGTATCTCAAGATTTTTTTACGATAACTGCTTGTTAGTCAGTTGCTCAACCTTCCCTTTTAAAAAGAGTGCGGATAGAAAGATGGGGATAGAACCGGACCAATGGTTAACTAATCGCTCTCGCTTTACCTTGGTCTTACCTTAGTTCTAATAATTCATTGTTTACCATTTTTACGTTTTTTGGGAGATTACGATTAAAAGAAATATTTTCAAACGTCTTTCGATAGGAAAATTAAAAAGTTTTCAAAGGAAAATAAAAATTGATTGGAAACATTAAAAATATCGAGAAAAAAAGTGCTGGAACGCCGTTCCACCGCATCATGTGGGAAAAAAAGCATTGATAATATGTATATAATTGTATTCCCAACCTTTTTTGGGTGGAAACCCCTTTTTATAAAAGCCATGTGACCCGCGGCCCCGATGCAATTGAAAAGGGCATTTTTTTAACAAGGTAATTTTAGATTAGAACTATTTTCATTATGTATATAGACAATACAAAACTTCCGCTACCTGTCAGTTCGAGTGCATTCGCGCACTGGATAGCACCAGAAGATGCCGAGAGGCGAAACCCGGGTTGTGTTCTGCCAAAATTATAATGGAAACGTACATAATGAAAATAGTTCTAATCTAAAGATAAACTTCCATCAAGCACCTTCAGTCGAGGTTCAAAAAAGGTAATTTTAGTTTTGTTATTCAAATCCAAAATCGAAAAAAGTTGGCGACCCCAGAAAACCCGTGCTCTATAATATGAATAAAATATAATAATATTAATAACGATATAACTAAAAACTCTTAATTTTCATTCAAATAGTGTTTTGTCCACAAGTTTCATGCAAAAAGTGTTTTGTCCAAATTTCAAACCAAAAAATTAGCTAATCCAAGATTTCTAGATTATACAAAATACGTAGATTGAAATTCATTCCATAAACAGTTTAATTTTAATAACATTTTTTTAAGAACTTGGGCTACGTTATCAAATGACACGTTTTTCATCATTTCCCAAGTTCAGCATTTGTGTGACAAAACACTTTTTGAATGTTTGCTCCTCAATTATGTGTGTATTCTATAAAACAGTAAACTAAACAATTAAAGACCCCATTTTACAATAAACTTTTGATAAAACAGAAAAATGGTAAAAAAAAATCTTCTCAGGGGGGGGGCATGGCCCCCATAGCCCCCCCCCCCCTTGGATCCGCCAATGCTAAAGCCAGCGGTCGGCCTACTCATTAGTCAACTGAGGCAAATATCAACTTTACAATGATTGATATTTCTTTTGAGAGCTAACTTTTTAAAAATTTAAACTATATATTTAAGTACATTGTTATTAACTTGATTAGGGTACTCTTAAGCTGAATTTTGCTTAAAACGTTCTCAATCTGATTGAGGTACATTCGCTGAGATTGTCCCTTCAAATTCAAAGTTTTAAGACCGAAAACAGACTTATGGGTGTGGGACACGAAATTTCAATCGCACAGTGTGTGGTATTTTGTGGAAGAGTCACACTCAAGGGGGCGAAGAGCCACACTTTGCTGACTACTTACTGCCTTAGGCGATATTAAACGATTATTGGCTTAACTATCACACAGTTTACCGAATTGTGTCGCTTAAGTGTTTATGCCGATTATGGGTCAATATTATTCGATCAAAAATATTTGATACTCTTTAAATTTTCAAAAGAAAAATAAAACCATAGTAAAAAAAAGAAATCAAATACTTTATGAAAAAATGTTTTAACACAAATCCATAAATGATGTTTTGAATTCCCATTCATGAAAAATAACGACACAGCGGTAACGCTCGGCTAACGATCTCCATTATTTACTACAAAAATACTTTGTCGTTAAAAGATGGCGCAGAGTCACAGCTCTTTATATTTGTGCAAACAATGAAAAATATTGCTTAAGCATTATATATTTATTTGTATTGAATTATGATAAAACCAGTTAAGTGGATTTTGTTTTGATTGATTAAAAATGATACTCAATTTTAAGGTGTTCACTGTAAAATTTTGGTGGAAAGGCAATATATTAAAAATCAAAATACTTTTGTTTTAATTCTATATTATCTATAATGTCGGGTCCTATGGCGCAGCGGTTAGCGTTGTGGGTTTCACAGGATCGAGTCCCAGTACGAGCAGCATTTTTCAATTTCTGTTCAAAGGCATGAGTGTTTGTAATGTCTTAATTTCCCTCACACTCTTCCTGTCCTTCAATAACTGGCGAAGCGAGAGCGATTAGTTAACCATTAGTTCTGTCCTAGCCTTATCATTCTATTCCTACAACTCGCTCTGAAAAAGAAAGGTTGAGCGACTGAGTAACGAACAGTTCTTGTAGAAAAACTTCTGCTGATATACCTCCATTAGGAGGCCATATGCTACACATTGGGAGTGGACACGAATTAAAAAAATCTATTATAGATCAGAAAACATTTTGCTCATTATCAGTTGATCGCACGCGACCTTCCTGATTCTAATTTATGCATAATACATCATTGTATATCATAACAAAGAGTGTGAAAATGATTATCATTGGTAAAAGTTTGTCAGTCACTGCTTTTCTTTGTTCTAGATTCAAATGATGTAAATCAACCCGGGAGGACTGTTTTAAGTACCAAGTGATTAATCTTGTTCCCAGTTAGGGTCGTCAAAGTTTGACTCAATTGCTACATTCCAAGTGGTCTCCAGTAAGCTTATTAAAGCCAATCTCAATTTAGAATGGTTGAATTATATTTTCAAAGACAAAAAGAGTTAGAATGAGACAGCTGAGTTAATTGTTTGCTTTGTTTGGAGCTTTCCTTTTAACGGTTGTCGCATAAAACGTAATAAAGTCACATTCAATATTTGCTTTGATTTGTTCGTTCTTTTTACAAAACGTGCTATCTCAATTTTGTTTTAATTGTTGTTGACAAAGAAAGGTCATGAAAATAAAAATGAAAGTTTTTTATGTTATTTTATTATACAGTCTTTAAAAGAAGTAAACTAAAAGAATCAACATCTGTTCTAGTTTTAATGTGCGTATTAGTAATCTTGAGAAAGCATTACTTTAGACGTTAAAAGAATAATATTTTTTTCATATTATAATAATTTTATAGTCTGGTATTTAAACTGTTAAAATCTGTATCAAATTATATTTTAAAAGCCAAAAATTAAACCATGTTTTATTATTTTAATAATAAAAAATATTCCTTTGTACTTTATTCCACTTTATTTAAGAGGTCAGACCAGTTTCGCTCATTGTCAACTGATAAGAAAAAAATTTAGACAGTGCTATTTATACAAAAATAAAAATATGTAAACAACAATTGACATTGAAAGAAAGAAAAGTGACTCTATAATTACACAAAATTTAAATGATTAACACTTCGATCATACAATTAAAAAATCATCATAGATTAATAAATTTTAAGTGGTGACTGATGAACATAAAAAAAAATTGGAAAATTTTTAACAAAGTGATATAAAATTCTACATTACTAAAGAAAATAACCTAATAATAATTTTGTGTTTTTCCCGCTTCCAAGTAACAAGTATGTGTACTTTAACAAAATCAACCATGAAGATTCTGAGCTTTTAAATAAAGTGGAATAAAGTACAAAGGAATATTGTGTTTTTATTAATATAATGCCTTTCCACCAAATATTGACAGCGACCACCCTACAAGTGATCATATTTTATTACATTAAAGATTCTGCAAGTATTTATAGCCATTACTATAATTAAAATAGCTATAATAATAATAATCAAGGACTAGAATCTATGAACACAAACATTGATTATTTGTATCCATAGCTACGGATATATTTTTATATCGAAAACAAAGCAAAATAAGTAGACAGGCGTATTTGCTTAAAACTCACCAATAATCTTTAATAATTATAATGTAATAATATATAGCTTGATTTTAGTAATTTTGTATTATGTTACTGAAACAGAATTAATACATGACTTATTTTCATGTTTTGAGCTGAATAAGCAATAATAGGTTTATATCAAAACGAAGATTTTCCAAGAAGTATGTGAAAGCTTTCTGATATTATTATTTGAAATCTTTACAACATAAAATAACGAACTGACTTAAGGTAAGCGGATAAACTGCCTTTGGGGACTTAGAAGAAAAATTTCGTTCTACGAAAACTAACTATCTTCATCAAAAATTGTAGTTATTATATTTATACATAAAAAGGGTACGATAAAGTTTTACATATTTTATTATAATTTTGTAAGAAGATTTTGACAATTTAAAAATGTATTGTGCCTATCACAATGAAAGTTAAATAAATACTTTTGATAAGTTTTTATAAAAGTTAGAAAATAAAATTACAGTTAAATTATTTTATTTATGTTCATAAAATTTGAATTAACTTGGAACTCCATTATTATAAGATAAAGTAAAACACGATTAAAAACTAAAAAAGTTCTTATTGTAATTTAAGATTTCGGCTAAAAAGGTGCTTGGTGGAATTTCAGTATTAAAATTGTGTACAATCACACATACTTTGCCACTAACGACCCGGGTTTTACCTTTTTCGTCAGTTCAAAATCATCTATGCACAATTTCTGAAGATACCGTAAGGCGAAACCCAGGTCGTTAGTAACAAAACTTGTGTGAATGTAGAAAATTTAAGTGATTTAAATTTAAGTTATAATTGAATTGAATGCTTTTCTGGAATTAATTTTATTCTTGTTATTATGTGTTTTTTAAATTTTATTCGTTGACGTGTAATGCGTATTTCATATTATATATTTAACGTTAAAGTAGGACTATAGACTTATCAGTTAGTTATTATCAATCCCATTTTTATCGATTTCTGTTAGAAGGCATGGGCGTTTGCGATATCTTAATCTACCTCCCACCTTTCCCATCCTTCAATAACTGGGTATAGCGAGAGCGATTTGTTAACCACTAGTCCTGTCCTAGCCGTATCCTTCTTTGAAAACGGAAAGATTGAGCGACTGAATAACAAGCAGCTCTCGTAGAAAAATCAGTTGAGATACATCAATAAGGAGGCCATATGATCCAAATTGGGAGCGGACGTGGATAAAAAAATAATACAAATCCACTACTTGATTTTTATATGAGTGTCTTGTATCACGTAAATTATTTTTCAACAATGTCCATTTTTAATGTTGAATATTTAAACAGAAATTGATTTTAAAATAACTAATGGCTATTAAATACATTCAAATATCTTTTTAATATGATAACTATTAGTAGAATAACCACTCTTGCTACAATTCATTTCTATATTCGGACGAGTAAATAGAAATATATGAACACATCATATTAGCCAATACATTGGAATACAAACCCATAAATCGATTAAAATATCGTATGTATGGATATGTCATCCAAAATTAAACACTTTAATACATTTTAACACAACAGAATTCGACGATTTCTCGGCGAATTAAAATCAATTAAAATCATTTATTCATTGTAGTTCCTCTCTTAACTAAACCTGTAAACTGTACGAACATTGTTATGTCAAACTATTGAATAGGAAGTAAAATATATTCATATTTGTAACTGTACATACTAATAATCGTATTATTTGAACTGATTATGCACAGCCAAAGTTTATGTTATGTTAGTAAACAAACATAGTTTATTATTATTCAAGCAAAATCGCATGCAAAGTTATACCGCTAAACCCAAGAGAGAAGCTCTACAAATACTGACAACTTGGTAAAACAAACCGATATTTTGTTGCATTATTGTTGCTTAAGTGTAATTTAATTGAGAAATCAAAAGGACAGTCTGCTATGTAATTCCTACAATATATTAAGAGGTACTAAAAAAAAAAAACTAATCAGTTATATTATATTATAATCATAATCTATAAAATTAATTGTATACGAAGTAGGACGAATACAAAAATCATAACATATGAGCTCTTGAGAGTGTGCCAACCAGTACATCGTCTTTATTTGGTGTTTTGTTGGATTGAATATTTTTATTTTACGGAGATAACTATTGCAATGTGTTTTAAATAAGCTTACTTCACTTTCACGATACTTTATAAGTGATGCAAAACCTTTACTTTCTAGCGGGCCGCAAAGAAAATGATTTCAAGCACGCTCAATCGTTTTTTATACAGAACATATGTACGTTTCATGTGAAACAGCCTTAAAACCGTGTAAAAAAGATTAAGTGAATTTAGATAAATGAGTAATAGGTTCCATTATATTATTTTGACCGTGTTATTTCGAAAATAAATAAGCCATGCAAAAAATGATTAGAAGTACTTGCTTTTTAAAAAATCGTTTCATGGGAGAATATGTATGTTTCATTTATATGCAAGTTAATGTAATCTTGGTCTTTGTTCATTTTTAACTTTTTTTAAAAATTTGACATAATATTTGTAAGCCTGTTTCTATGAACCGATTTATTCTCCTCCATTGAAGAAAAAGCTTGCTTACTAAATGTTTTACGTGAAAAAAATTTGGTTGAGAAAAAGATTTAAGGGCCGCCACAAAATTCAAAAAAAGGCCGTGATTTGTGCATCACTGCTTTAAAATGTGTAGAATATTACAACGCATCTAACTTATTTTTTCTAAAATACCACTTGGCTCACTTCACCTCTAATGGGCCCAATTATTTACATATTTCTTCACAACGCTAACCTAATCTACTTTTATAAAAAAAACTCTAATAAATTACGCGTTTTTAAAGTACAAAATAAAATACGGAAGTATGCAATGTATTCCATAAAAATGCAACATGATTTTGAAAGGATTGAAATTTTCATATTTAAATTTTGAATGTTTGTACTATTTTTTTCAGATAAATTTAGTGTCCACTAAAGACTTGATTTTAAAATAAGTTTTCATTATCACATGCACAAGTAATTTAAAATATAATATTAAATGTTAGGTATAACTGCTAGAGGCAGCACTTTCAACACGTGAGCTAGAATAAAATAAAAAACTAAATACAGAAAATACTTCACTGGTAATTTACGACTAGATATGCCAGACAGAAACACATATTAAAATACTTACCATGAATAATGTAAACGATTTTAATTCCAGTGGTTGGACAATGACTGCCGTTGAAAATTAATGCCATTATAATGCCCCTAGTTTGTTATTTGACTCACGCAAATTATTTTACTATTGTTTAGAGCAAGTGTTTAAAGATGATGTTGTGTATATAACCTTAAGAAGGAGTGATATTTTTTAAAACTTGAAATTGCAGAAAAAAATATTATCGTATAAATAAATATTCTATTAATAACAGCTCCAGAGGCTTTTGATTATTTAAAGCAGCACGAAATACCGTAATTGACAGGATGCGTTAATGCTGTACATATATTCAAAATATAATTATTTCCGCTTCATTGAAATTTTAGATTGAATTATACTACCCTAAATTTGAATCATTCAAATTATGTACACTCCCACAGATTTTGTCACTAACAACCCGGGTTTCGCTTTTAGGCATCTTCAGGTGTTCAAGTGCACGGATGAACTTGAACTTACTGTCAGTTCAAGTTCATACGTGCGCTTGAACGCCGGAAGATGCCGAAAGGCGCAAACCGGGTCGGTAGTGACAAAATCAGTGGGAGTCTAATAATTTGAATGATTCAAATTTAATATTGAAATTCCACCAAGCACCTTCAGTCGAAATCTTAAATTATATACTACCCTAATTGTTCCGACAGTGCCAAATTGGTGGGTCTGTTAAATCGTTAATTAAAACGATTGATCCTTTTTTTCACTTAAATAAGTTAAAAGATTTCAATTAAATTTATTTAATTCTTCGATGGATTCTGCGGTAATTTTGTGAAAGCTCACTTTAAATACAAAATTAAATTTGATAACTGTATTATTCCCCTTGGGTTTTAGAATGTGACAAGCATCATCAGATCATCGTAACATTTACAAATAAACTAAACATTGAGTTTAATTTTCATGTCATAAATTACGAATTAAATTTCGGAGTTTGTCCTTTTCTACTGGACGAAGAGAGGCGGTAAGATACAAACATTGATAGTTATAATTCAAAACTAATTACATTCATTATGTGTGGTAAATCCCAATGAAAACATATTCGACAATGGTGATCCACTATCGTATTTAAAATGTTGTAAACAATAAAAAATAATAATGAATGATGAAATGAACTAAAATTGTATTTCCAGGCAAGATTTTTAGTTTTGTTTTGGTAATGTAATTTTAGTGATGTTTTGACAAAATAAAAGATAAATCTTAGAGTATATGTAAAAGAAAATATTACAGTTTTATTTGATATATCTATTGAAGAAAGTAATCTATGACTAAGGGTTAATAGCAACAATCCTACCGTCAAGGAGAGGGTATCCATCTGTTGTGTTTCTGTCATCAGGACCAGTCCTGACGCTCACTTCTACCTCGGCAGGAGGACCTTCGACGCTTTGATCCCATTCTGCAATAAGCGAAAGATTCATAATATATATAATATACAAAATATATGTCTTTAAGTATCGTAAATGTAAAGTAAAACTCAATAGTTTAGAACTTCAACTGAAGGTGCTTGATGGAAATTTAATGTCAAATTTGAATTATTTTTATTCTGTATACTTCCATAAATTTTGTCGATAATGACCTGGGTTTCGCCTTTCAGCATCTTCTGGTTTTATCAAGTGCACGAATGCACTTGAACTGACAAAATTTATGGAAGTGTACAGAACAACAATAATTCAAATTAACTCAATAGTGTTATCTGTCTAAAATAATATAAAAATACTCAACATTCCAAAACACCAAGTAAAGGCGTGATTGCATTTCAAAGTCAAATAGAAAAGTTTAACCATTTTACTACTTGGCTCACTTCAGTTCTAGAGGCTTCATAATGATTAATGATTTTGATTTTATTTAACACAGTATTGACGTCTATATAATCATCACTATCAAGATGTATAAAACATTTTCTTTCCAGTATCAATTTTATTATTTATCTTTTCTTTAACTTTATAAAAATCTATTCTTCATGCCAAATAATAACGAGAAATTTATTGGTTTCATATATTTCATAAAACAAAGAATTCAATTTATATCTTATATATAAAAAATGAATGTTTGTTTGTTCGTATTGTATGCGTTTCCACACCGCTCATCCGATTCCAAAAAAACTTTGACACACTTTTTGCTTGCACTTCCGAAAAGGTTAAAGGCATAGTAAAATTGGCTTACAGTAGGTCTTATATATATAAAAAAAATGTTTGTATGTCTGCCATACAGTTCATTTTGACAGGGTACGCTTGCACTTGCGCGAAAGTCATAGTACAATTAACTTACAGTGGGTCGTGCTATAAACAATCGACACCAAATTTCAAACGAAAAACAGACAGAAAAAGAAGAAATGCACTTAAACAAACATTTTCTTTCTTTAAGTGGCATTGCAACGCTTGCAGTAAACCATCTAGTAAATAATAATAAAAAAATACTTCTACTATTCATTAGAGATCAAAAAAATAAGCAATACCAGTAAGATACGACTGGTGATGACAAAGCTAAGAGCTGTCTCTACCCTGCTGTTAAAATTTAAAGTTATAAAGAAGTGGGAGAAATTAAAGCATACATTTTAAAATTACGAATAAAGGATTTCATTAAATATTCACAGAAATCAGACATCCTACCCAAGCTATCCAAACCTTCATCAAAATATTCAAATTAGTTTGATTGTATTGTTAAATAGTCATTAGTATGGAAGTTAAGTAAATTCACTTGTCAGTCACGACGATTGTAATTAACATATTGGTACGAGGGCTTCCAATCCCGGGATCAGGGATCCCGAAATCTTGTGATTTTGATCAATTTGGCGATCCCAAAAGATTCCGGGATTTTACCATGACATGTAAAAAATTATGATATAAATACTTCCCGACTTACAATAATATTTAATAGTAAAATAATTCTTTTGAGTGTTCTTCATTTTTTTATGTCCACATGTTTGTCTAATACCTACATAATTAAATTCAGTAGCAATATATTCCCTTTAAGGACGGATGAGTGGTATCCAACAAGTGATCATTCTGTTATAATTGTAAATTGACGATTGTTTTTATTGTTAAATAATTTAAACTGTCATTAAAAAGCTAACAAAATATTTTTTCCGATTTTAGACTTATGTTTGTTTTTTTTTATTCCTTCGTAATTGGTTGTCTAATTATCGACGTCTATGGTCTAGTCCAGAGGTGAGGAACCTTTTCATTTTTAAAGACCACATTCATTTATGTCATTTAACATAAAGCCGCAGTAAAGAAAACTTTGACACCCCCCCCCCTTTTTTTCCGACTGTCCAACATATAATGGGTTTATGATTTTTTTCCAAACGCTTGCATATAGTTTTTTGATCAAAGTGAATATGTTAATCAAGTCAAAAGGCCGCATCAGAGTAGCCAAGAGACCGCAGGTTCCCTTCCACCGGTCTAGTCGAACGACTATGGATTGATCTCAAGCAACTGTGGCTTCATAATAATTAAAAAATTGCGCATTGGCCGTTAGTTATCAGGTCAAGCGAGAGGGGGATTATGTGGGATGGAGGTTTATAAACAGTGGCGGGTGGGGCGGCGGGTCCATTCCTTAACGTTTGGTGAACGATTCAAATTTCAGCATCTTAAGTTTTATAATATTACAGTATTTTAAGCAGATGTATCATTTAGCCATATTTTTTTAATTTTACTTAACAGCTTTATAACCAGTCAAGTTGCAGTTTATATATTTGGCCATATAAAAGAATGTAAATTTTTAAATAAAGTAAAGAAGAAAACCTAAAAAGTGAAAAAATCAGTTTTAACCGTCGGGCATCACCGATGTATTTTGAATAATTAATGGCAGTAATATGAATATGTTTTTTTTATATTCATTTGTCATAAAGGTTGACTTTTTTGTTTATTAATGTAAACAAAATCCTCTGTTTAAATCAGTTTTCATTTTTTCGTCTGTGTTATCTCAAATAAACAAATATTTGTTTTCAACTAATCTAAGATCATAATCGATATCAAAAATAAATATAAAGTATAAAACTTAAGCAACACGCCCCGAGCGTTGACTATTAAAAAACTGCAAACGGCATTATAAGTAAATTTTTGCACATCTCTAGTTAGCCGAATACTATTTTAAAGATTGTTTCGATACTTATGTTCAATAAGTATTTTTTAAGTAGTGTTTTAAAAATAAAAATAATCAGCTTAAAATTTTTTCGCTTTGATCATATTTATTTAAAAAGTTAAAACAAGTTGTCCTAACCAAGCTATCTATATTTTATAAAAAATGGTCATATTTACTACATACTTAGAATGCAATTAATTTCTATCATTTAAGATTTAGATTGGAGGTGTTTGGTGGAATTTCAATGCTGAAAGAGGAAACCCAATTCACACAAGTGACAAAACTTGTGTGAATGTACATAATTTGAACGATTCAAATCAAAGGCAGCAATCTTCATCAAATCAATAAAAAAAAACAATCTATGGATGCAGAGTTAAAGAGCTAAAAATTTTTTAGCTTGTGAGCTGATATTTCAGTAAAAAATCTTTTTTTTTTAATTCGCTATAGTAACAAATTTGGCCTCTTCATTCTTAAAGTTGTATTGAATTCAAAAGCCACGTGAGAAAAAATGTTTTCAGCACATTTGATAAATTTATTGTGAATCAGAATATTCTACTGTAAGGTATAGCACACATATGTAAATAAAAATAATTATTAATGTGTTTTTAGTTTTTTACGTTTTTCCGTGGTAGAGTGCTGTCTTTGCTTTTGACCCCTTAAATTTATATTTATTATTTCGATGTTAATATACATCAAATCAAATTTCTGAGTTTCAAACGGATCAGTTATTTTTTTACAAACCTTTTTTCGAAATAGTCAAAAGTTACATGACACGCCAATTGCCATTACATGGCACATTGTTTATTTATTTTTTCTCTTTTATTCATTTTTTACCCTAAACTCAATATCATTGTTTGAGTCCATTGTACTCCAAAGTAGTGATAGAGAAAATTCCGTCTAACACTAGTTGAAATAAAAGACAAAATATATTATATGTATTATTAGAAAAATGTCAAATAAAACAAAAAAATAAACTTCTTCTACATCATTTAAATATGGTATATTCAATCGGAAGCCACACAGCTGGTAATTTATTAATTTACGTACGTATTTTGCGAGTAACCAAACAATAAAAACATTTCAACTTTTTTTGTTTGGTGATTGTTTCCTTCTTGGTGTAGCTAAATATAAATTATGTAAGACATAATAACCTGGAAATTACCAATCGACAACAGTTCGACGTAAATAAAAGTTTTACTACCGTTTGCAATTATTATTCCCCTTCGATGTATTATACCCTAGTATTATAAAAGACCGTATGCTGGGAAATAATAAGGGTTTCAAATAAAAGTTATGCTCGGTCGTCTTTATAATGAAGCCGTAAAAAGAAAAGCGGGAAAAGAAACGGCTAAAAATAAAGACATCTGCCCTTAACAGATGAAATGACATAGGGGCGCAACCGATCGTAGTTCACGTTCAAGTTACTTGCATCAATAATTGTGATTGCAGATTACTCATTTTGTTTTGATATACGGTTTTATATTATTCTTTGGTTTTGTGCACATGTTAGCTTTGAAAATTGAGCTGCCAGTAGCGTTGCTGAAAAAGCTATGAAATTGACAACGAAAGTTTTCTAATAAGTAAAAAAAAAAACAGTTCACCTAACAAAAAGATTGACAAGGTCCAATAACTGATTTGGGATCTCCAATTTTTTTCTTATAAAACAACATGATTGTTTTTTACTAAGCGTCAGTTCAAGTTCATCCGTGCACTTGTACGCCTGAGATGCCGAAAGGCGAAACCCGGGTCGTTAGTGACAAAATCTGTGGAGTGTACATAATTTGAACGATTCAAATTCAACATGATTGTGTTAAATACTGCTTTATAACACGCATTACAAGAATTTATCTATTTTTTTCACAAATATTTAGATCGACTAAGCATAAAAAATCAAAAATTGATTGTTTATGTAGTGTAAAGACGATAAATCATGATGAACCTGTGTATTGCAGCAGTATCAATTTGTTATTGTGATTAGTTTGACATTTTTTTTAAAAAAATACAGTGGTTTTCTTTCGTATATTATATTGATTGGCAGACATTTAAAATTTGTAGCTAAATTAATTGTGTTTAAATTTTTATTAATCATATAACCGGTAATATCAATTGTTTTATTTGTTTATGGCCTTAAATGGCAACATTTAAAAAAAACTAGTTTATTGTAAAGCAGTTAATAGACTGGGCAAACCATACCGTTTTTGCAATGACACCATGGTGGGATAATTGTTTTATGCGGCGAAGATAATTTGAGAATTCAGTTAAAATAAACGCAAAGTAAAATATCAAACAGTACAAGTCAATGGAATACTCAAGCTGAACCTTTTTGGTTAAGTGTTGGAATTCAATCAGACGAAAGCAATCGTTTCACGAGCGCTTAGGTCTACCCAGATAAACTTCAAATTAGGCCGTAAGTACGTACAAAATTGAAACAAGCAAGTAATATTGGATGGAAAAAAAGGCTGGTACAAATTATGAACGCTTGAAAACAAGCAGCTGTTACCTAAAATCGAGCTGAGAGTTTTGTAATTTAGTTATTTTTTAACCGTGCCTACTGCTGTGGAGCTCTACTTGATTACAGTTTGTTTTTACGAGAACAGGTTGTTATTCAATAAACCTGCAAATTAAAAAAAAGTAAATATAAAAGAATGAGGCTGAAAAATAGCTTATCCTTCTACCTACACTCCGTTTTAATTAATACAAGTCTAACAGGGTAAAAATAGCAACGTATTTAGTTCTACAGTTTTTAAATTTATCATCTGATAGCTATTTTGGCTTTCGCAATCGTCAGAACTATCTGCTTTCTTGAGCGAACTTTCGGTGAAAGCCGAAGTAGCTATCAACTAATAAATATAAAAAACGGTAGAACTAAATACGTTGCTATTTTTACCCTATTGTAATTAGGGATTCCAACTATTCGTCATTTTCAACTATCCGGATATCGAATAGTAAAATTGAAACTATCCGGATATATCCGGATATCCGGATAGTTTCAGTAAGTATGAACATAACAAAACATTACTACATGTATAAATTTATGTACTAAAATAATACATTAAAAACGAGTTCATTCGTAATATAAGTCATTTATTCATATTTTAAAAATAAGACAGCATTAAATATACCATATTTTAAATTTGATCTTAATTTAGTTTTAATTTTTCCTGCTGTTGAAAATACTCGTTCCTTTGCCATTGATGTTGGTTTTATTGTTAGAAGTGTTTTAAACAACACTAATATTATGAGATTTTAGATGATTTATCATAGGAGTCGTTGAAGATCCTTTGCATCCAATAGTTTTCCCACATTTATTTATTACACACCGCTGACTGCAAATTATTATTTTTTCTCATAAAATCAGTCCATCCATACTACGAGCGTCTTGACATGGCTAAAATTTTATACAAAATTATTTAAATTTTAATAAACAAGGAATTAAAGGCTGCTTTTGTAAATATGTAGACAGTCTCGATTGCTTGGTTTTTAGTAATGAATTGTAGAACTCCCACGCAAATGAAGATGTTTCACGATCAAAGTTTCATGATCAACTGATCCTGACTAAGTCATTCACCACTTCTGTAATGCCTTAGATAGAGAAAATAAACATTTCAATACTATTCCATCATATTAAAATATTGATAATTTGCAGCGGTATTTCTTCAATGAATGAAATTTCGGCATTAAAGGTTTTTTTTGCCTCGAGTCCGAGCTGATTCGTAGAACTTTTAAGTATTAAGATAACAAAATAAGATATTCATAATACCCGAGTTTGGGGAAGGTGAAAAAAAACACTACTCCTAAGTAATTGTTTCTCCCAGGTAGTAAATACCCCAGTATTCATATCATCTTACGTCGATTTATTAAAATATTTAATTTAAAATTATAACGAATAGTATCCGGATATTTTCCCAAATATCCGGATATTGAATAGTTAAAAAGGGCCGGATATATCCGGATATCGGATATCCGGATATCCGAGTTGGAATCCCTAATTGTAATGGAGTTCTACCAAGTTAATGCCAAGTCAATCAATAATATTAGTTTCCCTTTTACATACACATTGTAAAACCTTAAGCGCACGAAGCTGGACATTAAGATAACGATTAGCTTACAATCAATAATCTACAATAATATAATATTTCAGTTGACAATGCTCGCAATGAGCGAAACCGGTCCTGACCTAATTAATAAAGTGGAATGAAGTACAAAGGAATATTGTGTTTTTATTGATATAATGCCTTTCCAGCAAGTATTGACAGTGAACACCCTAAAAGTGAATAATATTTTCGGTTGATTCGGCGGTAAATTTGCGAATGTTTATTTTTAATATATATAATTGAATTTGATGACATTGTTACGCCAATTGTTGTGCTACAAATTGAGATACGTGTTTTGCCTCTTTAAAGAGTATCATCATGCTGGTCATCGAAATATCATTGTGGAGGATATCATGGTCCGTCTCTTTCAAAGCGAGTAATTATCACAGTTTGTTCTTATTAAATTTATAAAATACTTACTCTCCTACCTATATGGTCTTTAAAATAAGGCATATGGTGACAAAATAAGTTAAATAATTGTTCTTTACTAATCTTCTATCAATATTTTTTTAAAAAAACGAGAAATTGACAACATTTTACAATTGATTTACTGATACTTTCATTGATATGCTCAACCAAGATGTTATATGCTCAAAACTGAAGCGTTAATGATTTTTATAAATAATATTCTGAAATGGAAGTTTAAAAAAGTTTAAAAAAAAAGTTCAAGTGTCTAGATTTTCATGCTCAGATATACATAGGTTTTACGAAATACGAAATACGAACTAGAATGTCTTTATTCTTCTTCTGTGATATGTATAAATCACGTAAAAATCATTTGTAAGGGTTAGGCCGCAAAAAAGTGCGAATTTATGCGTCTGACGTATTTTTTGCTGCCACCGCCCCTTCGTGGAACAAGAAACCCAGAAATCAATGGACTGCAAATAGTGGGAAGTGTACGCAAAAAAAATGGATTATTGGATTAAATTGAATCAAATCCATTTATGGCAAACCAGTTTCACAGTTGGGTGACATGGGTAAACTCCGGTAAAAAAAAACATTGTGTTAAAATCGGTTGCTAAATCTGTATTTGTTTCTGCCAGTGTCTCACAAATGTCTGACTTGTCGGAAATTTTCATGTAGAAAACACAAGTATAGCACTAAGAATGAATAATTTTGTTTAATTAAAAGAAGTGACAATTTTTTTTTGATTTTGTGGTTTGGGCAAGTCTGATTCTAATTCACTCACTTCACTTCACAAGAAGTAGCGCGAACCAAGTAATCAAATGGAAAAACTTTTTTATTGAAATGCATTAACGTCTTTACTTGGTGTTTAAATGAATTGAATATTTTTATTTTCGTAAGAACTATTCCAATATAAATTTACAGAGTTTATTTCACGTTAACGATAATTTAAGACGTGTATTTGAATGAATCTAATTATTTTTTTCCCAAATACCGCATGTTTCTCTTCACCTCTCAGGGGTTTATATGATCGTTTTTAACCACGCATATAAACCATAAATATTAGGTCAATTAAAGTTCCGTAAAACAGCATACAGTGAAACCCCCAATTACACTACCACGAATTACGCGCTGGCTTGAAATATTCGCCGCAAATCCCCCAATTGCACGGTCGCATTCTATTGTCGTTACTAGGAGACGGTAGTCTGTGACGCACATACAGTCGAATGTTGGCTATTGTCTGTGTATTCAACACGTGCCAGGCTATACACGTATAGCTGGGCGTCTGTCTGTGTGCGGGGTATTTACTACTACAAAAACTAAATATTTCGTCCATATTTTTTTTTTGTAAATCTTAGTTTTGCGTTTTCTGCGGAAAAAAACCAAATCCCTAATTTTGTATGAGTTTTACACCCCCGATTACACGGTCCTGAATATAGTGTAAATGGGGGTTTTACTGTATACATATATATATATCGTCACCTCAACATGACAACTAGATTACTGTGATATTTTCATCAATGATGGAAAAGATACATCTAATTTACAACCGCTCTTTAAACTAAAAACAAATCATGATGTTTTGTAAATTCGCAAAAAAAATAATTAAATTGAATTGAATTTTGTAGAAAAAAATGTAAGGCCATATTTCACAGTTTTCTTTAAAAAAATCAAGATACTTAGTTGTAGTATAATATAACGATGGCGATATTATATTTAAGTTGTGTTTTAATTCATTCAGCTACCGTGAGCCGCAGGTTCACCATCGCTCATATAGACCGACACGTAAAGGCTGTGATTTCATTTTATCTCAGTCTATTCCACAATCAAATTATATTATCTTTTAGGTACGTATATATCATAGAATTAACCCGAATATTTATGAATAATTTGATTTCGCAAAAAGCTACCCTATTTTTTGAATAAAATTCATTAAATATTAAAATGAAAACTGTTTTATTGTTGAAATAATAAAAAATAAAACTTTTTGTATCATTTTTAAGTTATGATTAAATAATCACTCCAAAAATGAAGTTCTCTGCCGTTAGTTACAGTTCTAAGAATTAAGGATCATAGGTAATTCCATTCAATAAACGTGATGTAATCAGTTGAAAATACTTATGATGAACGAATCCGGTCCTAATATTATTAAATATATCAGTAGGATAAGTGAAGCGTTTATTATTATAACCATCTAAAACTGTTTTCATGCAATTTTAAGTATAATATATATATAAGAAGATATCTATTTCACTTATATAATTGCAAAAGTTTTAGATTTAAAAAATGCTAAAAATTTTTGAATCTAACCTAAATAATATGTAAATTTTAATTGTCTTAAAATGTATAAATTGCAGTTTATAATTGATTTTCAATCGATTATAAATTTCTGTTCAAAGGCATGGATGTATGTGATGTCTTGAATTCCCCCTCCACCATCCTATCCTATGAACGGGCGTATCGAGAGCGATTAGCTAACCATAGTCCTGTCCTTGCCCTTCCTTCTATCCTACTCTCTTCGAAAAAGAGGTTGAGCAACTGATAACAAGCATTCTCTAGAAATATTTTCTGTTGAGATAAACTCCTTAGGTCCATATGCTCATATGGAGCGACTGGAAAAAAAAAAAAAAAACCAAAATTCGTTTTAGTCAGTTTTGAAAGTAAGCGTGACAAGTATAAACGAGTAATTTTTTAAAATACAATACATTTCAACCAAAAGTTGACATTAAACATTTTAAGAGTGTTATTTAAATTTTACTGGATGAATACATGCTCACTATGAGTGAAATCAGTTTTGATATAAAATAAAAGCTCGTATGTAACCGGTCTGAATTTTAATACAATTTCGGTAATAATTTTTATCACATTGGTCTGAATTTATATTAAATGGTCATAATATATCGGTCAGTTAACAGAGGGTAGAATAAGTAATTAATGGTCAGAATTGATACAAATAGTCTTAATTTAAATTAAATTAAAAAAAAAACCTAATCTAACTTAAGATTTCGACTGAAAGTGCTTGATGGAATTTCAATATTAAATTTGAATCGTTCAAATTATGTACACTCCCATGACAGTATGTCAGTTCAAGTTCATCCGTGCACTTGAACGCCTGAAGATGCCGAAAGGCGAAACCCGGGTCGTTAGTGACAAAATCTGTGGGAGTGTACATAATTTGAACGATTCAAATCTAATCTAACTTTATCTAACCTTACCAAAATGGTTATAAAATCTGACCGTATAATATTTTTATTATGACAAAAAATTGAATTTTATTCAGACCGAAAGTTTATTAGAATTCTGACCAAAAATTGATTTAAACTCTGACCATTTATTTTGTTACCTTTAATCAATAATGTAGAATCAGTTCAAAAGTGTTGTCAGTGAACATTTTAAGCGTGCTTAATTTATGTTGAACAATGGTTGATATCAAATAGCTATCAACAATATTTTAAAAACTAAGTTACACTAAGTAAAAATCAAACGAAAACTTGTTCCACGTTATAAAGTGAAAAGTTGATCGGAAAGAAGTAGGCCACCCATATGATACTTTATCTTCGTGTAAAGGTAATCAAAATTTACTACCCGACATACGTACTACGACGGATATTTCAAAGGGTGCATATTTTCAGTGACAGATAAAAAGCCGAAAACCTTGAGATCGACCCAGACATAAATAAGCTTCAATCACGAAAATCCCCGGGTCCGACTACGCTATGAGGCTATTTACAAACATGTATTGGCCTTCGCTTTACCTTATAACACAAAGCGTTTTTACTACGCATTTTTGTTTATCAAGCGAAATCGACCATATTGAAAAATATAAAACAATGTCAAGAGGTGTAAGTTTGGCAAAATATGATGAGACAATGAAGGCTTGGAAATCAAAAGTTGTAGCTTAGAATGGTAAAGTTGCTTAAGGAAACCTGGTCGATTGAGTTAAATACCAGATTTGTAATAAAACAATAAACTATTCTGTGATGATTTGACCCCATATAAATTAACGGAAAACTTTAACGGATGACTTTACTTAATACATGACTGATTAATATTTCATCGAAAATCTTTGCAGCACAGTACATAAAATTAGCAGTTTTAGGGTGTTCATTGTCAATACTTGGTGCAAAGGCATTATATTAACACAAACACAATATTCCTTCGTACTTTATTCCACTTTATTTAATAGGTCAGGACCGGTTTCGCTCATTGCGAGCATTGTCAACTGATAAGAAAAATATATAAAGAATGCTATTTATACAAAATTAACATTAAGTTATTTACTTTAGTAGTGTAGAATTTCACTTTGTTAAAATTTTTCTATATTTTAATTGTGTTTATAATTGCCATCATTCACCACTTAGAATTTCTGTGATGATTTTTTAAGGAAACAAATTAAATGGTCAGAATTTAGAATGAACAGAAGTCATTTTTTAATTGTATGTTATAGGTGTTAAGCATTTTAATTCTGTGTAGTTGTAGAGTCACTTATACTGTAATTTATAAATTCTTTTCATTGTTAATTGTTGTTTATACCTTTTATTTCAATTTAATTTTGTACAAATAGCACTGTTTATATATTTTTCTTATCAGTTTACAATGCTCGCAATGAGCAAAACCGGTTTTGTCCTATTAAATAAAGTGAAATAAAGTACAAATAAATATTGTATTTTTATTAATAAAACTAGCAGTTTTCAAACAATACAATCATTTGGCTTAAATGGCGTTAAATATCAATCATAGATGGAAAAGCATTATTTACATTCAAAAAAATAAAGCACATTTTTTTATACTACCTGTACAATTTTATAATATCTAATGACTAGAACGTAATGATTTAAAAATGGCATTACGAATACTAATTGGCTGTTACAGAACGGAAAAATTTTAATTCTCTCTTTACATATTTGCTGTAAAATATTGAATCATATGTAATACCATTGTAGGTTTATTAGTTTAAATCTTATTGAGTGTGAGGTCTACAGAGACATCTGTAATTAAGAAAACTTATTAAGTGACTTATTTGCAAACATTCGTTTAATTGATAAAACATATAGCCAAGGGGTTTTCAAAACATCCCAGTTGACTTAAGAATTCCTTAATATTATATTTTAATAAAATTAATCAATACAAAATAAACAGGGAGCCAGTGGCGTGCTTAAGCAGTGAACTCCTACTTTTTTCAATAAAAAGTCGCATCTCAACCAAAACGAACTATTTATTTTTGAATTTTATTAAACGTTAACAAAATAAAGTACATTGATATTAATATTAACTGTTTATTTTAGAAAACCAATAGTTCATTTATCAATTTTTAATATAAAGTTTCTTTGGTCATGCATAAATATTATAGTATTCATTCAATATTGTGTGATTGGCGTAGAAAAAAAGGATTAAGTACAATGTCATGTGTTCAAACATATTTAAGTTAATATCAACCAATTTACTAATCATGAGACACTCTTGGCAATTATTCGAAATTCGTTACGCTGCTTTTATATGTATATCACTGTGTCTTAAAACCGTTGCAACTACAACACAATGAAATGTAATTATGAATTTAATGCCTGTTTTTTACAAGCATTTTATTTGAAACCGACTTTAAAACATTGACTTTAATTGACTTTTTAAAATATGTATTCTGATTTCAAAAAAGCACCAAAAATAATTTTTGTGTATCCATTTATAATTAATACGCATCTTTCGTTGTATGTGATTTATTTTGTTTTGTTCAGCGATACGGAAAGAAAAGGGTATTTTGCGGAGAAGCCTCTTTATTAGGTAGATCCTTTCCTTACCAACAAGGGTTAAAAACTTAGAAGAATGAAATTGAGTTCGTAACAACGATCATCAATATTTTCCATGTAAATAAAAAGCATTTTTTAAGATTTTGTAAGATTTATTTTCATATTTTGAACTGTATTAATGTGAAAATTTATAATATCATTTATTTTTATATGTCAAGATTCAAATCAATGATTTTTCTCATCTATTGCACAAAACCTTTTCTAATCTTATAATATATATATAAATTTTGAATGAATTGACATTAAGTTGGTATACCTCCATTATTTTAGGTAAATAATATCAAATTTAAACCTAACAACGTGTTAAGTTTAACAAGACTTACGTTTTACAGTTGATTATTTTAGCGTCATGCCATTGTCACTAAAGTGACGCAGAAAAAGATATAACATAACTTTTGCGAAACAAAAAGTTTGTTAATTTTAAATTGACTGTATTTGAAGTGCCCAGTATGAAAAACATTTTCTACACTTTTTATCGATTTTAAATCGAATTTTAATACTTACAATTCAATATATGTTTCAATTTCAAAACAGTACTACAAATTTATGAAAATCCATTTTAAAAACAGACACGTCAAAGACATCTTGTTATCGTACTAGTCAAGTCATTGAGAGCCAATTAAATCGCAAGATTTGAATCAACTGAACGAATGTCTTTCAGTATTTTGTATGGAATATAAGTGCGCAGTTATCAAAAATGAAAAAAATGTTGGTTTTTCGTACAAAAGTAGTCAAATAAACAATTAAGTGAAACTAAATTTGCCGTAATTGATACTATACGTATCATTTTGTTTATTTACTTGTAGTTTAATTTTACCAATAATAATTGGCAGCTAAAACTATTTATTTAACGATGGGGTAGCTTTGAATAAATTTTAATTTCATCAATAACGAAGAACTTTTCTTAAAGTTGTTTATTGATTCAATTGAAAATATGGGCCTAATAACAGATGCAACATCAAGCATATCTTTTTTGCTTATTTTTTTATATATGCAGTATAAAGAATTGTTTTTTTAAAACTAATAATACATACTATGTATATCTCGTATAGAATATGGCGTACATCAATTTGAGAAAGAAGTTGTCTAAGTTTAATACCTCCATATTAATAATATGATATAGACTTAGATGCTTTGGAAGCCTGCGGTTTCTCTAACATATAGCAGACGTCAGTGATAGTGCTGCGGGAAGAATGATGAGGATTAATCAATAGCGGGCTAAAGCTCTCACACTCTCTTGATATAAAATACAGGGGTAGATTAATAGGGTAGCAAGATATTACGAGATATTTTTTTTTTAAATTGTTCACTCGATTAAGTTTTTCAAGAGCTTTAAAGGCAGCGGGTTATCTGCAAGGTATTTAGTTAACAATGCTCACTAGAAAAACGGATATCGCTAGAAAAATGAAGATATTTTATTTTTAAGGCGCCTACGTCTTTTGCTTAATCTGTGCAAATCTCGTAGCCATGTATATTGAAATGTCTGGAGAAACAGTTAAAAAACTATTTTTAATATTCGAATACCAAAATCTGTAAAACAATTTTGTAGTATAATTTTCATATTAAAATCGTGTAAAGACATATTTTAAGCCACGGAAAACAGTAATTTGACTCCGTTTATGACAGAGAAAAATTTCGTGGAACAGCCTACATAAAATAAAAGATAGCTAAAAAAAGTACTTTACCCGGAACGCGCTTCTGTTTGTCCAAACAATCAATTGCAAAATATAATATACAACACTAAAATAATAATATGATCCAGTATTTATTTTTTATTTGCTAAGTACATTAAAAAAGTACTATTTTTAAATGATAGATTTTTTTCATTAATATAAACATCACGTGTAAAAAAGAATCTAATAATCATGAGTGAATTGTCTTAGTTTTTAAATTTCGTTATAAATTGACGTACCGTTACAATATTACTGAATTTATAATGATTATTTTTTTTATGTACACACTGTAACACACTGTAATTATACCACAATACCATCGCGAGAAATTTTAACTAATCATTATATAGAATTGTTCAATTAGTACAAAAAGTTTTCCCATCAAGTATTGACAGTTGACACCTTGATAGTAATAGTAATTATACTACAATATATTGGTAATCGATACGCCATGTGCGTAAAATAGTGGTAAGCATAAGCCTGTTATGATGAAATATTTGTTGTTACATTATGACATATATTGCAGTGTATTGTGGATTAAGAGGTCTCTGTGTGTTTACTTATAGACAAGTATCTCTAAGCTGATAGAACATTGTATTTTGTTTTACGTTTAAGTTCAGACAGTGTACTGAATTTGAATCGTTCAAATTGTGTTTATTTGTAAAAGTTTTGTAGCTAATGACCCGAGTTTTGCCATTCGGCATCTAAAGGCGTTCAAGTGCACGAATGAGCTTAATCTGACGCTTAGCAAATAAATGTATCGTGTTTATATAAGAAATAAATTTATCACTAAGTTTAAAGTCATTGCTGGCGAAATGGATTAAACTCTAGAGGGCCCATATTATACTCATTGGTATGTAGTGTAAAAACAAGGTGAATATTTCTTTTTTATGGTTCTCAATGTACATCACAATATTGTTCGTTCTATCTATAAGAGCTATCCTAGTTTCAGGTTGTACTAGTCTGCAGTTATAGTAAAGCTATTTGTGCAGTCTTCAAAAAAACAAAACTTATCTTTAGATTTTAAAAATGAAACAAATATTCCATTTATCATTTATTTTTATTTTACTTGTTCTTGCAATTAGTATCAATAATTCAATAAATTCCATAAAATAATATTTTTTATATTCTAAAACCCGGTAAGCCAATTTCTATATACAAAAATGCTTGCTGTAATATATGGCGTAGACATCGTAGACCGCATGCTACGACGCATACTGCAAATTCGCAGGCGTAGACCTTCAATTTATAATTGGCATACTTGGTGTGGTATAAAAGCATATAGTATATGTACAAGTGAACGATCTATTGTGTTATTTTAAAATAGTAAAAACATTAATAAACATTAGCCGCTCTCTGTGGTCTAGTGGTAAAACAATTAACTAGGCCTGGATTCAAGACCTAAATGATTAATTCCAATTTTAATTTGGAATCTTGGACATGGGAGTTTGATGTCTTTTTGGCTTGATTTTATCTCAAGTTGATTATTTGTTTTAAATTATCTGGCGCGCCGGTTGTAAGCTGTGATGAAGGTTTTTTTTTTAAATTTTACATTATGTAAAATTTTTATATTAATAAAAACAGTAAATTGAAAATCTTTAATAAATTCATAATCTTTAGTCTGTTTTGCCCATTTTTAGTCAAATATACTTACATTGAAATGCTGTCTTTTAACTCGTGATAAAATATAAAAAAACCTTAATTATTTAATAGGGTGAAAATATCAACGTATTTTAGCTCAACAGTTTTTTATATTTATGAGTTGATAGCTATTTCGGCTTTCGCCATCGTCAGAACTATTAAAATTAGTTCTGACGATGGCGAAAGCCGAAATAGCTATCAACTCATAAATATAAAAAAACTGCAGAGCTAAAATACGTTGATATTTTTACCCTATTATAATGGAGTTCTACCAAGTAAATCCCAAATCAATAAATTAATTGATTTAACTAAATGAAAAAAATATTCATTATTTCCTTGAAAAATTAGTAATAACGAGTTTTGCGCAGTCGGAGTCGTATAAAAAACTGGGTGACTCCGACTCTTTTTTTTATAAAAACAAATATAACAAGTAGGCATGCTTTAAGTAGATATTAAAAAATGTGCAGACTTAACGGGGGCTCGTCTTTTTAAAAATCAAAGCCTGAATCGTATTCAAAGTCGGAGCCATAGTTTCTTTCACAAACTCCACTTTTTCCAACCACCTTCTGTTGAAATATACAATGAAAGCAGATACTCTACAATGAAAGCTTAAATTATTGAAAAAAAAACTTCAGAAACCCTTTTCGTATCGATTAACGTTTAATGCGTCACTAAAAAGTATTTCCGTATTTAAATACGTTGTTTGTTAAAAAAAACAAAAACTTTTAACGATTTAATGTAACAGTATAAGTAACAAGTTTGTTGGCGTGACGTGACAAGTAAGGAACGGAGTGATCATGTGGCATCGTCCCCAGAGACTCTTAAATATTTACCATGCCACCCCACATTACCTCCCCAGACACAGTAGCGGTGGAAAATGTTGTATAATAGGATTTATTAAAATTTTGCGTCAACACAGGAGAAAATAAAAAATTAGTCGCTTTTGGAAACTCGACAGATGTAATTATGTTTGGCAGTAGTTAGTCGACTAAAAGTAAGCGCTCTTACTGTATGTCTTATGTGGACGAAATCAAAGCGAATGCAAAGTGTTTCAGTGTAGCATAAAAATGTCAAATGGTCTCCGCCGCTATAGTGTTCTATGCGATAAAAAGCACGCCACGGTTAGTTTATATGATATTTTGATTCGCTTTAAACTACGTTACAATCGTGTTAGTAGTGACTTCGTCCACGTAATACGTAGCGTTAGGAATTCGTCATATTCGATCGCATTCAACAATTAAATAAATTTCTAGATCAAATCGATTTATCAATCCGTATTGAAAGATTTTAGTGATTTTGATTACAATAGTTGACAGTGTCGTGCTGTATCTTTCGATCATACCTTTTCTATAAAGTAAATTTTATATCAGTGAAGTAATCATTTTTTTATAAATATGTAAAATATTTATCCATTTAACGCTTAATGTATATTTATTAATTTAAAAAACTGTGTTCTAAGTGGTCGAAGTCGAAGCGAATGTGAAGCGACGCGGCACGGTTCGACAATATCAAACGGTCTTCTCCGCTATAGAGTGACATACGTAATAAATAGGACGCGGCGTGCGATAAGAAGCGCAAATTTTTCGCGGTGGTGTTTTCTATTTTATCATTTTACGCGAACATGTCTTTCCCAATACATAGTATTACTTCCACTGATATAGAAAATTATTTCTGTAATATTTTCTATATTAAATATGAGTTTTCACGGAAAAAACCGTATCGAATGCACGATGTTGACTGGTGAGTGGTGACAAAGAAGTGGACGGCGGGTACGTAGGACAGCGTTACAGCTTCAAACCGCGTCACTATTGCGTTCGCATCTACTTTTCCCATGTAAGACGTAGCATTATATACAAGCTTGATTGAGAATGATTGATGTTATTTCAGTAGAAAATTTAATCATCAATTAAATCAATATTAGATCGTTCAATTTTCGAAAAATTTCATATTTTTTGTCACAAACGCAATGGTTTCACTTTTCAGTATCTTTATGAACTTAAATTAACAGTCTGTATTGTATTTATATACGAAATAATTAGGAATTTTTCGAATATATTAACGATAATTAAACTAATCAAAACGAGAAGTGTAAAAAAGTATCGCTATTCAAATTCAAATTGAAAATCGTTAATTACATTTGCGTTTTAAGCGTACTAACAATATCGATATTTAATTTACATAGTTAATCTGCTATGTATTTTTGATTTGGTTATCATCTTCTTCGTAGAACTCCACATTAATAAGTCAAAAATCATAAGGTATTCCGTTCCGCAAGATAATAATTATTTCGGTAATTTATTTTTGTACGCCTATTTGCCAAAACCCACGCAAATACGTCTCTTGGAATAAGTACTCGGTTTGAAAATAAAGTTAAGTTTACACACAGGCCAAAGTTGCATAACCACGCAACAAAAAGGCTCGGTGCAAAACACGTCAGCCGAAAATCATACTTATTATAACGTAGTTAAATACTTCGCATATAAATTTACGTTGGAGAGAAATCGTGAGACGGAATATTTGATATTTTAGGTATGCAAGATTCGTGATATAATGCGTAACGTGGATTAATATAACAGAAGCATTGAAATGATTTACAATTCAAAGATGTCGTTAACCAAATAAGAATACTTAAACAAATTTATAATATAAAGAATAATACTTATAAATGAATCTGTATTTTTATATCTACTTTAACAGCCGTGTAGTAGAGTAGTTAATGCTGTTATAGTCTCGGCTTTTTTTATGTCCTGGTCAGTGTTCGGTGGTCAGTGGTCATCTATGCAGTGGTCATATTTTGTAAAAAAAACGGAAGATTTTTAAGTTTCTTACTCTTTTAATAGTCTTCCCAAATGTACAAAAGTTCTCAAGGTATAAAGATTTTTTAAACTTTTTTTTGTATTGAATGAATAAAATCTACTTTATACAATTTGTGTTTAAAACTCAGTTTGGGTTCCCTAATTCAAATGACCCAAGAACCGAGACTAGAAAGAAGCGTCAATTTTTTGGAAATTTATTCTCGGGTTGTCTCAACACAAAACCACTAAAAATTTTGGCTGGTTGACTGGTTTCAAAAACATTTGAAAAAAATCATCAAAAAATCACTGAACACATACTGATTGTTTGCCTAAAAAGTTAGATTTGATAATATTATTTATAATTGTTTTATATTTGTTAGTAAAATTTTAAAACAAAACTAACAATAAAAACGTAAATAGTGACACTTTCATAAATCCCAATATAAGATTCAATTTTAAGTTGTTACTGTTTTAAAACCTGAAAATATAACTATCGTTTGACATTCGATGTAACAATGGTAATCTATCAACTATCACTTGGTTCAAACAATGCGCCAATATTTGTGTCTGTGCTGCGTTACAGATAGTCTATTATACTACATAATGCTATATTTGATTCATACTGTTGTGATTTTTGGTGTATTAATAATTAAAAGTGGTGAAGGTGTGATTTTATTTTGTGGTAGAAAACAGAATAGAAGAGAATATGGCTTTGTTACCTGCCGTAACTCTGTGATGGTGTACGCGAATTGTTGGACGGACCACATCTGATACAGCTTCTGCGGTCCAACCTGGAATCATCGAAGTGGTCTTAGTGTATTTTGAAGATATTAATGTGAAAGAATACGAGGGCATGGATATAACACATCAAACCCTCAGTAAAATATAGACGTCAGTCTAAAATTGACATGGTTGAATTATTATGTATATGGTAGGATTTGTGTTTTTTTGTTTTTGTTTTAGAGAAATTAGATATAATTAAGAAATTAGGCATAAACAAGCCAAGCAATTCTTAAATGAAAAAACAATTATAAATCCATCACCGCTTCTAAAATCGGTAATGTAACTCTTAATAAGTATCAGTTTATTTTATAATAATTTACTTTCAATAGACACAAATTTGTTTATCGTTCTTAAAAATACTTAAGTCATGTTTAATCAATTTAATACTATGATTTGTTATATTAATTAGGATGTTAGAGTAAATAGCATGATGTTTTGTGTATCTCTTATAGCCAGTATATATAGCTGAGTAAATTTAGCCTTAAACACCGAAATAGCTATCAACTGAATTTAAAAAAAATGTAGAACTAAAAACTTTGTTATTTTTTACCGTATTACAATGGGGATCTACAAAATAAATGTCGAATCAATCAATTAACAGCTTAGTTGATGCTAACAATTCAGTCACTTTGACAATTCAATGTATGAATGTATAAACTCATCGACGAGTGCTAGACAGAATATAAATGACATTACGACTACCAAAAAAAAAAAATCAACTGCCGGCAGCGTGATTAAAAATTAGCCAGTACCGTTACGTGACATATTTTACGAATAAAAAAACAAACAAACATTATCCGCTATAAATATAATAATTAAAAAATAAAAACCCCAACGAAAGTCATATTATTTTCTGATGTGTACCCTTTGAAATCCTAATAAAGTATGTCAATACAAAGTATGATATTCTACTACAACCAGTTGTAAATCAGGCATACAAAAATAATATAAATATAATTCTCGGGGTAGCTAGTATTATAAACAAGGGTAAATTAATTGCTGTCTTTACAACCCTTTGTTGTCATCGCGTATGATGGGGTGAAAAAAAACAAAAAATCAGAAATAACTATAATTTAAATGACAAATTAAAAACTCGATTTTGAGTATTTTAAATTGTCATTTAAAAATATGAAATAGTATTCTCTCATCTTAACATGATTTGAAAACATTCAACGCAGGGCTCGAAACATATATTTTGATTTGTAAAAAAACTTTATTACTACAACTTTAGATCGTGTGTAGATAGCCGGGATACCACTATTCCAAGTTTCTGACACAAAGAAAAGATGTTTAACAATATGAATTTTAGATATTAAATTAACAAGCATTATTCAAAGGAGCGCATATTCATTTTGTACAAGTAAAACTTCGATGTACGTTCCGTGGAAGTCTTGTCTTAATTATAATACGATATAGAAGATGTTAATCTTTGGCTTTAAATTAATTCTCTTTATCAGTTACGAAAACGTTCCATCATTTACACTCAAGTTTGATCAAAAATTATCTATATAATATCAATATTGAACATAATATATTCCCATGTTAACCTTTCTACAATTTTAATGTAAAGATTTTAAGCAAGAAAATCTCATCAGAGATTAAAATAATAATCCTTAGATAGCGAATAATTTCATTAAAAGTTCATATTTTATAAAACGATTTTTTTTTATTGAAATTGTTGAAAATTTGAATGCCAACTAGAATGTAATGCTTAATAAACAATACCATTTAATCTTTTAGACACAGTAACATCAATACAAATAGGTTTGAGATTATTAAAAATCAAAATGTTATGTTATAATATTATTTTTGATAAACACATTCAATAAAATATATATTTATAAAAAAATGTTAAATGATGTATGCGTTTTTATATAAAAATATAACATGTTTAAACTATTTGCTATTCTCATGCTGATTAAAAGATAAGTGAGAAATTTCAAAACCAAGAAAACGCAAAACTATTTTTGATTTATTGTGTAAATTAAATTTTGAAACTGTTACATGTAATTCATTTTCACAGATATTAAAATTGTAAATTTTAATTAAAATGAATTGGTTTTTAGATATTGTCGTAGTTAATGAAAAAAAGTATTTTTACTTCCAATAAATACATATTTTGTTGTAAAAAGTTTCAACGACATTGACACTGGACCACGCAGCCGGCTAAAATATGTTTATTTATTTTAAGCACTATCACTGGCACACTGCACTAAATTAAAACTTGTCAAAAATTATAAAATGACAGCTATTTTTGTGAATAAAATAATGGAAAAAAGCTAAAAAAAAATGAATTATTTTTATTCTGTACACTTCCATAAATGTTGTCGATAACGACCCGGGTTTCGACAAAATCGATAAATTTATGGAAGTGTACAGAATAAAAATAATTCAAATTTAACATTAAATTTCCATCAAGCACCTTCAGTCGAAATTCTAAATTAGCTAAAAAAAAAGTAAAAGATAATACAAAATTCCGATAATCAAAATCAAATTGATATAATATATGATTATGGCGTTTAAACAGTTTTATTTTTTCTTTTTTATATTCGTTTTCACCTTGTTGAAGTCACTCGTTTTTTTCGATACATAAATATTTCTTGAAACAAAACCGAAAGCAATATTTCATAATAATATATAAATATCTATAAATTAAAGATTATTTGAGAGTGATTTATTGAACGCTTACTGAAATGTATGCAAAAAAGAAAGCGCAACACAAATTCAAAAACAAATTCAAAATAACACGTTCAATTTATTTAGAGCAAAAGAGAAAAAAATGGATACATTCATTCAAACATAGCAATGTCACAGATGTTTAAGATTGGTTGGCGTATCAGAAAATTTACATATTCCTAACGCAAGTTTTATTTACGGAATTTCCTCTGGGAATGAACTAGAGCGACAAAAAATATTATCTTCATACATAAAATTTAGTTTTTTTTAACTATGACCACTATAAATGTGGAGAAAATGGACTTCGTGTGAGAAATTTTAGTTAAACAAAATAACGAGAACTGAAAAGCTTTTGAAATTATACCTCGATAATTTGAATATACATATTTATACTATAAAACCTTTTTTCAGTCTTTTTTCTTGGTTTAAATTTTCACAGGCTCATCTATTTTCAAACTAAAAAGCTACATTTAGATACTATTTCGGCATTTGCAGCTTACATCCTTTTGATAGGACGTGTATCAAGTTGGATACATTGTGATGATCAAAAAACACAGTCGATATAATATTAAAATGATATGACTTTAAATGCTTCATCCACCTCAATTATTCCTTTAGTTGTATAATAATATAACTGCGATGTGGTTGCATAGAACCTAACAGTAGTTTCGGTTATCCTAACGATCAGGGTGAAGTGGGGTGATATAAAACTAACGTGTGGGTATGTAGGTTTTGCGGATTTGAGTAAGGTTAACATGACACTAGGCTGTGTGACCCGATTGAAGGCTTCACCGCGTGTGAATATGAGGGGTGCCTTTCAAATTTCAATGCATCTAACTAGATGTTTTTCTTTGAGTGTCCTCAACAATACAACATGGGATTTGAATATGATGACAATAAGCTTTTGTGTTATAAATATAAAAAAAATGTCATGTAAACTCAACACATTTGATATACATAATATAATATAAATAGAAAATAAAACCGATTTTTATTTATATTTTCAATTGTAAAGTGATTTAGAATTTTATTTATCGAGCATATATAAATTGTTTATCTTCGATGCATTGTTATTCCATTTGTTGTATTACAAAATGTGACACGTGTTTTGCCTCTTCGAGAAGCATCATCAAAATTAGCATCGTTAGGTTTATGAATAAACTAAAAATTGATTTTAGTTATAAAGTTACAAATTACAGCAGGGATTTGCTCTTTTCTACTGAACGCAGGGAGGGGGAAGATCAAAGTTTGTCAACAAATTTTGATTCTTAGACACGTGTCACATTTTGTTACACTGGTTAAAATCTTGGTTGAAATACGTTTGTTGCTTGATTTTTTAATTGATTTTTAAAATTTTGTTTGAAAGCATGGGTGCTTGTAATGGTTAATAATTAAAAAAAAAACAGTCGAGAAAGGTTTACCAACTGAAAAAAAGTTAATATAATAGTTATTGATATGAATAGAATTGTTAAGTTTGTTAACATACTCTATGACTTGTGTATAGAGTATCCAATCCCGGAGCCTTTTTCCAATCCCAGGATTTCGGGATTGATAAATTTTCAATTGAGATAAATTTACCGAGGAATTTTAAATCCTCGATTTGGTATACTTTTTCCCCGAATTCTCACGAAACCTCGTTTTTTTTTTAGCTCACCGAGGAATTTGAAATCCTCGATTTGGTATACTTTTTCCCCGAGTTCTCACGAAACCTCGTTTTTTTTTTTAGCTCACCGGGGAAATTGGAATCGACAATTTGCCAATTTCATCTCACTTTTCGAGATTTACTCAAAATTTCTCAATCCCGAAATCCCGGGATCGCGACCATGTCAATCCCGGGATTTCGGGATCAAAAAATTGAACGGGATGCCGAGATTGCGGGATCCCGAATCCCGGGATTGGATGCCCTACTTGTGTATACATGATTCACACTGGAATCAGATATGGTCAGAAAATTATCACATTCTCATGATGGTGAAAACTCCTATTTCAATAAGTGTCTACCTAAAAAGAAAATATCAATTTCTGAAATGACCATATTTTTGACATTTGTGGATTGATTTAAAAAAAAACTTTTTCTGCCTTTGTATGCAATACCGTTAAATGATTAGAAAATCAATACTGCTGAAAGAATATGAGAGTCTTTCTTCCGATTAGGCATACTTTGACATAGCTGAACACCTCCTGCATAAATTATTGCATGTGCACCAAATAAATACAACATACTATATATATTGCGGACATCTGTGTATTAAATGCATCAAAATGCAAGCAAGCACGATAGCTGTGCACTCCAATCTACTATAAAAGCAGTCGAGGATGCATTGTCATGGAAATTTTTTACTTGGACCAAAGTGGAATGAAGTAGTTTTCTTTGAATTATGCAAAAAAAAACATTGTTGCAGATTTTCAAGATGATTTTATACAAATTTTGTACATTGTATGTTTTTTTTTAGATTTTATCTTGTATACATTTAGAAATGTTCTTTACCGTATTTCTTTGATAACCAATATATTTTTTAAAAATTTTACAAGCAAATGTTTAAAAAGTATGTTTTATTCAAGCTTAATAATAAATATATGTTGCGTAGTTAAACTTTTTAAAATATAAAGTAGTTGTCTGAGGATGTTTCTGAAAGAGGCGAAACACGTGTCACATTTTGTAACACAATACATTGAATAATCTAAGTTATTTTATTTTAAAATGAACTTCCACAAAGTTACCGCCGAATCCATCGAAAGTATTAACTTTTTTACATTAATTGAAAAAACTTATAAACTGAAATTTATTTTTCGTTTGATATAAATCAAATTGCACAACGATGTTCGCTTCGATGATACATTTTTTCTATTATAATGCAAAGCATATGCATACCATCCTTATTAATGTGTCACAACAGAAGTTTTTATACGATAACTGTTTGTTACCCAGTCACAGAACATAATTTGAATGATTCAAATTTAATATTGAAATTTCACCAAGAACCTTCAGTCGAAATCTTAAATTATATCAATATTATAAAATTTATTTGGGAAAACTAATCCACTTAATATATTAAAAACCCCATGCAATTTTAATCTAAATAAATTTATGGCTTAGATATATTATATTAAAAACGTTTTTCTACTAAATATTCTCTCTATTGAAGAGTTTGACAAATCTTTAATTTTACAAATAAAATACTTATTATGTATTCGACGGTTACTTTGTAGAAGTTATTTTATAATTTAAACTTAATTTACCTCCCTACCTTTAGAAGCATTCTCTCATAAAATGTTTTTGGGTTATACACAAATAAACTTCAATTGAATACGTACAATTTGTCACATAGCCTATCTAAGAACAAAGTTATCATATTTATTAAATAGTTATTCAACAATGTCATACACAAGAAATTTGATGATTTATTCACATTTATGAAAAATAATATATGAATATCAATGAGTTACCAATGTGCCATTGAAATCATCGTATATTCACAATACAGCAGGTGAAAAAAAACACGTTTATTTCCTAGTAAGCATTGCTAGATTTTTTGAATAGTAAAATAGCGAATTTACTTTGAATTTATTCCCAGAAAATACACCTACTGTATATGTTATCCACTTAGTTTTGTGAAAGCTTTGAGTAAAGTAAATATCATTTCCATTATAACAAAGTATACTGTATTAAAAATTCAACATTAATTTATAAAACAAAGATGTTATAAATATGAGCAAGGAAATATTTTTATGCGAATCCACTGCCTAAGTAACATTATTAAATTGGCAGTTAGTTTTATTTTTAACAGTGTATAATTATTTTTCCTGAAAATGAATAGTTTTTTTCTGAAACTAGTTTAGAAACTAAAATCATAGTTAAATAGTAACTAATATTTTATGCAAATTTTTCGCAGGCTTATTTCTACCGTAAATAAAACATATATTAATAAAACATAAACTTGATAACTATGTTAATCTACCTTTTGTAATTCAAATTGTGATACTTGTTTTGCCTCTTTAAAAAGCTTCATCAGACATCAGAGAACTGAAAGGTATACGAATAAACTAAAAATGAACTCTAATTTCTTAGTGATAAATTACAAAATTAAGT
The DNA here is from genome assembly GCA_031772345.1 of Himalopsyche anomala. Taxonomy (NCBI): domain Eukaryota; kingdom Metazoa; phylum Arthropoda; class Insecta; order Trichoptera; family Rhyacophilidae; genus Himalopsyche; species Himalopsyche anomala. The sequence goes on along the minus strand of CM062835.1, from coordinate 2,749,542 downwards.
TCGGGGTTTTTTTTAAATTTCCAAGATACAAACATTGATAGTAGATTTTGTGATCCCAATGTGAAGCATATGTCCACTTAATGAAGGTTTCTCAACCGAAGTGTTTTCTCTACGAGAATTATTTGTTACTAAGGTGCTCAACTTTTCCTTTTCGTAGAGGGTAGGGATAGGAAAATATAACAGGACAAGTGGTAAGCTAATTGCTCTTGCTAGGCCACGTTTATTTTAGAACTGTAATTGTGGGGTTATAATGCAAAACGTACTATTTCCAATGATCGAACTTTTCAGTAGGGTCAAATACTATAACGAATAACACAATCAAAATCACATTTACATAAAAATGTGATTACCAGTTTGAAGACGACAGTGTTTTGGATATTTTATATTAAAACTAATAAGACTTTCGTTTCGATTTCTTAGGATTCAATTACCCTATCTGCATACTTAACTCAATATCGCTCATTTTGGAAATAGTACGTTTTGCATTATAGCCCCACAATTGTAGAAAGGAAATTTTCAAGCGTAATAAAAATCTTTGAATAGAAATCGATACATCAATTAACAAAATGTTGCTCGTATTGGGATTTGAGCTCGTGAGATTTGTCACGGAAGCCACAGACGTTGCCCACTATGACACTACCCTAAAATTATGCCACTTATATTATATACGGTGAACTCCAATGACAATAATTTTAAAAATAAATATTTTTCAGTTTATGTTTGATAGTATTAAAATCATTGTTTGAGTTAAAAACATCGATAAAAAGCTTCGTTAATCTCTGAATTGTCGAATCATAAATATCATTAAGCTTTTTGTCGTAATTAAATCATTTATCTTTTTGAGAATCTTTTCAGAATTCCATTATACTTTCGTGTCAGATACCGATGATTGAGAGTCTATATTTTGCTTTTATCTCTCAAAAATAAATTTACTGTACAGATTAATGAAATGATTATCTCAAAAGTTTCAGTGCGAAATAATTTACACTAAGACTTGTTTTCATTTGAGTAATAAATGTATTTCTTTTCTTACAAATTCAACAACCGTAGCTTAACAAATAGACAGCTACGGATGCTCTCCATTATTCTAAATGTTCGGCAAACAATTTTCGTTTAGAAATAACTTAACAACTTCAGTAACCTCCTTTGTCTATATTTCTCTACTAAATACGCTCATTTCCATTGAAGGATTTAGCTAAAACCATTTTGATAAATTCATAACGAAAATACAGTAAATCTTATAAAATAACTACATCTAAATCAAACATGGCTTAGGCTTTGAAATGATAAAGTAATGTATTTGAAATGTATTTAATGAATGGTTTCAGTCATTAATTTAATTCGAATTCAGTAAACCAAATGTATGGGATGAAATTTTAATGCGTGATAAGAAATTGCTTAAACTATTTCAGTTATTTTTCAATCAGAAATCCTGATACAGCAGAATCGTCACATAAGTAATTTATAAAAAGTGTATTTTGGTTTTACGAATAAGCTTTTTTATAAATATTTAAATTAGTTTATTTCAATGGCATTTGATTAGTAGAACTCCATTATAAAAAGGTGAAAAAAATATGATTGAATTTAAGTTTTAAAATTATTGTTTTATATATAGTTGATAGCCATTTTGGTTCACCCTCCGTCAGAACTATTTTTTACCGTACATTAATTTAGATACACAATACAACTTCTCATATATTATAACATCCTAACTTAAATTGAAAATTTAAGTATTAAATGTGTTAAGTTAACTTTGTGTTTTATCAAAACTATAAAAAAACATAGGATCATTTAGTAGTCTTATAAAGTGTTAAGTAAATAAGTTTAAATTAAAATTGTATTGTATTATTGCATTAGTTTTTTGTAACGAATTAATGAATGGTGACGGATTTATCTCTTATACGTAAGTATATCGTCGAAGCACATCAAATATGGTCTGTGTGACTATGTGACTGTGCCATGGAGGTAGGTTTTTTTGAATTGATTTTTTGCTGTATCTTAAAATGTCAATTATTGACTTATCTGCCTCTACGCATCGGCTTACGAATTTTATATCTAGAATATTTTGATTTTTAAAAATTAATTTATTAAGTCAATCTATAAAGGTCTATCAATGCCGCCTGTGTGTTCGAGTGGTCAACGTCGTTGGCTTCGGTTACGGAGGTCACGGGTTCGAATACCAGTACGGACAGTTTTATAAATAGATTTTTCAATTGATTTATAAATTTCTGTTCGAAGGCATGGATGTATAATATGTGATATCTTAAATTCTCCCCCCTATTTTATCCTATGAACGGGGCGTATGGTGAGCAACTAGTTAACCACTACTCCTTTCCTAGCCCTATTCTATATTCCTACTTTTTTTGGAAAAAGAGAGGTTGAGCAACTGAGTAATAAACAGTTCTCGTAGAAACACTTCTGTTGAGATAAATTCCATTAGGAGTCCATATGGATGGTTAGTGAATTATAATCTAGTAACATCGCTCAAGTCTCTAAGTTAACACGTTTCTGCATTGATTTTTCAATCAATGTATATATTTTGTATGTCTGTGAAGCTTTAATTCCTTTCACACTCACCATATCTGGTTTTGAAAACAAGTCGTAGAGAAAGCAATTAGCATAACACAAGTGATTACTTAACCGAATTAATTTTTACTACTAATGTTAGACATTACGCACTCAAGAATAGTATTAGCTCGTTTGTTATAAATAAATGAGTAATTACATTTGAATCGTTCAAATTATGTACACTCCCAGAGATTTTGTTACTAACGACTCAGGTTTCGCCTTTCGGCATCTTCAGGCGTTCAAGTGCACGGATGAACTTGAACTGACGCTTATCAAATGAATGTTTCGTGTTTATATAAGAAATAAATGCATCACTGAGTTTAAAGCCATTTTTGGCGAAAAGGGTAAGCCCATGGGAATACCCACAGATTTGAGTAGTGAGTAGTGTTAAGAATTATATTTATTTTTGTTTGTCGGAAAAGGTTTTGGGACTATATTTATATAGATTACAACAGTGGCGACCCAGGCATGTTTAATATTTCATTCAAAATCGGAAGACTGTTCAATTGCACTCAGCTTATTTCTATAATTTCTTGGAAAAAGAGCTTATGGGGGTCCATATTTGGATGTAACATTTTGATCCCTTATTCCTGATTGAACACATGTCTTTTTGAAATTAAGTGATTAGTAATTGCATATTTTAAATGGCGTCACGCAAATAGACACAATATTGCTTTGTGGTTTTCGTTTCATTGAAAAAATAAGATACTTGATTACATTTAGACTAAACGTATGCTGAGACGCAGGCAGCGCAGCACAGGGTATAATATTATTGCCAAGTAGAGGCAGGCGATGCAGACGTGTGCGATGAGGGTATGTTGCGATTACTGAGTCATGAATTTAACACATGATAACCCACAATAACTCTTTAAAAGTGTTTTAGAGAAGTCTTCATGATTATTTAAAATCCATGTTCACTCTCAATGTGAAACATATGGCCTCCTAATGGAGGTATCTTAACAGGAGTTTTTCTACAAAAGTAGTAGAAATAGAAGGATACAGCCAGGACAAAACTAGTGGTTAACTAATTGCTCTCGCTATACCCTGTTAACAAAGGATCGGAAAGGGTGAGAGAGAATTTTAAGACATCACAAACATCCATGCCTTCGAACAGAAACCGATCAAAAAAATTCTGTTCGTACTGGGACTCAAACCCGTGAAGTCCAGCACTGAAGCCAACAACGCGCGTCATAGGACCCGACTGCGTGAATAGTATCGCATGAACATAGCTCAATTTTCACTAATACAATTAGTGAACGGTTCAAATAAAAAAATGCGTTCAAGCGTGCACGTGTCACGCAGAAGTCTATGCCGGTTCTACAACGGAGCGCATCGCAAGGCAAACGTATATTTGCGTCAAACTTGCCTGCGTTGCAGTGTACACAGTAAGAAATGTAGTACGAAATTCGGGCTGCCTTTTACTGCGTCGCCTGTGCCCCAGCATGCGCTCAGTTGTAAGTTTATTGACAACTTGACAACTATTCTCTAGTTATCAATCTGGCACTCTTGATTACAATCCTACTTGCACTTCTAGTATTGTTTATTTATCTCTGGTGCATATTAGACCTTCATATACCTTTTGCAAAGTTCTAGATTACTCAAAACAAACAGCATCATCACCATATTACACCACCTAAAAAAAATATATAAAAAATATTGAGCTTGAAGTACTGAGACATAAAATTTTCCAACCGCACACGAAAAGAAAATAATTTTTCCTTTCGCCTTTTCCGTTACTATAATCTTTCATATCTAATAAAGCTTTTACAGTATATTGAGTAAGAGTAGGTAATACTTTCTCGTAAGCTCGCAAAGGATTCAGTTTTATTATTTTGCAATCAATATCAAAATAACAAGATGGCTTATAGAACACATAAGTTATCCCATAATTTTCTTTCCGGGCTGAGTTATCACCGACGATCCGGGTCAAGTGACATTCTGTTTGCCCGTATAATGCAATATGGGGTTTAAGCGCTTTGTGATTTACTCGTTGTAATTGTCTAGGAACGTAATCGATGTAACTAAGTATAATATCTCTTTTCGAGTATACTAGTTTTCATCAATTGAAATAATAAGATGCCAGTTGAAAAAATCTTTATTATTATATATACACTATACCTGAAAGTTTTGCAATTTCAAATGAAATGTAATTTACTTTAAATTCATATTTAATAAATCATTATTACTTGTATCTGGAATGTAAGTTTCAGATCTTTTCTGTATATATATATATATCTTATACCTTGCAAAGTTTTCCTACTATTGCAAGAAGAGTCGCTGATATGAATGCATTGTAATGCACTTAATCTATAAGAAAATACAAGTCCATCCAATTGAAAAAGCTCAGCTGTCGATTCAATTCAGTGTGTGAACAAAATCAAATGTCTAACATAAGATAAATTGAATACATTCTTCCGATATTGCGCTTTTCTAAAGCAATGGCCTAGTTTTCTAAATATCACGGTGCCGTAGACAAGTGGAAAATTGATTTGAGATCTAATTGTGTAGTTAGGAATCTGAAAGTCTGAATTGACACTTTCATGCATTGATTTTACAATCGATTATTGATATTCGAAGGGATGTTGATATTGATGTCTGTTTATTTAGTTCCGTCTGCATGTATTGTTTCAGTAGATATGATCGTAACGAACGAAACTGGCTCCGAAAATTTCAAAGAATTGTAATATTTTTGCACACACTGTCTTTTATAAATGAAAGTTTACACGTTAAAAGAGTATTGAACGTACAATTAATGTTCTCTACAGAAAATCGATTTGCCATTTTTAGTAGGTTTTATATTATAATTTAAAATTTCGACTGAAGGTGCTTGGAGGAATTTCAATATTAAATTTGAATCGCTCAAATTATGTACATTCACACAAGTTTTGTCACTAACGACCCGGGTTTCGCCTTTCGGCATCTTCAGGCGTTCAAGTGCACGGATGAACTTGAACGATTCAAATTTAGGTTTTATATTGTTTATGTTATTTAATAATCACTTTTAAAAGTTTCGCTAACCATAATTATTGGCATTATTATATTTAAAATAAAAACAAAGAACACTTCAACTGATGATAATTTTCGCAATAAGCGAAACCCGATGTGTAAAATTATTACAAGAGATTTGACGAACATTCATTTTTTGTAACTCGGAAAAAATAGAGAGCCAATTTTTATTTATTAACTGATCGCCATGTCCGTGTAAAGAATGCAAAATAAATCTTTTTTTTTTTACTTCTTTTCTTCTTTGGCCATGTTCACTCCCTATGTGGAGCATATGGCCTCCATGTTACCTTGTCTTCCGCCAATTGCTTTGCTTCCTCCCACGACATGTCAGCATCTCTCAGTTCCGCCGAGTACATCCTATTGATAGTACCCGACGGACGTCCGGGATGACATTATATTATATTTATCCAAGGAAGATAGAAGAAACTCAAAAGCTTTACAAATATTACGTCGGATTGCTGTCAAGGGTAATTTTACTAGTAAGCTGCTAGCTCAATAATGTGTCAAAAGTCGATATCACTTATAATTTATTCAAAGCTATTGTCTGTCGGTACGCTGTCTTTTTAGTTACAAAGATTTTCTTTTGCTATTTTTATTTAAAAATTAAACGTGATCATGATTTATGATTAGTTGTATCTGTTACAAGAGTGAAGATGCTTTATTTTAATGCAAGTAATGCTATATAATAATCTATTGATATTATTCGTCATAAAGTTCATTAAAATAACACTGACGTTGTTTTTAATGTAGCAAAATATATTACAGTAAAAACACATTATAAAATAAATAATGCCAATACACCAACTATTTTAATTTTTAAAGATCATACGAGAAAAACTCGATGAAAATTTATTTTAAGTCACTTGAGATCAACTCGAGATAAATTGACATCAAAAACAACCATATCTTAAGTCTCAAATTTAAATGAAAAAATCTTAATTTGTCATTGACTTTTTCGGGTATCAAGCCCAGACCCACCTGGTCGGTAGAGCAAGCGCTAACCAACTAAACCACAGCGGGCGATAGAGATACAGGGACTAAGGCAAGACAAATGGTTTACTAATCGCTCTCGCTATGCCCCCTTATTTTAGAATTGGACTCACAAACATCCATGCCTTTGAACAGGAAATCGATAATCGGTTGAAAAATGTTGCTCGTACAGGGATTTGAGCCTCTGAGGTCTGACATGGAAGACGACTTTGACAACTGTACCATGGACCTGATATTCTGGCTTCCATGCCAGACTTTTCGGATTCCTAGTTTTCACATTAAAACAATTGATCTTTTATGCATTGAAATTTCTTTCATATCAGCAGAATGAAAACTTTAAAATGTTTTTGGAAAATGTTACATTTGGACTTGTGATTATATTAAACTAGGAATGCAAAATGCTGTTTGACAAAGAAATCTCAAAGCTTAGTTTACTGTCATTTATCATTAAATGTTTAATAAAATAGTTTTTTTTATGTTAGAATTGATACATTATTTACATATGTATATTAATTTATCATCGAAAATAAATACATGTTGTTAAATAGTAAAAAACACAGTTGAAGATTATTTACTGTTTGTAAGACACTTGTAATTTAATTTAAATAATAAATTCAATGTTCGTATCAGTAAAATACGGTGAAAAGTTACAAAACGAAACGTGTGTCAAAAACTCTGAAAAGAATCACTGGGAAATAACAACGCGTTGTCAAGGGCGACAACCATAAATAATAATGCGTTTTTCGGAGGGGTGATTCATAGAAAAGGATAAGTAGCCGGAGGGAATCTGAGCACATGTAGAATTTTTAGGTAGTAAAAATGATGAAAAAAATATCTTGTTTGACAAAGATTTCACGGAAATATAATATAATATCTATACTTCAAAGTCTTCTTATTTTTTTAAAAGTAAACTCATTCAATTAACGGAGTTGTATAATGTATAAAAAATAATGAATAAATAAAATTATATCTTTAGTCCAGATCAGGCGTGGGGAACCTGTGACCTTTTGGCTACTCTGGTGCGCCCTTCTGAACAATTTTGCAATTCTGTAATTCGTAAATTCGGTAAAACGAGGTTTGGAAATAATCTGGTGAAAAATTAGGGTAAGGGAATGAAAATTAATCAATCCCGTCCAAGTCAATGTTTACTGCGGCCTTATGTCGAATCAGAAAAATGAATGCGGCCTTTAGAGAAGAAAAAGTTCACCATCTCTGGTCTAGATGTATGTTTTAATTTTGAGACAAATCAACATTAAGAAGATAAGAAAATATTGACAAGGCGATGATTTATTTACTGAACGTCAGTTCAAGTTCATATGTGTACTTGAACACCTGAAGATACCGAAAGGAAAAACCCAGGTCGTTAGTGACAAAACTTGTGTGAATTTAATTTAACAATAAATATTCAACATAAATAAATAGTTTTTTCAAGAAGAAACTATTTAAAAAAGTAAAACAAAACGCGAAAAATATGACATACATAGACGATTACATCTCATTGAATATGACAATTTATTATATGAGTCTTCATAGCCTACGATATTACCGTGTTTGACTAAGTCAAAGAACGACACATAAATTTGATCATATACTAACTACATGATGTAATGGCGCCTAATTTATAGCTGTCTTTGTACACGGTGCAATAAACAATCCGATATAATATGATATTTTGCTGCACTCTGTACTTTAATTTTCCAACAATCGTCCACCCGCTAGTGTAATATTGCAGTCACGCGTTTCACAGTGAACAAAATGAACGGTTTGAAATTTCATTTGCATAGCCAAAACTACAAGTTGGAATTTTCACGGAACAATGGCGGGACAAAGTTTGGGCACGTATTATTGCAATTGCTCTATACACAAACTATCACGTACTGCGTAACAGGGATTGTTATATTTGTATTACCGGAACTGGAGTTCTGGTATTCGTGCTATATTTTAAAAACTGAAATATCTGGTTTCAAAATGTAAATATACCGACCGGTATTTTGGAATTAAAATTGAATCAAAATCGAATTTTTGAATGTACATATAGAAACCATTACGTACTTTCATAAAATTGTTCAAGAGGAATTGATATAATTTAAATCTGCCAAGAGTTGTATCAATATTGACAAGTTCCAGAATTAATGAATTATTATTTTAATTAATAAACTGTTTTTTAAGTAATTAACTAATGAAAAACACCCGTTTATGATATATTACGGTAACTAGTATGCCGTCTGTATGGTCGAGTAGTCAACGTCGTTGGCTTCGGTTACGGAGGTCACGGGTTTGAATCCCAGTACGGACAGTTTTATAAATTGATTTTTCAATCGATTTATGAATTTCTGTTCGAAAGCATAGATGTATGTGATGTCTTGAATTAACCCCTCCCACTCATCCTATCCTATGAACGGGTCGTATTGAGAGCGATTAGCTAACCACTAGTCTTGTCCTAGCCTTATCCATCTATTCCTACTCTCTATGGAAAAAGAGAGGTTGAACAACTGAGTAACAAGCAGTTTTCGTAGAAACACTTCTGTTGAGATAAACTCCATTAGGAGTCCATATGCTCCACATTGGGAGCGGGCATGATAAAAAAATAAATTGGTATGAAATTTCAAAATGTAGTGTCGATTTTGATTTACTCGCTGGGTATTGTGATTCCAACTTTTTATTATCTCTGCTATCAATGTAAAGCACATGGACTTCTAAAGGAGTTTATTATTGAAGACAGTAGAGATAGAAGGGTAGAGCTAGGACAAGACTTATGGTTAGCTAGACGCTTTCGCTAAGCTCCGTTAGATTAAGATGGGTGGGAAGGAAGAATTCAATATATTGCATATATCCATGCATGCATGCATGAAAATTAATTAAATACAACTGTCCGTACTGGAATTCAGACCCGTGACCTTTGCAACTGAAACCAACGACTTTGACCACTCGGCCACGCAGATGGCCAAAATGTATTTTTTTTGCTTTGGCAATTTTTTTTTGTAACACCGGGATTACAAATGTTAATATGATTAACCAAAATACCGGTATAGATATATTCACCCGGTATTGAAATCCCTACTGCGTTGGTATATTGTTTTTGGAATGATTTTGCTATTGCATTGTTAATTGAAATATTGCGACGTAAGTAATGAGTGATTTAAACAATATAACAAATATCACACCTTTTTTTCTTTCTGAAACATTTTTTTCTGTAAATTTCGATATACTCATATTAATTTCTTGTGTACGTATATATTTTTTTTTTATTTAAAGATGGAAAAATGTTTGATATCATTCAATATTGCAGACCTACACCGATTGAATCAGATTTATTTATGATTATGCAATGAAATACATTAATGAACTTTAAAATAATATCGTAATATAAATACATACGTACAGACGTAAACAGGTCTATTGATATAACGTGTATCAAACTTGATACACGTTCTATCAAAAGGATGCAAAGCTTCAAATGCCAAATTAGTATCTAATTTTAGCTTTTAAGTTTGAAAAAGATGAGCTTGTAAAAAATTAAACCAAGAAAAAAGACTGAAATAAAAAAAAATCCTAGACAATTTCTTTGATTGGTATTAGATTATGTCAATTTAACACCAGTTTAGAAGTCTCCGTGCACTTCAAGGTTGTGTATAATTAATAATTTGCATATGGCCCAAAATCATCAAAACACGTTTTTTGCGCCTTCTGTAAAATTTTATATGTGTAGGTTACGTCTTTTTTTCAGTTTCACAGTCGATATGTATATATTAAGAGTTTGAAAACCCTTCTTTCCACGTTTTTTTATTTTTAGTAGAAGGCTATGATAATTCTACATAATTTCAAATTAAAATGCGAATTGAAAAAAAACATTTGTACAAATTTTCTTAACGAAATATTGTCGGTGTTAAACGAGTATATGTCATTTTGCAGACGGTGAAGCTTTTTTGATGGATGATCGCTGTAAGCGAAAAACGTTACTTTAATGACCGTATTTATTTGGTCTGTTGCTTATCCAATTTTACTCATGTATGTCAGTATGAATGACAATATTTAATTCTAACAACAATTAACCATGTCAAAACAAGAAAGTGATATATTTTGTATTACGTTTATAATACATTAGTTAATATAAATAATTACTGACCAATTAAGTAAGTAGATGACGTTATACGTTATATAATAACTGCCCAATTGTCACATAACTTTCATATTTTTCAATTGTATAAATATAAATGTATGTTATTTTTATTGAATGAAATAAAAGCACTTTTTAACTCACCGAAATAAATTCAGTAAAACCCCCATTTACGCGATATGTGGGACCGCGTTATTGGAAGTCGCGTAATTGGGGGAGTTTATCTCATACAAAAATTTGGGGTCACGTTTTTTTCGCGAAAAATGCAAAACTGTCAAAACTATGAATACATTAAAAATATACATACATGGACCAAATATTTAGTTACTGGGTGGTAAAGTGCACAGCGCTCGCCAACGTTTGACTGCATGCACCACACAGACAGCCACCCGGCTGGGTGTGTACAGCAGCAACGACAATGGAATGCGACCGCACAATTGGGGGGTTTGCTGCGAATATTTATATTCGGCGCTTAATTCGAGTTAGCGTAATTAGGCGTTACACTGTACCACATTTTAATAATTGAAAATGGTTAAAATTATCAGTATCAACTTATTTAAGATAGTTGAAATTCAGTTTTGGTAGAACTAAGCTTAACTAAATCAGTGAAACATACTCAATGTAACGTATTTGATTCCTCAGAGAGATTCTTACGCGATGTATAATATATCAAATGAATTATAATATTATATTACATTTCTAAAGCTTTCTAACATTATATGTGGTCTCGTAAAGTTTAAATGACTTAAAAACGACGAAGTATAAGTTTTCTCTTTAAATTATAACTGGTACGTGTTTGTGTGTTATCAAGAGTTGTAGTGGAGTTGACTTTTCTTGGAAATAATATTATGTGATAGTCTGTGAAGAGAATTGGGTTAACGTGTAGCCTAAGTCTTGAAACATGCCTTGAATTGTAACTACTGCAATAAAGAAAGTAAGATGGATTATTGTGCCTTACATGTATCTAGTGACAATGTGACATTGTCATTTTGTGTCCATGTGTGTAATTTTAATAAAAGAATCAAACAATTAAATTAAAGTTGTTTTTATAAGCCAAAAAAATCGTGTACATGTTTAATAATATAATAATTATTTTTATTTTACGCGTTGATAATTAAATCATTTTTTTTTCGATCATTTAACGTCTTAAAGTGTCATTCAAGTGAAGTAACTTTAATTAAAATACCTTGCAATAGTGTTATCTCCATAAATAAAAATATACAATCCACCACAACACCAAGCAAAGACGTGACTGTATTCAAAGGTTCAAGAAAAAGTTTTATTATTTTACTACATAACAGTTGGCACACTTCACCTCTAGAAGTTCATATATAATCGTGATTCTTCAAATAGCAGATGTTTTCTTGATATACGATTTGTGTGTCTCTACGACAAAATTGACAAAAAAGATCGGGGTAAAAAATAAGCCCGAATTCATCACGTATCAAACACACTGCTAATAACATTATGTATTTTCATTTCTGATGTGTGTCCATCACTATGACTGACGGCAAATAGTAACTCTTTGATCATATTAGAACTAAGTATAGAAAATGTGGCTTACCAAGGTATACTTCAATAGTAAGTTGTCCTTGACTTATAATGGTGTATTTTAACATTATATATTTGATTAGAAATCAGTTTTTTATTTTATTTTTGTTTCAAATAAAAATAGAAGGATAACGTCGGAAAACGAAGAGCTGTTAATACAAAATATTTTAGATTTATTAGTCGCCAACTTTGTAGTGTCGGGTACTACGGCGCAGCTGTTAGGACTCGTATTTTTCCGGTCAGAATTTATATTACATTGGTCATAATATATCGGTCAGTGTAAATAGTCATAATTTAAATGAAATTTAAAAAAACCTAACCTAACCTAACCAAAATGGTTATAAAATATTCTGACCGTATAATATTTTTATTCTGACCTTTCATATTTAAATTCTGACCATTAAATTTGTTCCCAGCTGTTAGCGTTGTCGGCTTCCTTGACAGATCTCACAGGTTTGAGTCCCAGTACGAATGGCAATTTTTCGATCAATTTTTGTTTGAAGGTATGGGATTTTGTGGTGTCTTAAAATTCCCTTCCACCCTTACGAAACTGGGCGTAGGAAATGCGATTAGTTAAGCACTAGTCTTTTCCTAGTCTTATTATTTTATCTCTACTACTATTGGGAAATAGAGTTTGAGTAACTGAGTAACAAACAGTTCTAGTAGAAAATATTCTGTTAAGGTAACTCCATTAGGAGGTCGTATACTCGACATTTGGAGCAAAATCAATTACAAAATAAATAAAAATATCTTATACAGACAGTGAACGACCTTCGATAGACTATTATTTTCAAGTTTAAAGCATTTTTCTCTTCTTCTTCGTGGCCGAGTTAATAATCCTGAAATTTTTATGACTATTAACTTACATGCTTCCAATTTATTCTTACGTGGGCGAAACTATGACAAAAAACTTTTGTTTATTAAAATTTGTTCCTCGCGTAGGACATATGAGTCGCCAGTTCTAAAGGCCGTTCGACCGATCAACTCATTGCATAGTGAACTGGACATTTTTAGTGACAGTATTTGTGAACTTTTTTAAAAGTTTTACTTTTTTATTTCATGATTTTGTGTGTTGATTTTAATGTATTGTGTAGTATAATGTATTATGTTAATTTATTTTTTCTTATTATATTAGTGCATGTCGAATTGGGGTCAGCTATAATGTTATGTACTGTACTTTTAATTTTTAAACAATAAATAAATATTTTATTTAGACTTATAGCGATAGAAGGCGATAGCGGTAGAACAAAATACATTTACAAAGTATGTAAGTGGGAAAATGTGTTATGTATTAAATGATATAATATGATTTAACATACTCTCTAGTCGATAAAGTAGGTAACTCAAAAATAACATAACTTGAGTTATCCAGTATTTCAACCACTCCCTCCATTATAAAAACAAATCGTTCATAATTTAAAATTACGACAGGTTTGATTTATATATAAAAAGTAAATACATTAATCTTGTTTGTTAAAGAGTTAGGCTGTAATTAATTATTTTTTACAGAAAAAAATAACTGACTCTGTTACATTACTCAGTTAATACTAGTGCTTGTTGGTTTTAAAAACCGGTTTTTTGGCTAAATTTGTGACATTCGAAAACCGGTTTTTCAACTTTGTAACCGGTTGTACCGAATTTTTCATATACGAGTCTATAAACAAAAGGACAGAAAAATTGGATCTTTTATTTGATGGCTTAAAGACCATATGCCTCGCATCATTACCCAGCGAAAGGGTATTTTCGATATCAGGCAATTTTGTTACAAAACGATCAGTGGACGCTTTGTGTTTTCTTAAATCATATTTGCTGAAGAGTAACACCAAGTAATTTTTTGTTGTGCATTATTATGTACATATATAAATAAACAACATAAAAAAAAGATCTTTCTCTCGCTATTTTAATTGAATTATCCATTTTTTGTAAAACTTCGAAAACCGGTTTTCGAAAAATATTGAAATTCGACAACCGGTTTTTTCAAAAGTCGGTTTTTGTATAAGCCCTAGTTAATACTAATGAAAGGTCGGGAAAAAGAAATATAAATATTTTTTTATCTGAATCCAGTGATAAATCTATTAAAATTTTAGATATTCTTATGAAACCTAATTTCAAAGATTCAAGTGTTATTGCCCCTGTGATAAATAGTTAATATTTTACGAAACCCGATAGAATTTTCGCATGAATTGAATAAATAATATTCTCCTCCATTTTGTAAAATTCCTGTTAAGCTGTAACTACTCAAGGGTATTGCTTTTTAATAGGGTCTCCATATCTAAGCATCCAATTATTTTCGATCTCTTTATGGCGGGAAAAATGAGAAAAAAAAACATTTCGATATTTAAAAAATGAACATTCCGCAGCCGCCCAACTCGTTAAAACTTTTTTCGTTAGGTTGGCGTAAAAACAGACGCTAAAAATAGTTATGCTGGTTTTTTTTATTAATTAAATTAAAACGTGCATACACACTGGTACATTTTAAATATTTTATCAAAAAAAACAAAACACATTTTTTTTTATTTGCGTTATAAATTTGTATTATATTAACTTGTATAATATCATACGAAATTATTATATAATTATATTTATATAAATTATTATCTATTGGCAAGTCTTATAGTGTTTTGATTGTGATGAGTATTATCACTTGATGATATTTATTTATAGCTTAAAAATTAAAAGTACAGTATATGACATTACAGCTGACGCCAATTTGCCATGCACTTGACAAATATAATGAAAAAAAAAACACTACATAATACATCAATATATAAAATCAAAAAATAAAATCGTTCAACTTAACAAATAGTTCACAAATACTGTCACTAAAAATGTCCACTTCTCCAAGCAATGAATTGATCAGTCGAACAGCTCTTGGAACTGGCAACTCATACGTCCTACGCGAGGAACAAGTTTTTAGAAACAAATGTTTTTGGTCATAGTTTCACCCACGTAAAAATAAATTGGGAGCATATTAATGTGGGTAGTTAATAATCATGAGAATTTCAGGATGATTAACTCGGCCCTAAAGAAGAAGGGAAAAATGCTTTAAACTTGAAAACTATCTACGGGAAACGATCTTCATATCATATATTAACAGTGAAATACAGTTATAACGATCTTCGATAGACTATTATTTAGACCACGGTTTCTCAACGGTGGGCCATGTGGCCCCCCAGGGGGCCACAGAGATTTATTTTTGTTTTGGGGAGCCACAACAAAGTTCAGGGGGGCCATGGGAAAATTGAGGATTTAAAATTCTTCGGTGAGCTAAAAAAAAAAGGTGTTTTGGAGATATTCTAGGAAAAAGTATACCAAATCGATTTAGACTATAGCGATAGTATAGTAAAGTATTTTTGTTTGTCTTCTGAAAACCTGTACATTTTCAGATACGAAGCTGTAGAAAATTACCGAAGATATAGTTATCATTGATTATCGTGTATTTATTGGCAAACATATCATCGCTTTTTTAATACATATGGTAACTATGTCTTTATGTCATCGAATGAATTGTTATTTTGATATATAGACAGATTTTTGAGAAAAATATCAGTTAAATATCAGTAAAAGGTATAATAATCCAAACATTTAATAGCGAAACGTTTGGTGAGTTAAATGCTTTCTTTTATTAGCAGAATAGTGTTTATCATGATTTCAACTAATTTAATTTGACTTTCGAAGACGTTTTTGTTATTTTTCATTTTGAATTAAAATATATATTCTGAAAATCTGATTGAATATTGTGGGCAAACAATGAGAGAAAAAAAACACTGGATTTTATTTATCTCTCCTGCTTTTATGTTACATTTTACAGTGTTATGTTTCATTTTCAGTTCAATGAAGTAATTAATTATTATTAATGGTTTTTAAGCCGTATAGCCACAGCTGTAAAGTCATATCGTTGAAATATTGCGTGTGAAGCATTAATTATATGCCATAATTATAGCCAATGTAAATATTGTAAGCGTACAATAGAAAAGGTTTGAATGATTAAATATAATACTTATAAATTATTTAAATTAAAAGTTTTATTTGTATCTTCTTTTTATGTGAAATAATTAATTGAAATATAAGTTATACATATTTTTGCTTTTTCATGAAGTTGAACACGTGCTACATATATTACTTCCCTTGGAATAAAGAAAATACAATAAAAAATCCAATTTTATTTTAATAATATTTTTTTTCGCAATTTACTTAAGTAATCATATTATAATATATTGAGAGACGTCTTGAAATATTTATCAGAAGTAGTTTTTTCAAAAATATATACCACAGATGAAGAAATACCATTTTGAAAAAAATACCTTTTATACAATGTTTTTGACGTAAGAAAACAATAACGAACAGACAAGCTTATAAATTACTCATGACGTTATTTTTGTAGACATATAAAAACAATATACCTCCAGTCAATTATGAAATAGCTCAAGGGTGAAACGTCTGTTTTTTTAAGCGTACTTAAATGATAAACAGAAGTTTTCTTTCTTCTTATAGCTTGTTAAAAGTAACGATGTTTTCATGTTCAATTATTGTTTCCTTCTGAAAGTATACTGAAACTTGATATGATTATTATTATAGACGCGTAGTTAAGGAACCATTGGTATACCTGTTTATTTGTCCAATTAAATACTGATCGATATATGGTGGAAAGCTGTATAAAAAGGTACAAGTTGATAGTTGACTATCATACTACCACCCGTTATGTTTATGTATCTGTTTAATGGCCGCCTCCTTTCACTTAATAACTTAATTACTCCTCATATATTTGACCCAATACAGAGCTGCAACAGATTTATCTTTTAACTATGCACTAATGTACTTAAATAAAGATAACAATATTGTGATTGTTCAGCCATTTAGTTTGAGTGATATTAAGTATTTTGTGTGTCCGTATACTGAGAATCGGTCGTGGCGGTAGACTTTAATCCACTCCGCGTTGAATATAAAGAGGAATTAAGAATATTCCGTTCCTCATATGATGTTGCAAATTTATCATATGCACCAAAGTTGGCCATGATTGAAATCAGGTTAGCGTGGTCTATTGGGCCGTACGAGAGTGAACCGCAGCAAACAGCTCTGCTCGTTTTGCATTTATCTAAAAAGAGTGTGATATGGATTTCTTTTAATACTTACAGTTTGCACTTATTCAATGGTTACATTGTCCATTTTAGCTATTTATAATAAACACAGACTTAAAAAATATTATGCGTGGACTCATAGAGTTGCCAGCCGCTCTCCACTGTTGTGTCCGCGAAATCCCGCAATTGTTTTTTTTACTGTCATTTCGAATAACTTAAAAAAACTGACGTCTTGTTGTCGTTATAGCTCTCTTTCTAGTCAGCATACCCAACCTTACCCAATTTAGATAAACCTATCATAATATAAGCCATAAAATCATAAATCTTAAAATCATTTCTACAGTGACTAGCGCTTGCCAGTTTACTCTCTTAATATAAATCATAATGTCATTTCTACTTTGTCTAGCTCTTGTCAGTGGTTTTATACATGTTTTTCTTTATTCATACATCGACGAGTCAAAGTAAATGTGAATTTTAATGATGCAAACATAAATTGAAATTTCACACTTTAAATGTTACATACATATACGTATGAAATGGTCAATGTTGACAAATAAATGAGGCTATTATTTGCAAATCCGGCTCATTCCTAAATTGTTGAATGATGAACCATGAATGTAATTTAGTAAATAAATAAAAAATATTTCTAGAAATCAGTCTCAAAAATGGCTTGGTAACATACAAAATATCATTTAAAAGTAATGTAAAAGAAAAAATACTTATAAAATGTATATTGTTTTACAAAATGAAATAATAGTTTCATTTTCAAACCATTTTGGAATGGGCTGTGTTTGCAAATAATACGATCAAATATTCATTGAGAATATGTACTTTAAGTTAATTTAATCCCTTCTATTAGATAATTATCTGATTAGTATACTCGGCTTTTAATTGGGTGTTTGTAAAACAAAGTGAATATTTTTACTATTCATGACTAATTTTTATCAAAGCTTTATGTATAATTACAAAACGAAATAATCCTGGGTTTAGTAAGCGTCATGTAAAAATAAGCATACTTTATGATGTTAGTTAGTGATAGGAATTTTAAATTGATGCTATTACAAACAAATATAAAACATTTATATTCACTGAAACTTTCAGAAAATTTCAAATTACAAAACAACCCAATAATCATATTTCTTTAAGGTAAAGGACCACTTTCATTTTATAAATATTTTATGAAACGGTTCAATGGTCAAATAAATGTCTGTGGGGATTCTAGAATATTCAGATAGTAAAAGGGCTAATGATAAGTTTGCCCGCCCTATTGTTACATTTTTTTATAAACATGTTTACTCCAAGTGGGTGGACGTATGGAAAAAAAGTTGTTTTACGGGACTGATTATAACTCAGAACTAAAATTTTTCGGAGAGAGTAAAATAGAAAGGTTGAAGCTGAGAAACGAAATGACTACTGTTTAGAGGTTAGATGGGTTGAAAAAAGTATAATACTCAATGCCCTAAAAATAAAGATTGTAAATCGACTGAAAAATCAATTTATAAAATTATACCAACGCTTGGAGAATGAAATCTTTGATTATTGTGAACCAAATAGAGTGAGCAACAAAAAATTTTTTGTCACCCTATATATAGCATATGGCTTCCCAATGGAGATATATTAACATTTTTTTTACGAGAACTGTTAATTACTCTGTTGTTCAAACTCTAGTTTTCTTAAAAGATTAAGGATATAAAGAATATGGTTTGAAAAATACTAGTAGTTAATAGCTCTCGTTAAGTCCTGTTATTTTAGGATTGGAGCTGTGGATCCGTTTATTTGAACATAAGTCAAACAGATTTTTAAAAAAATGCTGCTCTTACTTAGATTCGAACCCGTGAAATACGTCACGGAAGCTAACGACGTCGAACAACATTGCCTGTCTTTACTTACCAAATATATAAACATATTATTTATTATCCTTGTTCAATTATAAATATCATAAGAAAAAATAGGTGGCGCTTGCCGCCCTACCAATATTTTAGAATTCGCTCTAAGGTCCAAAAAGTTTGGGGACCCTTGACGTAAAGCGTTACCTTTAAGCGAAGTGTAAATCAATTTTTTTTTTTTTATATCAAATTTATGGAGCTTTAAGTACCAGGACGCGCTAGCGTCGAGGTTCTTCTAGTCTCCTTCATCGATAAATTTTTTGAAAAACTGTAAATTGTATTCCCTTACCATCGTTTGCAGACGGAAGGGCGTGATCACTACATAGATAAGAAGTTCACGGGAACTCCATATGCATTATTTTGCAAATCACATTCTATGTTTCCCTCATACTATATCCGTACATGTACACACACATGCGCATACATACGTACACACATACAGTACACAAAAAAGTCAAACAAAGAGAGTCATTTTCGTGATGCTAAATTCGTTCTTAAGTTGTCAATTTTAGACGATATAAGATCAATGGAGGGTCGTCGAGCAGAACTGCTCTGGCTCTAAAACGATTCTCAGGCAGTGTCTCGTCATAGTTGTGGAGATTAGAGATCGTTGGGTTAAAATGTTTTCCTACCTCGCTGTGAAACTTTTGAGATATTTCACGAACGAATTCGTAGATGGTAGGTATTTTCAAGTCTCTGTGAAGCAGCGATGGAAATCTATAGCCTTCTAGGTATAATGTTTTTTCTCCAGTGTTTTAATGCATTTACAAAGTAATGTATGTATATTTTAAATTATTTATGATTAAAGTGTCGTTTTCAAAACTTATTTCATCATTACCGAGTTATTAATGCGGCATTCTAATAAACAAAGTTTTCTCACCCTAACACTTAGGGGACGCATCAGGTGTCAGTGTCAATTATTTATTAAAAACCTTTCTTATAAAAACAGTCAAAATAAACAAGCGTTTTCAAAATAACTAATGATGTAAGATAATACACCTTAGTTAATTGGCGTGGTTCCTATTGTTGGTATAGAAGGCACTAAAAGCTAATGCAAGAAAGTTTGTGGAGTGTTCTACCCTTTTAGGAAACAAACCTCTTCTCTCACTAATCAGTTCTGAGGTTAGCTTTTGAACACATTGACTCCCGAAATATATATCAGTACAAATTCATAAAAAAAATATTATTACGAATTCAATAGAGAGACTATTTTTACGGTTCGTATTTTTTCGGTCTAAATTTTACAGTTGTTATGGGTATATTTTTACTAAAACACTTTATTATTATTTAAATGTTGTTTCAACTTTATTCTATAACATAGTTTATACACTTTATAATAAATCACTCAATCTTATTAAATTAAAATTATATCGATGTGAGTATTGAGGAGTTTCTACTAAGCTGTTCGACGTTTCGATTTGAACTCTCAATTGTAACTGAAGAGAAAGGAATATTGATTTAGTCCGTCAAAAGGTTTATTGTTACAATTTATGTCATAGAGAATTAAAATAGCACAGAGGTTAATGTTGTGTTTACATAACACAGTTTTTGCCATAATTTTTATCACATTTGTCTGAATTTATATTACATTTGTCAGAATTTATATGAAATGGTCATAATATATCGGTCGTCAGTGTAAAGAGGGAAGAATAAATAATAAATGGTCGGAATTTATATAAAATGGACATAATTTAAATGAAATTTAAAAAAACTTAACCTAACCAAAATGGTAATAAAAATCTGACCGTATAATATATTTTGACTAAAAATTAAATTTTATTCAGATCAAAAGTTTATTTGAACAAACAGTTCTCTTAGAAACCTTCTGTCAAGACATCTCCATCAGGAAGCCATATGCTGTACATTGGGAGCGGACATGGATAAAAAGTTCTAGACGGATATTGTAAAGTATTCTTCTTTTATAAAATTTAAAAAAAAAAGTAAAATATTTTTATTCACTCTTCCAATAACAAAGCAAAAGTTTTCAGAAATTTTCAAACATTTTTCAAAGCTAAGATAAACGGCAATGTAAAACTCTTAACACTTGCAATTTATATTAAGGTTATTGATAGTTAATATTGCAGTAATTTGGGGTTGCATGGGTTACTAGAAGTTTGTATGTCATGCGGTGTGTTGAAATTAACCGCACAACATGAAAACGTTACAACTAACAACAAAGTATTCTTTTATTAACGAGCTTTTAGTTTTTTTAACGTATACAATACTTCGCTGATACGAATGATTGAAAATATGCTACCGTTGAAATGTGAAATTGAATTTCTACCAAGTGTCTTTGGTCTAGAAAAAAACACCACATTTAATTTATATTTTACTCATTTCAATTATTGGAAAACCGTAAAGACAATGATAAATCTTATTATAATTAATTGCTAGATTCAATGAAGAAAATATGTTTAACGGTAGATACTGATATTGATCAGTTTTGTTTGTGACTTGTAATGATGTTGTTTGTAGCAATTTATCGAAGGAATAAGCGTTACCTTTGTTTTCTTATCGAAAGCTAACAAGCTGTATTTACACAATTAGTATATTCGTATACAAGAAGATACAGTAATTCAATCTTATTGTGAAAGCTTTCATGTTTTGTAATTGTGTTTGCTTATGGACTCCCAATTAAGCTAATTTTACGATTATATACTCCCCAACCCTAATTATTTTAAAAAAGTGAAAATATAATGAGAAAGCTAGGAAAGAATTTGTTGTTAGCTAATTGATTTCGTACCATCCCGTTTTTAGGATCAGATGGTTGGAGGAGAATGATGACATTCGTGCATTGAACACAAAACTATAACTCTTAGGGTGTTCACTGTCAAAAACTGGTGGTAAGGCATTATATTAAGAAAGAATATAATATTTTTTATCCCTCAAAAATGCTCGCCATGAGTGAAACCGGTCTTGGCCTTTACAAATAAAGTGGAAATAAAGTACAAAGGAATATTGTATTTTTTTCTAAAAAAAGCTATAATTTGATTAAACATTAATTAATAAGGCTGGTTAAACTGGGATTCAAACCCAGCAACGTCAGTCACTCAGTGGCACGAGAATCAGAAGCACCACGTAGTGGTCATACCGCACTGCATTAGGAGCGGATATTGTTAAAAGGACAAAGCTAAGAAACAAGATTTTAATGTAAGAGGCTTAAATTGTAAAAATAGTTTTAACAAAACTAACTTCAATTATAATTTAGGACGTTTTTAGTCTTAAAACCTAATATGATTTTTTTATTTCAAAATCCTACTTCAAAATAATGATCCACTCATATCTAAAGTGTTTTAAAAAAAGGCTTTAATATTTATAATAAGTACCAATTTTTCTGTCCTGTTTCAAAACGTAGCTAATAAAATATAACTGTAATAAAATATGTTAATTAAAACACTTTTTTTCCTCGCTAGAAAACAATTTTAAAATCTATTGATTTCATGAAAATTTAAGTGTTTTAAACTATATTTATAAAAGAAAAATTTGTTGTTTAATAGATTTATAGATAAAGATATCGTTTTTCGTGATATATTTTATTTACTGACATTAAATGTGGTCGTAATAATTCAACTGCGATAGTAATAAAACCTTTTGTTACGCATAGATAAAAGCCAACAAATTAAAACGTTTTTTGTTAAGGATACCCAAAAGCTTTCATTGTTACAAGAACTTTGTTAGATTGGAATAATTAATCGGTCACTCGTATTTAAGCAAGCGTACGTTATAATGTTTTTGTCAATATTAAACATGTTTCTTACATTAAAAGTGAGGCTATTACTTGCAAATCCAGCTCGTTTCAAAATGCTTAAAAAGTTTAAATTGAATTTCGTTTTGTAAAACATTATACATTTTAAAAGTATTATTAGTTTTACATTGTCCTGAATGATATATTGTATGTTATCAAGCCAGATTTGAGACTGCTCTCTCAAAATACCTAATACAAAATTACATTAATGTTTTTGGAACGAGTCGGGTTTGCAAATAATAACCTCACCTGATGTTAAAAATAAAATAATACCAAAACAAAAATAACTTATCAATAATCAATACTTCTCATTAAAAATTGAAAGCCTCTCGTTAAAAATCAGTGTGATAAGATAAAAATATAAAGAAATCTGTCACTCAAATTATAGAATTCAACAATACTGAGAAAAGAAGCAAATTATTTAGCTTCTCAACTTTTCAGATTATCATTACAAAGATTCTAATCATTCAATACGAGAGAATTTGACTGTAATGTAAAACATTATGTAAATTTATCTTTTACCATTTTTTTCATTAAAAAATATATCATATTTATTAAACCTTATATTTTTCCTAGGGGTATCCTATATTTGTCCTATATTTTACATAGAGAGTACAAATAATTGTTCACTTAATTGGAATTGGTATTTTTATACATATATCATTATGAGAGATGGCGTCATATAAACTTGGGATAGTTGTGGAAAGCTAGATCAAATAAAACGTACTCACATATTGCATCGTCAAATTAGGTGTTCACACACATTTGGCGAAGTTTGATGTGATTGGAAAATTGTGACAGAGTTTCACTATGCTAAAAACATGCTTACGTGTATAAATAATATTTCCCACAGGTGACATTGGCAATATAGATTAATATTTCGATTCACCAAAGCGACTTGTTAAAAAACTTCAACATTTTTTTATTTTAGATAAAATATAAGAATACCTCCACAAATATTAATAATTTGCTCCACAAATATTATTTTATATTTGAAATATTAATTCATAATGCCAGTGCAAAATATTTTAAAGTTGAAAGATCATATGTCACTTGAGATCAATACAAGGTAAAATGACATCATACACCGTGTTAACTCTCATGTTTAAATTGAAAAATCTAAATTTGAGATTGAACTTAACGGGAATCGAACCCAGATCTGTCTGGTCGGTAGAGCAAGCTCTTACCAGCTAGACCACAGGCACATATTTATATTAACTGGCTTAGAAGGGATACAAAATAAATCCTTTCGTTATAATAGGGTAAAAATATCTAAGTATTTCAGCTCTACAGTTTTTATATATGTTATACGTTGATAGCTATTTCGGCTTCCACCATCGTCAGAACTAGCCTTTCTTAGCCTAGTTTAGAACTTTTCGATATATATTATTCATAAATTGGCTTTAGTTTTTCTCGGAATAATATCAATTAAAGAGTTGTTTAATGCTGTGATTATTTATGATTAATTACGTAAGCATTTTGTAAGGGTTTTAGCAACGGTGATTGATTGAGATTTGATTGGTTATTAAGAAAATCTATAATAACAAAAATAGCTATTAAGAGTATCAACCGTATGTAAAATGGTATTCTTAAAACTAAAACACTTTGATATTTTTTCATCTTATCACAATGGAGATGTACCAAGTAATTGCCAATTCAATCAAGATATATAAGAAAATCACCGTGCGTTTACGTTTAAAATTATTTTCGATTGTTATGGGATTAATATGACCATGCAATAAGTAACGACGTTTTGTGTCAATGGTTCCTGTTTCAAATATAATTCATTGTAGTTTCTCATTCTCAACCACTTATCAGAAACTTTGTTGTGTTTGTGAAATTATCAACGACAAATGTAATGATATTTCAAAGGTCGTGTTACCAACATGTCATGAGTTCTTTGTCAAATTTAAATTTGTGACATACAATAAAATTGTCATCATGCGATATTTCGCTTAAAAATCTTTTTTCGTGTAACTACCAAAAGTTTTAAAATAAATATATTACAATATTACTTAAAAGTTAGTCACTGCATAGATATCTATAAACATAACATGTTTTTTTATATTTATGAATAGGGCTTGATGGTACTGAAATCTCGATTTGATAAACTGTTTTTTTTAGCAAAATTCCTGGCATTCGAAAGCCGGTTTTTAATATATAAATAATTTTATTAGTAAAAATTTTAATATTTTTATTCGGAACAGTATTTTTTAAAAATTGAATTAGGGTTTATTTTGAAAATATTTTTATTGTACTCTTTGTTTTGGATATATGTATTTCATTAGTACATTAAACTTTTAAAAAACTGAGGTTTCAATTTGACATACACGAGTCAAAAACAAAAAAATGAATCTTCTATTAAATTTGAATCGTTCAAAGTTCAAATTCACACAAATTTTGTCACTAACGAACCGGGTTTGGTTTTTCGGCATCTTCAGACGTTCAAGTGCACGGATAAACTGACTGACGATTAGTAAATGAATATCTCGTGTTTATATAAAAAATAAATGTATCATTGAGTTTAAAGCCATTGCTGGCGGAAAGGATTAGCCCTTGGGAATGCCCACAGATTTGAATGGTGAGTAATTTCAAGAATTATTTATTTTTTTGTTTGTTGGAAAACGTTTTATAATAAAATTTATATAAGGTATAAAAGTGGAGAGCCCGGCATATGTAGCTGTTGATTTATAATCGGAAGACTGTTCAATTGCGCTCTATTTATTTATAAAATTTCCTGGAAAAAGAGTTTATGAGTGTCCGTATTTGGGTACAACATTTTTCTAATGAATTTGTGTGAATGTACATAATTTGAACAATTTAAATTTAATATTGAAATTCCACCAAGCACCTTCAGTCGAAATCTTAAACTTCTAATAGATTGTCTTGAAAACTATACGACCTACTTCATTACACAGCAAAAGAATATTTTCTATTTAAGACATTTCGTTATTTAGTAATAAGTCAGACGACGTTTTGTGTAATAAGAATTTAGTATTTTAACCACTTTTTGCCTTAATTGAATAATGCATTTTTGTTTTACATTGAAAATCGAAGTAAGCCGTATTTTAGTAAATATTGGAATTCAAAAACTGGTTTTTTATAAACCTTGTTTACGATAAATTACATATTCGTGAATATGTCGTTGACTGCTATCTGACGTCAGTACATTGTGTCTTTATTGATTGTAATAGGTGTGTATGTTATGCTAGGTCAAACTTGATCAAGTGAATCACAGGAATCCACAGAAACATCGTTTTTAGGATATGTAAATATTATTTCAAAAAGCAAATATTTTAGGTTAATTGTTACGGTTGTATTTCTTATTTCAAATAGCCAATGATTATTTCTTTTGCATGCAGCTTCTTGTATTTTATATTTTAAATATTTTGAGGAAAGTTGTATCAATAAGAAAGATACAGTCAAAGTACGTAGGTTATAGTTGTATATGTTACAGTTAAAGTATGCTTTTAATCAATGTAAACATTATCCATTTTAGCTAGTAACAGTTTTTTTTTTTTTTTAATTAATTTATCAAAATTAAACTAAATAGTTGTTTAGTGCCATTAACGCTAATTTCAGAAAAAAAGTAGTGATAAGATTCTGGGAATTATTCGGGCTTTTAAAAACAATTTTCAGATCTCACTCTCAGGTGGTTTCGTCAGAACACTATCTACAAAATGCGTGACAATTTTTTTTATTTTGATTATTTATTTAACTAAATCTATATTTTTTTATTACACTATTGATTTCTTTCAGGTAAGCATTTTGTATTAATCAATTGACTTGATTATTTTTGTGATTTATTAAGATATTTATATTGATTAAGGGATTTTTTTCCATGTCTACTCCCAATGGAGGTATCTCGACAGATTTTTTTCTGTGAGAACTGTTTGTTTACTCTTTTTTTCAAAGAGAGTAGTAGGGGTAGGAGAATTAGGCTAAGACAAAACTACTCGGTAACTAATTGCTCTAGCTACGCCCAGTTATTGAAAGATCGCAAGGGTGAGAAAGAAATATTAGACATCACACACACCCATGTCTTCAAACAGAAATCGATAGATTGATTGAAAAATGATGTTCATACTGGGACTCGAACCCGTGCGATCCGGCACGAAAAAAACGACGTTTATCACTGTGTCATGGACCCGAAATAAAGTAACAGTTTACGTGAGAGTTTTAATTATAAAATATGTCGCCGATACCTGTGATGCTGGATTTTTTTGTATCAAAACAAGGTATATATCAAAACATAAAATCATGGTAAATGATCAATCCCGGAATCTCGGAATTGAAAGATTGTGAATCCTGAAATGTGAGAGGGTCCGGGATTATATGGCCTTGTCACTAGGGTATCCAATCCCGGAGCCTTTTTGTGATCCCGGGATTTCGGGATTGATGAATTTTCAATCCCGGTATCGGGTACTCGACGTGAAATTGTGTATAATTTGAGAAAAATTTTGGTGACTAGAAATTTGAAATCCTCAAATCCGTATACTTTTTTCCACGAAATCTCTCCGTAACTCGTTTTTTTTTTAGCTCACCGACGTATTTGAAAATCTCAAATCCTTTCAATTACATAATACTATTAATTTTCGGGATTAAAGACCCTACTTGTAACGACCATGTTAGCCTGAAGATGATTCGTAATTAAGCAAACCATGCATGGTTACACGACCAGTGTAATAACAAAGATATCAATTAAGATTTGATATGTTTGTATTTAATGGGTATACTGTAACGATAGTTCACAGGGTTGAATCAATACCATACCATTATAGGTATCTTGTCTCGATAATCACTCCTCGATATAAACGGACAACCACTCGCCCAACTTACGATGCATTAGTTATAATCGAAATCGATAAAAAATGATTCCACCGGCCATCGGTTAGTGACTTATTGCTTTTATTAAATGTAACAAAGAATTGGATTCTTTATTTCACATTTTCAAAAATAAATTGCTTATTATTGACTTTTTGCGTTTATATGTCCAATGAGTATATAAACGCAAGTATATAACAAACGGAATTAAATAGCGGAAGCGTAGGAAGATTAATTTTTCCAAATATTTTACTTTCTCTCCTCAATAGATTATTTTATGAATTGAATTTTCAAATTATAGATTTGTCTTTCCATTTCTGATCCAAATTAAGAAATCCGATTCTAAAAACGGAGCGAAAGAAAAATTACTTAACAAGTTTTCCTGCCATAGCTTTATTTTTCTTTCGTTTCTCTCTCCGCAACAGAGACAGGTTGAGCAATTAGTTACAAGCTATTCTCGTATAACAACTTTTGTTGAGATATGTTCATCAGAGAGTTAAAATGCTACAACAAATTTTAAAAGGATTTAGCAAAACGGAATGAAATGAAAATAAAATTAATCAAAAAATTAGACATAAGTGATTGATATTCAATATTATTTTTCTCATAAAAACACTACAATAAATAAGACATTGAGAGGTGAAGTGAGCTAAGTGATATTTTACGAAAACAAATTTAGATGCGTTATAATTGCCTAGAGAACTGGACATTTTTGGTGATAGTGTTCGTGAACCGTTTGTTAAGTTTTTCTTTTTTATTTATTTATTTTGTTGTATTATGTAGATTTATTTTTTGTCTCATTATATTTGTTTTGTCTCATTAACATTCTGTCAAGTACATGGCGAATTGGCGTCAGCTGTAACGAAATGTACTGTAATTTTGATTTTTTAAACAATAAACAATAATATTCTGCATGTCTTAGAGTATCGTCAAAGTGAAATGGGCTTAGTAAATATGCACTTCAACAGTGCTATTTCCTGATACAATTCATTAAAACACTAAGTCAAGATGTGATTGTGCTTAAAAGTCTAAAAGATAAGTTTTACCATTTTACTACTTGGCTCACTTCACTTCTTGAGGGCTCAATTAAAATAAATAAAGCAGAGTATTTGTATTTAGAAAAAATAATATTTTTTTAATCTATTTATTATTTGATTACAATATAAAATTAATGGGAAAGAAAAATAAATATTAAATAATATTTTTTTTACCATATCCGCTCCCAATATGGAGCATATGGACTCCTAATGGAGTTTATCTCAACAGAAGTGTTTCTACGAGAACTGCTTGTTACTCAGTTGCTCAACCTCTCTTTTTCCAAAGAGAGTAGAAATAGAATTAAAGGGCTAGGGACAGTACTAGTGATTAGCTAATCGCTCACGATACGCCCTGTTCATAGGATAGGATGAGTGGGAGGGGGTATTCAAAACATCACATACATCCATGCCTTTGAACAGAAATTCATAAATCAATTTATAAAACTGCTCGTACTGGGATTCGAACCCGTGCCTTACGTAGCGGTAGCCAACGATGTTGACCACTCAACCACACAGGCGGCTAGTAATATAACGATGATTGAAACGGAAAGAAAGTAAAGTGATTAAGTTAGGGTGAAGTTTTCTTCAAAAGGGTGGTTGAGAGACTGAATTAACTGATCAACTGACCTGTTGAGATACTTAATTCCGAGTAAACATGCTCCACATTATTAGGAGTAGATATGGATAAATGATTACTTACATAAAATATACACTATATTATTAACTAGGGCTTATAATGGCGGAATCAGTGATCCGATTAATTTTGAGATCCCGTAATCCCGAGATTGTCTTACCAATAACATGTAAAAATCTTTAAATAGAGTTTAAAAAAAATGCTCAACAGAGCTGAAACATTGGTAAATGTAGCTTTTGAACAGAATTTAACTAAAAAATTGTGGAATCGGTCAATTCGACACTTAATGAAATTATGAAGCTAAAAAAAGGTCTACTAGCTGAGAATAATTCTAGAACTTGTTTCTGTCGACGCTTTTATTCCATGAGTGATTAATTCCGGGATCCCGAAAGCCCGAATTATGAAAATTCCCGGAATCAGAAAAAGGGTGCAAAATTGGACGTACGATACATTCCGTCCGTGAGTGATTCTTAAATCATCATTTTTTTAACAATGCCTTTAATGATAATTTTCAATTTAAAATGAAATTTTAACAAGCAGCCATCGAAATCACTGTAAAAATAAAGTGCCACAGCTTAACTTAATTTAAATCAAATATCGCAACAAAAATGCTATGCGTAATTTACACGGTAGATTTGATGACCTAAATTTGAAAAAATATAAAGGATGTGATGATAAAATGATACAGCTTCATTTTCCAAGCGTGAAATAATGTTTCAATACCATTAAGTTCTAACAAAAACCAATATTTACGAACGCTTTTAGCAGCTTTCACGCGTGACCAAAAATTTCACAAAGCAGTGAACGAATGCATAATACACATTTCAATAAACTTGTAAATTTAAAATTCTGCCAATTATTCGTTGCCAAATCGGAATTATGAAATTACGTTGGAAAACTATATGTCGTGGCTCGTAAAATAAAATAAAATTTTGAATGACTTAAAATATATTATATATTCAAATCACAGACTTTCTCATTTTTTGCATATTAAATATAATTTCGAATAAAGATTATCATAATATTTACACCAGCGTTTACCAAATGATGGGTCGCAACCCGTTACTGGGTCACAGAAGGCAATTTAACGGGTCGTCATTTTCTAAAATAAATCTGTATATTTACTATATTATTTCGTAATACCTCTCATTAATAAACTATTGGTAAATTTCATTTCTATATAGGTTTATCAGAGTAAATTATTTTGTATTATAACATATAAAGCCTGTATGGACATAAATATAATGCTTTATTCTACCTATAAGCCGGTAGTATTGGCCATAACAAACACGAAGGAGAAATATTAAACAAACCGGTTCGCGGGTGAAAAGTTTGGGAAACGCTGATTTATACTATTTACAAATGTAATACGATTATATTAGAAGTACAAACTGGCAAATCGAAGATTATTTAAAGTTTCAGGGCCTTAGAAAGTCTTATTTCAAAAGAAATATAAGATATAATTATGCAATTAAGACAATTGTACAAAGTTTCAAAGTTAACCAATTTGTTAAACGTTAAATTCCACGAACAAACACCAAAAAGCAGCATACAATTATGTTATTTTTGCCGTTTATTTCATAATTTATTACGAACGTTTCGTCCAAATTTAGTCAAATAATTATTAAGAATTAGTTTTAAATAAAATACATGACTTGTCACATTGTTAATTGAATAATTGAGTTGCGAAAAGCACTCTGGAAGACTTTTCAAGGTTTGAGTATGACGAAAAACTGCTGTATATACAAACTTAACATTAAATAAATTATTTTTTTGCTATTGTCTTTATGTGTGTCAGAAAATTAAGTATGACCTTTTATTTGTATGTAGATAATGTGTATCAAAGTTTGAATATGTTTTGAAACTCATTTATCAAACAGTGGTTGCTTGCAAATGAACCAAATTTTCTAAACGATTTCCTCACAAGATATGATGGTATTTGAAGCTCTTATCCGTTTAAAAAAAAAAGAATTTAAGCTTAAGTAAAAGATAGAGTTCACATGTCATTTTCAAAACAATTGACTAGACTGGGCTTTGAAACACGGTGATTCAATTTTAATATTTGTATTTACTCTGAAAAAAAAGAAACAAAAACACAATGGATACTAACTACCCCGATATTTAAATACACAGTGAGTTAAAAAAAATGTACCTCTTAGATGAGTATGAGCAAATGCTCCTTATTTTTTTTTTTCATTTTTTTTAAGTTTTAAATTTTTTATCAAATTAAACCCTATTTCAAGTAAAAACACAATTTCATTTAGTTATTAAATTTTATTAAGTATACATATATAATATCCTCCGCTGTGGTCTAGTTGGTTAGAGCGTGCTCTACTGACCAAGCGGGTCTGGGTTTGATTCCCGGTAAGGTCAATGAAAAAAAATAGATTTTTCAATTTAAATTTGAGACATAAGACATGGGTGTTTGTTATGTCAAATTTACCTCGAGTTGATCTTGAGTGACTTACAATAAATTCTCATCGAGTTTTTCTCGTATAATCTTTCAACTTAAAAATATTTGCCGCATTGGCATTAGCTGTAATGCCATTTTTTTTAATTATAAAAAAATATATAGTTATATTCCGAACAAAGTCGAAATATTTCATCAATTCTACAAATTATTATAAGAAAAAGGTTGTGAAAATTTAAGTCTCATACAGCCATTGCACTTATACCGCAAACACTGCGCTTTTACCTAGCAAGGCAATATATTATATGACAAAATGTAATAAGGTAGAGCAAGTTCTCTGACAAACTACATTTTATAGTATCGCTTACGATATATTATGTCACATCCAAGAGACGTTGTAATATTCGTATGATAAAAGATCTTTCTTATTATCTAGTGTCCTTTTTTACGATCCCTTTAATAGTATCAATTATTCTTGGTTATATCTTATACTGAATTAATATGTCTGGTAATAAGTTCAAATTATCACGTCTTCTTTTTATTGACACTAAAAAGACGTATAAAAAATGATTTATAACTCGTAGTCGTAGAAGGACGAGATTATTAACAGATCAGCCTTTTGTGGACGAAATATAATATAAAACGACATGAAGACGACTTTTATACTGCTATAAAAGCTTCTCAAACATTTAGAATAAAAAAAGTTAATTAATTTTGAAAAAATCATAGTTTAAAAACTATTCGATCACAAATAAGTGTCATATTTTATATATTTGTTATTTTAAAATGGCAACAAAATAAATGGTCAGAGTTTAAATCAATTTTTGGTCAGAATTTAAATAAACTTTCAGTATGAATAAAATTCAATTTTTGGTCAGAATAAAAATATTATACAGTCAGATTTTATAACCATTTTGGTTAAGTTAGGTTAGGTTTTTTTAAATTTCTTTTTTATTATAACTATTTTATACAAATTCTGACCATTACTTATTTATTCTGCCCTCTGTACACTGACCGATTATTATGACCAATAAATATAAATTCTGACCAATGTAATATAAATTCAGACCAATGTGATAAAAATTATGACCAAAACTTTAATAAAATTCAGACCAGTTAAATACGATTCCTTTAAAATATCATTTAGTGTTTATTTTATATTTTAAAATAATAATTCAGCCCGAGATGCGATATTATTTTGCTGATTGTCGTTGGAAAATGCTTTATGTCTGTTAATACGTACAAAAAAGATAATCTAATATGTAAATTTAGCAAAAATATTTAATCATTTTACTTTTCATTTAAAAACCAGCGCTTCTATTTGAACATATGACAATTGCACAAGTGTATTGAAACCAATTAGAGATCACAGATATAAAATATCTGCTACAAACACTTATTTTAAAAACGAGTTTTTTTTTTATTAAATTCATTAATTTTAAAAATAAATGCGGTCTACAAATAAACAGCATGACTTCTGTATGATTTATGGTATCAACACGGGGTTTGTCGATGTACAAATTAAACCAGTACCATTGTTACTTATACATTACATGGTGGTGTCACTAAGGTTGACAAATTAATAATAAATTGAAAACAATATCGCTTCTTCAGTGGCGTAACTAAAAAATTTGGGGCCATATGCAAATTTTATCAAATGGCTTGTATTTTTTGTTGTTATTAAAATGGAATTTAGTCAAAGAAAGGTAGTTGTAAATTTACAGCTGTCGGCCAGTGAATTTTTAGCTTACAATTATAATAAAAAAGCTTAGTTACATTTATTTCGAACGTACTGACAAAAATTCCTCCACTGTTTAATTTATGGCAGGGATTATTTATTTTCTTATTTTTTTTGAAAAACTAAATATGGGTATAAATTTGGAGCCCTCTGAGCCAAAGTGCCTTAATACATCGCTTAGAAACGTTGTATGGTGATAACGCCACTGCACTACTTCAATGCAACAGTAGGAAAATCTGAAAATCTTAGTTTTGAGATAATGACAGTTAAATGTTTGGCAAAATCTACAACATATTTTATTACATACGGTTATGGAAGATAACTGTTGATGTATGAATGGTATTTTCTTATACAATATGTTGTGCTACACTACGGAAAAGTAATCATTTCGTATCATATTAAAAGCAAAGTAATATTATTTATAAATAATAGTGTTTATAATAACTAGTGAAAGTTCATTTATAATATGCAATTAAATTTGATAACTTTGTTATTCCTTTTGCTGTGTTACAAAATTTGACACTTGTTCCAATTTAAAGGTTAACAAATAAACTCAACATAACTTTCGATGGATTCAGCGGTAACTTTGTGGAAGTTCATTTTAATATAAAATAAAAATAACTTAGATTATTCCACGTATTGTGTTACAAAAATGTAACACGTGTTTCACCTCTTTCAGAGGCATCCTTAGACAACTACTTTCGCAAATGTTTGCTTAAGTACGAATGATTTTAATTTTACTATTCTGATCTATTATAATAAAAATCAAATAAAATGTGAGGGGATGATAGAAAAACAAACAAACGATAATGGTAATACAAATGACATTTATATTAAGAAATGATTATCTAATGAGTTGGGTCAATTAGGACGGGTTAAATCCCGGGTTAAAAACGGGTTAAAAAAAAAATTGGCGAAAAATCATTTATTTAGGAGACACTTCATCGAAGATAGCTAAATTGTTGCCAGAAAACATAGAACCTTTAAAAAAGAAAATGTGTCGCGTTGACCACTGTGTATGAACGTGACAAATATTTGTATAAATGTGTAGATGTTAAATCTATTTAAAATTGAAATGAATAGGCATTGTAATTAACATTGAGGATTCTTCCACCACAGCACACCTGAGACTTCTTGCGGCACAGTAGTGTGTCGCGGCACACATTTTAGCAGACACTGTTCTATGTGGACAGCTGCACCAAAAAAGATATGGGCATTTGAAATTTTGAATGCTTGTATTTTGAAAATTGTAAATGTTTCCAAGTTTCTTTTTGATTGTATATATCAATGATAGTACTGGCATGATATAACTATTAATAAAATATTGTTAAAAATAGTTCTTCATAGTTAATTAGAAATACTTAAGCTTCAATTAGAACTTTGTCCACCTGAAATTCAAACAAACCGCCAGTGCTGCAAGGTTCTAACTGAAATTTGTATGAAAGCACAGGTGATTCAAAAAACAGACTTACGCTTTTTATATTAAAATAAAAAGAATTCTATGGAAGATATCTAATGTGATCATTATTATTGGAGAAAATATATAAAAAAAATGGAGGATAAATAGGAAAAGGAGTTTTTTTTATCGTAATTTGTGTTTGATATCGTTAAGTACTAAGTTAATATTGTAAAATGTAATAATACCACACTGCAAGAATACAAAACATCATAATGGTAAAAAAATAACACCATTGTGCTGAAGAATAAAAATAATTGATCAAAATCAGATAATTGAAAAAAAATACAGGAATAAAATTATCAAAATAAAAAAGATATTATTAAACCTATGTACACTCACACAAGCTTTGTCACTAACGACCCGGGTTTCGCCTTTCGGCAACTTCAGGCGATCAAGTTGAAACCACAGATATCTTGCGACGCGCACATAAAACTACGGCTTATTGGAAATTCAAGCAAAATTTCGACTTCATATTAATACAGCATGTAGATATTGCTACGCTTAAGACTGCCTCAGTATTACTTTAGTTTGGCTAAAAGTCGACACTAAGAACATTGTAGTACTCAGCTCGCGATATGTTGGAGGCGTAAAAATAATAAAAACTTTGAGGAATATTCCTGTCCCGATGGCTGATCAAAATTGATAATCGTTCTTTGTATGGTATATTTCGATCGACAATGGGTACAATGCGAGCACTTTAATACATTTCGATTAGAGATAAATTCAATTGTAGTCTGCTGCTGACTCAATAATAAATAAAGTTATCAGAAGTAATGACCTATAATTGTATTAGGCAAAGAAAGGCTTTTATGGAAGGCATTCATAGTATCTTATACATAGATTCTTTCTAATAATTGATTGTATATATGTATTATATCGACTGTGGAAAGGAAAAAGGACGGAACCCACACATATCAAATTTTACAGGAGGCGCTAAAAACGTGTTTTGATGATTTTGTGACATTGCAAATTATTAATTATACACAACCTTGAAGTGCACCGAGACTTCTAGACAGGTGATTAATTGACATAATCTAATATTTATTTTAAAAATTGTCAAGGAAAAACCTTTATTTCAGTTTTTTTTCATGGTTTTAATTTTTAACAAGGTCATCTTTTAAAACTTAAAAGTTAAATTTAGATACTAATTCGGCATTTGTAGCTTGCATATTTTTGATAGAACGTTTATCAAGTTTGATACATTATGATTATCGAGAAAACCCCGCTTTAAAAAAAACTGTGTGTTACGACCATTTTCCGTTCCATAGTCGATATGATAAATTGATCTTTTTTTAAAGCAGCACACACATAAATACATACATTCTATGTCAGTACGTGTGCAGGGAGAATGAGTGTGCGTGTAATGTTGAGTGATGATTTTAACGCAAATCACATACTCATTTTTCTATCTTTCTATTTGCTCACCATAAGCATCTTGATTGTTGACCGAAATCTGGTAAGTACTATTTTCACATGATTTCTTTTCATTCAAAAAACTTTATAAAAAAGTAAGCGAAATTTGCATTTTTTGCGAAGGACGAGAAACATTTTTTTTCACTTCATTACAATGACTACTCACTTTATTTCAAAGACTAGCGATTGGTTTAATACACGTCAAATAAAATACAAGCAAATATTAAGAAACTCTTATCCACGTATGATCTATTTCGAAGAGAAATACACCTGTCCATATATTTCTTTCGGCTTATACGAGGCCAAAATGAGAATTCCACCATTCTTGAGAATGTGAATCTAAATGTTACTGATTATTTTCTGAGAAATCGTGGACATGAATTGTTTGTTCTCCCAAAGTGTAGAACCAGCCTGTCAATGGGGATGCTACTAGGAAGAGCTTTAACAATATTGCTTCGGATGTCTATATAATCCACGTAGACGTGGGTGAGTTTCGACGAATACTATTTTTTTATGTATTATAAAAACTTTATGCGATGTTTATTAAATAAGCAAAAAAATAAAATATACAAAATCAAAGTGCCCGTATCTGTTCGTCAGATGGTAGTTAAGATTAAGCAAAAAGGTTAACATTTTTACTTTAAAAGATATGACGACTTATAAGTGTAGGAAACACAAGCTACTTGTCTTATCATTAACCGTCTTGCGTATGTTAATTGTTACTAGAAAAAAATCATCACTTTCGACCTGATGCAGAGATGCGAGAGATTGTTTAACACCTCCATGCCCATGATGCAATCGTAAATAGTTGAGCCATTAAATCATTCAATATTTCTCTTAATATTGTCAATAAGTATTTATCATTTTAGGTATTCTAGCATATATACATATTTAAAATTATTTTTTAGCTTCTAACTTAGGTTTAAATACTGTCAATAAACAGTGAAATTGAGATACCATCATGGCAGGGAACGTGATGTTTTAGGATGGCATGTTACAGGTTAAATAAGCTTACAATACGGTTTAAAAACATAGAAAACAATAGCGTTGTGCATTGCGTAACCACTATGTTTTTGTGATATTCCTTAACGTGTGAAAATTTTTGGCACCGACGGAATTATGTCAAAACTTTTCAAAGTAGATGAACCGAAATATTATTAAAAACTTTGTACGTCACTGAAACTTAAATTTTAAGTCAATTTTGTAGTACGATAAGATTATGTCGCATATGCTTATATATTATATTGCATATCTGCGGTTTATGAACTACATATATGCATATAAATATTAGAATGTTTATGTTATAAAGTTGAAAAGTTATGTTAGCTTAACATAATTATAAGCGGTCGGCAACCATCGTCTATTACATTTTTTTAAGCACGTATGAAAGCACTTTTAGGGTGTCCACTGTCAATACTTGGTGGAAAGGCATTATATTAGTAAAACCACAATATTCCTTTGTACTTCATTCCACTTCATTCCACTTTATTCTACATTCCACTTTCTGACATATTAAATAAAGTGGAATGAAGTACAAAGGAATATTGTGTTTTTACTAACGTATGCAAACAATTGAAAAACAAAACTATAAACCATGGACATCGCTAAACTTTAAAATAAACTGTGTAGTTGATTATTCCACCACCACCGCAATGTGTGTGTAGCTGCTGTTTCACGGTCGCCTTTCATAAAATAACGATTTGGACAATAAACAATAATATTTTTGGTCCGATACAGAGCTGCACGGGATCTATATTTTAAACATGCACTGTGTAGAAAAATATCAAAAGAACATATGTATTATATTTTATGATTTCGTTGCTAATAACAATTATTTGGAAAAATCGATCATTATAATATGGCCGCTGGCCAAAGTCGTAGTAAAACAAATTAATACAGCGCTAGTAATTATAAAACGTAAGCTTATATACAGGTGTCATAAACATTTTCTTAAAACATAATACTGTAAATATTATCTTAACTGTTTCGACAAAAGTTGTGCAAATGTGCAGAAAGTTATGTTATGTAATGAGCATATGGCCACCTCCAAGAATAATCAATTGAAAATGAAAACGATGAGCGAAAACGTTCTTGATCGTAACATAACGTTGTGAATAGGGCGTCCAATCCCGGACTTTTTTTGTGATCCCGGGATTGATCATTCACTATAAAATCGTGTCACAATTGTTTGATATTCTTGGATAATTTCGGGATAGACAATTATTTAGGATGTGGGTTTTCGGGAGTCCGAGATTGATCATTGGGAAAAAGTCAGAAATTGAGATATTTTAAAATAATCTACAATAGAAGATGAAACATTTTTAATTCTCCATCCTTTTGAAACGTTACGAGACTACCAATGAACAGCATAAAATTATTTTTTAACGGATTTTACGATTTTTTCACTTGTCATTCTTAATCCCAAAATCCCGGGATTAGTAATATCACAATTCCGGGATAGGGGTAGCCGGTAAATTGCTCGAATTACAAATTATTCGAATTGCTTGGTTATTTAAAAGATTTTTCACGACTTTTTCTACGAATTTCATTTTTATCTTGTGCGACACTTGTTTAGAGAGTGAAATAAAAAAATAATTTTCGTAAGTATTTATTTTAACCGTGTTCGCTCA
Source organism: Himalopsyche anomala (assembly GCA_031772345.1). Lineage (NCBI taxonomy): Eukaryota > Metazoa > Arthropoda > Insecta > Trichoptera > Rhyacophilidae > Himalopsyche > Himalopsyche anomala. The sequence goes on along the minus strand of CM062835.1, from coordinate 2,710,456 downwards.
AAATGCGGAACATATAATCTTTTAATGGAGTTTATCTCAACAGAAGTGTTTCTACGAGAACTGCTTATTAATTAGTTACTCTAACTGTTTCTATATATTTCCAGAACACATAGAAGACTAGGGCTAAGACAGAACAAACGGACAGAACAAACGGAAACAAATTGATTATCTTGTTATTCGAGCAATTTCCATTCGAGCAATTTACCGGGAACCCGGGATAGAAGACCCTATTCTGAATGATGTGCTCAATTGTGACAAGTATAATGCCACCAAAAATGCACAAATAATATATTTTATATAAAAAGCTGCCGTTAGGATTCTCACGTCACAGGTTACAGATCACTGGTTTACGCCTTAACTTTAATATTCAAACAAAGTTGGGTATAAGTGTAAGGCATTTCATCATCCTTGTTGATAATACAATTTTAAGTAGTTTAATCTGTCTTTTACTTGAAAAAGTTTCTTGATAAAATACTACAAAGTTTACGTTGAAAAATAAAAAAAACATAATTTTAAAATAAATTTGCATTTCCCCAAAGAATAAAAATGTCCGAGAAAATATGAAAAAAAATAGCAGAACAACTTAAATGAAAAACATAAAAATTATAGCCTCCAAAGATATCTTTTTGGGCGAATGCAAAAAGGATCTTACAGGAATATGCAAACTTTTTTAGTAATAAAAAAACTTCTGGCAGTTTGGTTAGGCCTACACTAAGCATGGAAGTTTTATTTTTTAAAATAAACTTGATATAATAAATATGTACTTGTTTTACAACAAACTTAAGTGGCTGCAAATATTTTTCATCAATCAACTACCACACCCTGTTATCCTTTGATACTCATATTCATAAAAGAACTTTAGACAGAACATAAATCTTTTCTCTTTGTATTGTTCGAGCGCTTTTTTAATATTTTGTTATGAAATTTTGCGTAGGATTCACTGATAACGTGATTAAGAATATATTTACAATCGAAACAGACAGTTCTTTTAATATATTGTATTTGCTTAACATTCAGTAAACATTATTTTTAGTTTTATAATTGTGTCAGAATAGAGACCCACTGATAAGCGCTCGATCGGGTAAAAATGACAAAACGGATAAGGTAAGTTAAGAGTAGATATGTCAAATAGAAAAAGAACGAGCATGACAACAAGACGTTGAAATTTTTGAGATTATGTGAAATATTACATAAACATCAAACACAATAACTACGTAATTGCGCGTGCACAGCGATGGAGAGTGGCTGAAGACACAACTAGTCAATCGTGATTATTTTGAAAGTCTGCAAATAGTTTAACTACGAATGTGCTTAAGTTAATGTACACATTGACTAACCGACCGCTAGTGGATATGCCAGCATGTAAATGTATAAAGCAGGATTCTCAACACATCATATGGGAGATTTGTTTTATGGAAGAGAAGAGGGAAGAGCTGCGCAAGTCGATCCAACTTTTCATTGGACCGATTGGTCACGCCAATTTGGTGGATAATTAAGAAAACTACTATATCTTTAATAAAGTTGCGACATCTTACGAAAAAAGAGTAGACATATACTAATAGAAGCTTTTCGATTTTCTGACGTTATTATTTTCTGCACACTTAAGTCTTATGCAGATGCTTCTAAGACACTCCCAGTTAAGAAAAAATCTATAGATACACTTAACGTTTTTTAGCGTTTGTAACGCTGCTAAATACTGAACGTATCAAATTAAAGAATGGGAAAGCAGTGGTGCATCGATAAGAGTAAGTGAGTTAACGTGTTTATTTGTTCTTTTGTGTATACAATAACTGATTTAAATGGACAGTGTTTGTATTTAATAAGAACGCACTTTAACTGTAATACACATTTATTTTAACCTTTTATTACTAAAGAGTAAGATTAAATATCCAATCCAATCAACTGAATATTTAATTTTAGTTTTCTACCGCTGCCTTAGAAGGGTCGTTGGAATTACTTTGCATTGAAAGAAACATCAGATTAAAACGATGTAATAATCATTTTGTCCCCTGTAGCTTTTAATCATACGTACAACCTATTCAAAATGAACTGGGAATTGTAATAAGTACTACATCGGTCAAACCAATTATTGCAGTTTAGGTTGATTTGTAGTTTGTGTAACAAAACCAAGTCCTTTATTTAGTGATCGTATTGTTAGAACTAATTGTATAAGACATAAAGAATTATATAAATTGATTACATACTTTACTGTATAACTTTATAAATGTTCATTTATATTCGAAATGAGGAAATTGCAGTAAACAATTACAACCACCTTTAAAATTGTATTATGTTTGTATATAATAGTCTGTTGCTAAATATTTTGTAATTATTATTTAAATAAAATTTGAAAACTTCACGAAAGTAAACACTAAAGTAAGTATTTTTGTCAAATATTTGATAAAAAGTATAAAATAGGGTAAAAATAGCAACGTACTTAGTTCTACAGTTTTTTATATATTTATTAGTTAATAGCTATTTAGACTTTCGCCATCGTCAGTTTACTATCGGAAAGTTTTGACGATGGTGAAAGCCGAAATAGCTATCAACTAATAAATATAAAAAAACTGTAGAACTAAATACGTTGCTATTTTTACCATATTATAATGGAGTACTACCAAGTAAATGCCAAGTCAATAAAGAATGTATAAAAATAAATTAATAAAAACACAATATTCCTTTGTACTTCATTCCACTTTATTTAATGTCAGGACCGGTTTCGCTCATTGCGAGCATTGTCAACTGATAAGAAATATAATTTAACAATGCTATTTATACAAAAATGAAAAGTTATAAACAAATACAAAGGACTATTGTGTTTTTATTAATATAATGCCTTTTCACCAAGTATTGACAGTGAACACCCTAAAAGTGATATAAAAATAAAAATGTTGAAATACTATATCTAGTAAATAATAAAAGGGCAAGAATAAATTGCTTGAAGTTTTTCGCAATAAAAAAGGTCATTCACCTTCAAGCCCGTTTGACGTGCACAGCACACCAAAAAATTTATATTCACAATGTTTTTCAAATTATATGTATGATGCTCATACTAACATCCCACCGATCCCACCTATCCAATCCTGATAACATGATAAACATATTCAGCTCGATGAGTCTTCATCTGCCCCCATTCTTATATTCCTTTTCAAAAATAAGAGATTTAACAACTTATAACAAGCAACTCATCTCATCATTGATGATATTTTTGAACGATTCTTTTAAAAATATACGAGCTTTGGAAGATTCGATCCGTTTTATCAAACCATTTCCAGAACTTTAAAACCGATCAATCAGTTGCTTTGGCCAGATCCCTAGATGATTGTCATCCCTAAAAAAACCAAAATCCAACAATTAATCTGTAACCCTTGTATTAATTTACATTCGATTGGAGTATTTCACTGTCCGTAACGATATAAAAATCCACAGAGCTTTGAGAATTTTCAGGATATTACAATTTTCAGTTTGACATGTATTTTATTGATCCACGACAAAGACTTAACATTTTATTAGCTTCGAGCTAAAATGTTTTTTTATTCCACTGTTTATTTAATAAAATGATTTTTTTAAACTAGAGTTATTAAAATTTTCTTTTACTAAACTTAAGTTAATTAGTTTCCAGAAAATCAACATTTACTCGCAAAATATGAATAATGAATTTTATTTCGCTGAATTCACTTTATAGTTAAAAACAGAGGTTATTAAATTTAATAATAGATTATTCTGTAAGCTTGGTTGTTAAGAGAAACAAAAAATGAAAATGTTGAAATTTGCATTCATTGACTTTCAAAGTTTAATTCAAAATCACAATTTTTTTTTTAAAATAATAATTTAAACATAAATTTAAACCATCAAATAAAGCATTCAGGCCGTTAGATACAGAGGGAAGAAGCACAAGATGTACCTACTAGCTACCATGGATCTTTATTTTTTACATAATATGTTAATTTTGGTTAATTTTTTTCTTTTCAAGTCATATTTTTTGGTCTAGTAGAAGAAGAAACAGCAGTGTTCCGAAAAGGATCAAAACCTTTCTACGATAAATATTGACTGCAGTAATGACTAAACTAAGTGGGAAAACTGTACAAAGCTTTTTGCGTGTTTGTACATTAAAATACTCTTAACATTACGAATCTCTAAATAAACAAGGGAAACTTTAATTTGCTTTTTGATAAATTTTAAATATTGATAATGACATTCTTCGTATACTTTTGTACTGGGAGCGGAAAGCGTCAAAAGATTGCATTTTTTGTCGAAAGATTTATCTGTCAGCCGCTGTGATATCCATATGTCTAAATGTAATATTTATCATTTACAATTTCGCTTATCATTAAATAACCAGATTAGTTAATAGATGTCTTCCAGTCCACCACTGGGTCGGAACTGTCCGTTATAAAATCAACAAAGAAGAGCTTAGCTTTTTTTTCGAAGTGTGAAAGTGATTGGGTGTCAAATTACTTACCAAACGTATTATTTCGACGCCTCGTGACGTCATATCCAGTTTCTGATGGCTCCAGGGCGATTGGTCGGTCTGAAAAAAAAATGAAAATAAATATTCATTACTTTGCAGCCGGTGATTTAATCGGCTTCTTTTAATAAAAAAACTTTACGATGTTTTAAACAAGGAAAAATATTTTTACAATCTTGATTTCAATTCTGTGAATTTGTTGGCATAGTAATTATTTGCCTTAACCACCTTGGTGGATATCAAGAAGATCTTGTGCACCCAAAAACACACAAAATATAGCATACACATTGTTAGTCACTGCAAAATTAATTTTATGGATAAAGAGAGAATGCATTTTCTTTATCTGTAAATAAAATAAATTCATCAAACAAATTTTATTTAAAAAATTATTACAGCTCTGTACATATATTATTTTGTCACAATAATACACAACTCATTACTCCACAATTCCACAATTTTATCATAAATGATCATGCCGGTTTTTGCACATTGCTTATATTAAAATAAATTGTGATTTATTTCTTTAAAACTATGTAATATAAATTTATACAACTTTTCTACCTAGATTTTCAGATTATTCATACAAATCTTCAATTTGGTTAATTTAAATATGCCCAAATTCCTTTATAATAGTGTTGAGTAGTATAATAAAAGTGTTGACCATATTCGATAAAAATAAACTAATATACTTGTTTGAATAATCTTTAAAATATTTTTTCGTTTGATTATGATTGCCGACAATAAATTTAAAGCCATTTTTTAAAAATCGATTTCCTTTTCTAACTGTTTTTTACTCAGTTGCCGAACCTCTCTTTTTTTAAATAGAGTAGGGATAGAAGGATATGACTAGAAAAAGAATACTGGTAAGCTAATTGCTTTCGCTACGTTCGTTTTAAGGTTAGGATGGGTGAGAGGGAATTCAAGCCATCAAAACATCCAAGTTTTTGGACAGAACGCTATAAATAAATTGAAAATCAATTTATCATAACTGTCCGTACTGGAATTCGAACCTGCGACCTCCGTAATCGAAGCCAACGACGTTTACATCTCGACCACTTAATATGAAAGAAACTCTACAAGTAATATAAAATCAAAAATTTATTAAATATGTTTTTCCAGATATGATAAATTGACTACACATAAAAAATAACTATGTATTAATCGTGGTACTCAACTAAACATACGTAAATTTGGACTTGTTGAAGTTTAGTTGCGGGTGTGTGATATGCATATGAATGATAATTAGTATTGTAAAACATTTACAGTAAAGAATTTCAAAAGTTTATTTGGTTGCTTTTCTACATATATAAAATTCTGCTATATTATTGAATGTATGTCAATAACAATTTCCAGCCGAAGAAAGCTTTGTTAAGCTCTGATTTTGTAGTACCTACTTATTGCGTTTGAGTTTGGGGGTGAGTAAAGAAAGTGGAGAAGGATTAAAACATCATAAAAAATTACATAATGACATAAAAGTTGATTGAAAAAAATAAATATTAATATTATATTCAGAGCTTAAGCACGCAACGAAATAAATAAAAGAATGTTAAAATGTCGGCTACGGAATTGAAAACAAAAACAAAAATATTCCACCATAAATCAGCGTTTTCATAATATAACTGTTACAAAATTCTTTGAAATATTTAGTTGAAAAAGCACAACAGCGCTCAATCAAAATTAAATATCATGCGATGATTTTGGTGCATCAAATAACTCAATACTATTTACGGTGCTAATGGATACATTTTCATGCCTTTGTGTATTCAACATACGAGAATCGAGGGCAGTAAAACAAGCACTTAATTAGAATTTGATGATGTAATAAGTTTTACAAACGACAGCCGGGAATTTAAAAATAAAAATACGGCTTTTTAATTATATTAATGCAGTAATGTGGGTGGTGATTATATTTGAATTAAATATTCGTATTTATTTTCAATACGTTTGTTGTACACTTTTTGTTTAAAAATTAGGTCATGTCGATAAAAAAAAACGTCAATATTCAACCACTGAAGTTTTTGGAGTTTTTTAATCCATTTGAAAGACAGTGATTTATTATTTTCGATGGATTCGGTGAAAACGTTTTTAAAATTCACTATGAATAAAAAAAAACAAAACAAATCGATTAAAAATAAGAATCATTGATTGTAATGTAATTCCTTGATGTGTTATCTTGTGTGTAATAATTCAATATTAAATCATTTTTGATAAATATACAAATAAATATTTAATATTCGTATTCTTTCACGTGACTGACCATTTAACCATGCATTTTTGTATTATTAATGGATTCACCGATGTGGATGCTCATTTTTTTTATATAAAATTAAATTGGATAACTTTGTTTCTCCAATCCACAAGATAGGCTGCTCACCATTGTTGAATGTATTTAAATTGAGATTTACCGCATCGAGCATCGTAATTATTAAACTCGGTCTTCTAATAATGTGGTTACGCGTAAGAAGAGGGCACATTGTAATCCCTAATTAGTACTATTATTTGCATAACTTGACCTTCTCCTTGCGTCCAGTATAAAAGGAAAGAATTAATTTTTTATTTTGTAATTTATAACTTAAGAATAACCTTCCGATCATAAAAAATAATTAAACTATACGAAATATGCATATATAAGGTTTTTTCAGAACTAATTGACATTAAATTTGAAGCGTTCAAATTATGTACATTCACAAAATTTTTGTTACAAACGACCCGGATTTCTCTCGGCATCTTCAGGTGTTCAAGTAACACCTGAAGATGCCGAAAGACAAAACTCGGTTCATTTGTGGCAAAACTTGTGTGAATGTACATAATTTAAAGGATTCAAATATAATATTGAAATTCCACCAAGTACCTTCAGTCGAAATCTTAAATTATTGACAGTTCCTTATAAGTGATTCTCGTATTCAAATTAAGAACTTAAAATACTGAACGAAAAATTTCAAATTAAATTCGTTTTCCAAATTCAAATTTTTCTCTCTATTCACGACGATTAAATTTATCGAGTGTCGCACGGACGCTCTTGCTATCGCTATTGCGAGACGTGTCGGCAGATGTCACTACGTGATAACGCGCGGATATGCAAAATGGCCGCCACACGACGCGACGTAGCAATTACCCCGAATGTTGATGCGGGGTGACCCGAGTTTGGCATGCCATTTTCATTATGATAATAGATTTGCATTCAATGTGTGTCGGCCCCTTGTTGTTCCAATAGATTAATTGATTGTCATGAAAACGTTCAAGTATACACATAAAACAAGCATGGACAAACTTTTTGTGTGTAGGGCCACACTGGGGATTCAAAATGAACGATGGGCGTTAAATAAAATACTTTTTTAAGCTATACACTCAAGGTTGGGCTAGAGGGGGCTCGCGCGATTCCCTTGTAAGATTTTTACTAAGGCCGGCGAGCCCCTTGTTAATTTAAGAGAAAACAATATTCTCAGATCAAATTAGTATATAACTGTAATTTCTGACATATAAAATAACTTATTATTCCACGTATTTAATACGTGGAAATACGTGGAATAATCTACGTTATTTTATATTTTACATTAAAATGAACTTCCGCAAAGCTACTGCCGAATCCATCGAAAGTAGTAATTTCTGACTTATATATTATCTACGACAGCTTCAGTATACACAGTACTATATTTTTAGCCACTTAGATTGATTAGTTCATTCTTAATTGCACATTGTTACATATTATAATAAGTGTATTAAGTAACGATTGATTGCTTATTTAAGTATTACATATAATTACATAGGAGTGATAAAAAATAAACTCATTCCCCAAAATACCGAGAATTGCTTTGAGATTAAGCGAGCCCCTTGTTAACGTATTGGTAGCCCAACACTGTATACACTCAACATTTTTTTTACACTGGCTTTTTTACGCGGTTTTTAAATATCACGATCCACTTAAAATAACAAATATGTATGTACCATATATATACACGAATTATTTGTTTTAACACGATTCCCAGATCTTTAAACGGCTCAGATGATTTTTTAAAAAACATTCGGTTGGTCGGACAAAAAATATTACTAGAGAAATTATAATAAATATTGTTAGAATTAATATTTCGTATACGTATATGAAAATCTTTGGTGACCGCTGCGTTTGAGTGTTCTCAAGTTTAAAGGTTAAAATTATATTTTATGGCAATTAATTATCTTCATATGGAAGTTACCCTTTTAATTACAAGTAATTAATTTTCAATTAGTAACTTCGTGCTATGTTCCTTCCCTTACATCCAGTAGAAAGAAGAAATCTAATCTACATTTTGTAATTTGTAATTCGTAAAAAAAATAGTACCAATGTTTACGTAATAAATAAAATTACAAAAGTTAGACTTTATATATCTAATATATTAAAATGAATGTTTGTTTGTTTGTACTTTATGCGTTGCCACACCGCTCATTCGATTGCAAAAAAACTTTGATAAAAATTTTGCTTGCACTTCTGGCAAGGTTACAGGCATAGTAAAATTATTGTTTGTATGTCTGCAATACAGTTCATTTTGACAACGTCTGCTTGCACTTGCGCGAAGGTTATAGTACAATTAACTTACAGTAGGTGGCGTGTGTGTCGTACCATAGACAATTGGCAGCAAACGTCAAACAGTCAGAAAAAGAAAACATACACTTCAATAAACACAATTAAAACACAAACACTTTCTTACTTTGAGTGGCATTGTAACGCTTGCCACTCAAAGTAAGAAAATTGCGGCTGGTAGTATATAAAAATGAATTTCTACAAAGTTAACGGCAAATCTATCGAACATATTTATTATGCCATTTAGTTAATACGAGATCTAGTGAAAATATTTTATTGTCCTTAAGGAATAAAACTTTTTATTTTTAATGATTATTTGACGAATTGTGAACATGAATATTTTGTCGCTTAAAGTTATGAAACAGGTTTTCAATGACAATACCTCACAGAAAAGCTAAAAAATACTTAACGATATTGCTTTGCATGTATTCCATGAGGACGTTTGAAAGTTGACAGGAATGCTGTTTTATAGGTTCTTGAAATAGATGTTCTCGAAGTTTTTTAGTAGGTTTTTTTACTGTGTTAAAAAATGATTTTTGCAAAAGCTTTTCGTTTTCAGCAATAAATAGAAAACTTATTTAATAAAAAATACTTTAGTGAATGAAAATTTGATTCTACAACATTCAACAGTAAATTGAAAATTGATTCATATAAAATTATGATGTGAATATAAATTTGTTTCTACATGATTCTACAATAAATTGAAAACTTATCTCATCAAAATAGTAAAGCGAATACAAATTTTATTAGTCTAAATATTTCAAAAATTTATAACGATACATACATGAATCGAAAAATACGTAGAAAATTTTCAAGTGAATAAATAGTGAAAAGTTTTTCTCCGACATTGAGTTCGAAAAGTTATTGATGTTCTCAAATTTGCTCAAAAACAATTACGCATTTCCAAATCAATCAATTAAAGGTTTTTGTTTGGACATATTTATTCACTAGTCGCACCTATTAGTCACCTTCGTTGATAATATGTAAAAGTACATTGAACGTCTGAAGATAAAAAAAAATCACAACAAATACATAAAAAAACGAACGTCTCGATTGTGTGATCATTCAAATAATTTTGGTCAACTTTCAAGATTATTTACTTTTAAATTTTAACGGATTGTCTGTTTTATTGAAACTTTCCCACCAAAAATGATCTATGTATGGCTGTTTTGAGGTAATTAAATATAACTTTTTTGCTGAGAAGAAATAATTCATAATTAATATTGTGTATTATACATGTTTATGTGTTTCATTTGCCTTTATTAAGTATTTTTGAATCCGCTAGACTTTCACGTGCCATTCTTAATTTTGACAGTGCATAAGTTCTTATTGTAAGGAAGCCAACGTAACAAATTAAAAACAAGTGACTGAATGCTGCCAGTTCAAAAAATTAAATATATACCAAAACAGAGGCATTGTGATGTGGATGATTACTGTCAAAATTTAACATACACACATTTCATTATGGGTGGAGAGGCTTTAATTATTAAAAAATAAAGCATATAGCTATTAAATATATAAAAAAAATTTGACACCAACAAGTTATGAGCATATAAATGGAGAGAATGGTATTATGAATGATAATAAACTACTACGATCGCAACAAAACTTCTTGTTTTTAATCTACATAATTAACTTTAAAGTGTGATTGGTTTATGCATTTTAGCAAATGGTGTAGTTTTTCCTGTTGAGATCAATTAAAAAATAAAAGGGTCATGAATTATAATGATAAGTAAATGAATAAACAACTTCATATTTACTTGACGCAGTTTGTAGCATAAAAGAAAAAATACATATACTTCTATTAAAAGTGATTTAAATGTTTATAATTGAAAGTTATGACAATATTTTTTCATTTTACTATAGCAAATAAGTATGGCCCAGTTTATCCACATTCTCTTGAAGACTTAAAGCAAGATTGGAAAATACAATTCAAAGAGAAATGAAGCTAAGACAAAGACTGTTGAAACCAATTCTAAATAAGACGACAAGTCTTACTGTTGTAGCTTGTATCGTCGCTGCCTATTTTTATATAGCAAAAATCCTAGTTGAGACCAGTAATTTTTCCAAAATGTTTCATAAAAAGACCGGCGAGCGCTATAAAAAAATGTGTGAATCATTACTTAGAATAACAAAGCTCATATGAATTTTTAAATTACAATATAATTGTTGTCACTTTGCTGTAAAAAACATTTCAAGTATTGTGTCTGTTACCGCACATCGTAATAGATCTAGTTGGTACAAAGCTTGCCTGACTTTCCCGATGGATGTGTAGTACCTGTTAGATCTTTATTCTCGTCAAGATTATCTTTGCCAGGATCTCAGCGGAATATAAAGCTATTTTATAATTTAAGCCGAAACGATTCTTTATGTGGCGATGACGCGGAACACGTCTGTTGGGTAAAAGGAAAAATTACTCTATATCAATTATAAGACTACGATTATATATTTCAAATACGTATAAATCAAAATGTAATGGCTTATTGTATTATAAAAACCATCGTAATTATCTATTGGTTTCTGACCTTAATTGCTTAATGACAGTTTAAATATATGAAATTCACGTTGATTATTTGTTATGCCCCGTTTTTTGATCACTATCAATTTACATTAGCGGTGTATCACTGCTGGCTGGTCCTATGGCGCAGCGGTTAGCGTTGTGGGCTTCCGTGCTAGACCTCACGAGTCCCAGAACGATCGATTCATCGATTTCCGTTCGAAGGCATGGACTTTTGTAATGTTTTAAAAAATCCTTCTCACCTATCCAGTCCTTCAATAACTTGGTGTAGCGAGAAATATTAGTCTTGTACTTGCTTATTATTCTATCCCTACTACTCTCTTTGAAAATAGATAAGTAGAACGACTAAGTAACAAACAGTTTTCATAGAAAAACTAACGTTGAGATACCTTTATTAGGAGTCCACATGCTTTTAATTGAGAGAGAATATAGTTAAAAAATATATCACTTTTGCAATTATTTGTATTCCATTATTAAAAAAGTAATTTAATTTACACCAATTTTAAAATTTGCATCTTTTTTAAATAAGTTCATATTAATTTATAACGAAACAGTATTAAGATTTGAAGTAAATTTCCTCCATTTAAAAGCTGCAAAAGACTTGGTGATACAAAGTTTTTTCTTCGTTTAATCTTTAGTTAGCGTAATTTATATATGAATATATTTTTTACGCCATTATCAAAGTAAGCCACTGTATTCCTATTCACTTGTTTAACACTATACGCTTATTGGAATTATTTTAATATATTATTACTTTTTTCTAGTGAGACTTTTCTGAATTAAATACACGAATGTAAATAATATATTGATTTGATTTTTTTTTTAATTTGAAAATTCTTACTCACCATTAAATTCACATAATAATGTAAATCAAATCATATCCAATACTAGCAAATTCATTTTACAAAATGTAGTTTTCAATTGTAGCTTATACAATTTATGAAGACGCATTGGGTTGAGGAAAAAATTCAATTATTTTATAAAAGGTTTGTGGATACGTCGTGGAAACGTGGGCACGGATTTCGCTGGAATTTGTCAACGTGATTGTTTTGGGAAGAAACTTTTTTTCAACGAATAGCCCCTTTGGCTTATTTGATGTCACGCGGCGCCATAATGAAGGTTTTTAAACCGATTCGGGGCAGGGTCAATAACCGCAAATCAGCATATTGTTGTGTATTCTCATTACATTGGTTTAATGAAAAGTTTGGGAAGCTACCGATCTTTACGAACTAAATCATAAATAGCTTTCATTGATTGACAAAATTATCTTGTTTTTTTTTTTTAATATTTCTGTGTGTGGCCTCATTAGATGACAAATCGATTAATGTGGCCATCCAACTTTTTATAACTAACGGTTTCAAACCTTTGCTCAAATGGTATGCATAGTGGGGTATAGTTTATCGAATTTACGAAACACAGATTCACAACTAACTAATGATTTGCCTCGAAACGTAATAATACCTTTCAAATTTACAATCATTTGACTTTACTCATTATTGAGACATATAAATTAAAATCATATTGGCTTTTGTAAAAAATAATTCCTAATGTGAAATTAAAATTAATAGCTTTTTACTAAAGTGGTTGTGTTACCAATTGTAAAACGTGCTTTGTCTCAATGAAAAGTATTTTCAGAGTAACGTAACAGATACGTTTTTATGAGTAAGTCTGAAAATGTGTCTCAAAGAGATAAAACAAATACTCAGATCGACCAGATAATTAACATACACAAACTATTTACAGTTTCTCACATGTAATAGTAAAAATAATAGAGTTTTATTGATCGTAATGTGAGAATGTTTTGATTGCTATGCAAAATTCAAATTTCAAATTTTACAGGAGGCACAAAAAACGTGTTTTGATGATTTTGGGCCATATGCAAATTATGAAATATACACAACCTTAAAGTGCACGAAGATGTCTAAACTAGCAATTAATTGAAATATTATAATATTAATTAAAGAAATTATCTAGGAAAAACTTTTTTTTTCAGACTTTTTTCTTGGTTTTAATTTTCACAAGCTCATCTTTTTTCAAACATAAAAGTTAAATTTAGATACTAATTCTGCATTTGGAGCTTTCATCCTTTTGATAGAACGTGTATCATGTTTGATACATTGTGATTATCGAAAAAAAAATGTTTTGAAATAACTGTGGGTTACGTCCTTTTTCATTTCCACAGTGGTTATGTTAGCAATTGATATTCAAGATGTACGAATAATTGAAAAGTCAACCTAGTTTGTCATATGTACGTAGAAGTGAAAGGAATACTTGAAAACACTTTAATTCAGAAATGAATGTGTAACACGAATTTCTGACAGTAATAATTATCCTGATTTTTTTAATCGTAGGCTTTTTTTATATTTTGCTATCTAGCTGGGTAAATTTATAAAACATTTTTATTGTTTTTTTTTCCATTTAATATTTAACCCAAACAAATACGCCTCGTTTTAATCGTGGAGCAACGATGTGTAAATAAATAAAAGAAAATACTAAAAATATTCCGTAGCTCTGAGGCAGATTCTGAATAGAACAAACGTGATGGTTTTTATATTCCTTGGGATTACTGCAGAATAAATTTATACCTATCCAAAACATCTGATACCGATTTTTTGCGTTTGTTTACAAAGTTCTTTTGTTATTAAGGGATTTTTTCATGAATAAAATGTAAACAGTTTTAATTATAAATTAGATTTTTCAAGTGAACATATAATTGTGTAAACATCAGAATAAAAAATAATGTTTGATTATTATTAAAATTTTACCAGTAAATTTTCATTTTTTATTTTCAAAACCACATGAATGTAGATTTTTTATAGAACACAATAAAAATAATGTAATAAAAAACTGTTGTAGCTTAGCGATGAGTTTTCAGAATTAATAATATAATTATTAAATTACTTTTGTGGTGTCCACTGTCAATACTTGGTAGAAAGGCATTATATTCAAAAAATAAAATACTTATTTGTACTAATTCTCACTTTTATTTAATACAATCACTTTTAATGTGTTCACTATCAACACTTGGTAGAAAGGCATTATACTACGTTGCCTTTATTAAGTTTATCAGTTGACAATTTTCACCATAAGTGAAGACCTTCATAAATAAAGTGGAAATAAAATACAAAGGAATATTGTGCTTTTTTTAATAATAAATTCAGGACTGATTTTATTAATGACGAGTGTTATCAATTGATTTGAAAATACAATGTTACAGTGTTATTTATACCAACAAAAATGAAATTCATAAGGTGTAATACATAATACATATTGAAAGGAATTCTAAAAATAAAAGTACTTTAAATCGATAACAGTCAAATTATATTAATTTGACATGAAACATAAAAGGAATCGAGTTGCAATACCACACCGTACTGAAATATTGTTCAAGAAAATTCGGGAGTCCGCAGATTATTGTTTTCAGATTTATGGATCCGTGGCATGAAAAAGGTTGGGGAGCACTGATTTATACAAACCAAAATTAAATTAATAAAGTGTAATTAATAAACAATTGGTGTTGAAATTTACAAATTTATAAATAAAAGTACTTTAAATGGATAAGGGTCAAATTACATATGTTAATTTGACATGAAACTTAAAAGAAATTGAGTCTGGAATTTTCTAAACATTAACCATGTTGCAAGACTACGCCATACTGAAATATCGTTCAAAGATTGTAGAGAAAACAATGCTTTTTATTCACAATAATTATGTCGTTTATTCAAGAAATAATCTGAGTTGTTTTCTTTTCAATTGATTTTCTTTGCCATATTGGTGAAAAATTTAGTAAGAGAAACCTTCTCGACATAAAATAAACATTCAATCTCTTTCAAGTGCTCAAAGTCACATTTGTAGTAACCTAGATTTTAAGATATTGGTTACACGGGCAAGGATGGAAATGCAAATGGGGTTGAACGCGAAGTGATATTAGGGATTCTGTGTCGAGACGTCCCGGGACTTGTCGAGTATTTTGCTATCTTAAGTCCCGGGACTTTTTTGAAAAATGTCCCGGGAATTGTGACTGTGTTTTGTAATGTGCTTATAAATGTTTTTTTCCTTTTTTCACAAAGATATCAATGTCTCAATAGGACAAAAAAAGGTCTAAAAGCTGTATTGTGAAGTTACGGTCATAAATTTACTCCTGACGGCGGCTTCATTGATATTTTTTCATTGCATGTATCATTATCATCCTTTCTTAGTAAAACTTAACCATTGAATGAAAAAAACGCGATTTTTACTAGTGCGTACTTTCAAAAGGCGCCGAGTGTATGTAATACATAAATACATACATAGATGCAAATATTTAATTGTAATAAAATTATAATTTTATTGAAGGAGAAACAGAATTCTCAAGTCCCGAAATGTCCCGGGATTTTGACTTTATCACGCCTCGAGTCCCGGGACTTTGGAAACCCCGAGACTTCAGGATCCCTATTGGATATGTACGAGTCTGAAACCGCAATACAATTTGGACCATATGGTGGTAAACTGCACACGTAACACGATTATCCTACTTTGCTACAGCGTAATTTGCATATAAGATACAGAAATTATTTGAGTTCAGTTGGATTTCCTTTCAAACTTCTAACTCAATATTCAAATCCAAAACACTGATTTCTACTAACTCACGTCTGGTCACATTTAAAGCATCTGTTGTTACTTGTTAAATAAAATATACACAATAAGTGAAACAGGAATTTATCATTAATAAACAAACCATATTTCGTGAGGGGTGGCTTTGCATGAAAAACTTGGTCATTTTTATTGTAAAAAATGTTTCTCTGAGCAAACGAAGAGATACCGGCGTCTATTTACGTCTGGGTCAAACGAGGTCAAATTACAGAGCTAACGATCTTACACAGTTTCAATGGCAGATACTGTATTACTTGGACATGCATTCAAACAATTTTATATTATATATATAATAATAAAAATATATTTAAATAAATTAAATCATAAAATGGATCGAATTCTTTGCGATTACATTAAATAAGGGTGATATTTAAGTATTGCAGCTTAACAATGAATATCATTCAGATATTTTTATATAACAATCCATTATAAAAACCTTTCAACCTGCTTTTTACGAAGCGCTATGTATACCCCATTTTCTTTGAAATAATAAACGGTGACTTGCTTTTAAAAGCATTTTTGAGTTTTCCTACATACAAGACTTTCTGAATGTGAGTAATAATTTTATTACAGCGATGTATTTTGGCATGTGAATAATTTTGGCATGAAAAGTTTTAATTATCAATTATTTTATCATTGTAAAAAGTTTGGAAAAGCTTGTCGCTTACTTCTTAACAATGTTGTCATCATTCTGGTAAACAATCTTTTGTCGGGAAATTCAAATTGATTTTAAACAATTTTAAGTCAATCGGTTTTACATATCCAATCAGTGAAATATCAATCAGAGCTCTGTTATGTCTGTGGTCACGTGCTATGGATGTTTCTGGAAAGCTTTGATCCTGTTTGACTCTTCTGGCAACCTGGACGGGTAATATATACATATATATATATTAGGAACACATGGCAACCATACGGTTCCTCCAGGATTCTCTATCCTGCGTCAGTCTCTTTGCTTACATGCATGTCATTTCATCATATATTTAGTAACCAATCTACTTATGAACGTGATCATATATTTTTTTTTTTATATAAAACAAAGATTAATTTACGTGTACATAAATATACGAATGGCAAACTCCACGAATTAAAAAAAATAGCTTATTTTGGCACGCTGATCAAATTCTATATGCCATCCATGCACCAATGAGCCTGATGTTTGAATTGTCATTTAATTTAAATATTAAACCTTCTTTTATGTTTTTTGTCTTTGACTGATATATAAAAGCAGCAGTTTCATAAATATTCATTGAGTATTTTGTATGATATTATGCTAAATTTTAAAGGGAAAGAGATAAGCTCTTTATAGGATTTACTCTATGAATACGAAGAAATTGGTGATAGACCAGACATTTGCAGACAATGTAGGTCTGGGAATTATTTTCCCGAGATTCTTTTTTACACATTAAGCAAGCGCTGGGGTTAAATGGTTTGTAAATCTGCTCTTTCACGGATCGTCTCTCCGGTTTACAGTGGTGTAATAAACTATTTTTAAAGATGGTCCTGCCATTGTGTTGGTAAAGCGTTTTCGTAAAATTATGCAGAGATAATAAAAATGTGCATTACTTATTTAAATATGACGTATCGTCTAAACTATTTTGCTGTACCAATTTTAGATTTTTTAATTATACTTTTAAAAAGCCAAAACAAAAAAAAACGAAATCTTAAGCAACCAGCCAGCCAGTTAAGGGCATCAGAGAGGTAAGGGGAAAGATTTTTTCTTACCGACGAAACAATCCGTTGAAATAATACATAAAACATATCGATTGTGGAAAGGAAAAAGGACGTAACCCTCAATTTTCCAAAACAGCTTTTTTTCAATAATCACTATGTATAAAACTTGACACACATTCTATCAAAAGAATGAAAGCTGAAAATGCCGAATTAGTATCTAAATTTAGCTTTTAAGTTTGAAAAAAATGACCTTGTAAAAAATTAAAACCAAGAAAAAACACTGAAATAACATGTTTTTCCATGACAATTTCTGTAATTAATATTAGATTATGTCAATTTAACACCAGTTTAGAAGTATCCGTGCACTTCAAGGTTGTGTACAATTCATAATTTGCATATGTCACAAAATCATCAAAACACGTTTTTAGCACCTCCTTTAAAATTTGATATGTGTGGGCTACATTTTTCTTCCTTTCCACAGTCGATATATAATTGGTACTAAAAACAATAATAAATGATACAACTCTTTCTGGTATGATAAAAATATGATATTTAAGGTCAGTAAGAGGGTTTTTTTCTGACTCGGTTGCGCTGTAAAATGCCCATATTCCTGATGATTTTTTCAATAAATTTATTCATTTTCATTCACTTAAAGCAAAGATTTAAAAATATATATTTTATATTAGATTGGATAATAAGTACCTCGTAAAAATAATAAGGCACACGCTTAATAAAACCCACTATTTGATTCGAACCATATCAATAAGAATAATGATTGACTTTACAGTTATCATATCATGTCTTCTACCACAATCTGGTATGCACTAAAATGCAATTGTCGGGTCGGTTGTGCAGTGGTCAACGTTGTTGACTTTTGAGACGCATTTCATGCAAAAGCATTTTTTTCAATATTCACTACGAAAGTGTGGGCGTAAGTGATATCTAAAATTTACATCCCACCATTCCAATCTTAAACTAACAATGTGAGATGAGAGCGATTAGCTAACCACTATCTTCCTACTTAATGAATTCATTGACCCCAGATAATTATAATCCCACACAATTCATTGAAACTCATTAACATCAAACATCTTCGCTAATTCATATCGATTACGTTAACAACAATTATATTAGCGATCCACTTTTATTTTTGTATATAAACGATACAAACTGTTTACTACGCGTCAGTTCAAGTACATTCGTGCACTTGAAAAGCCTGAATATTCCCAAAGGCGAAACTCGGGTCGTTATCGACAATAATAATGAGAAAGTACAAAATTCAAACAATTTAAATTTGATGTTAAAGTTCCATTAAGCACCTTCAGTCAAAATTCTAATATATTATATGTGTTTTAAGCTTACACCTTAAGGGTATGATGGAGCATACATTTTATTATTTAAACTCATGTTTTCAATAATATATGTACTTTTATTTATATTGTTTTAAAATATTAAAAAAATGCATTGTTATCACAACGCATAAAAAAATCAGAAAAAAACACAAGTCCAGAAAAAAAACCTCGCTAAAAATATTTAAGGAATGACAATGAAAAGATAATATTAAATCGATTTCAAAAAGAATAAATGAATGTTCATGACAATTTAATTCAGACACAATGCTCACTTTTAATGTGTTCACTGTCAATACTTGGTGGAATGGCATTATAATAAAAATAATAAAAGATTTTTAGTACTTATTAGTATGTAGAGTTTCATTTTGTTTAAAAATTTCCCAAATTTTAATTGTGTTTATAATTGACATCATTTGCCACTTATATTTATTGATGATTTTTTAATTGTATGTTATAGGTGTTAAGCATTTTAATTTTGTGTAATTATAACGTAATTTGTAAATCCTTTTAATTGTTAGTAATTGCTTACACCTTTTTATTTCAATTTAACTTGTATAAATAGCACTGTTTAATTTATTTTCCTTATCAGTTTATAATGTTCGTGAGGAGCGAAACCGGTCCTGATCAAATAAATTTTAAGTGGAAAAAGTACTAAAAACCTTTTATTATTTTTATTAGAGACACGATGATTAATCGATGAACATGCTATTTCAACGGCCACATAATATTGTCTCATAAATAATAAACGACTAAAATGAATCAAATTTGTTTATTGAGAGTTTCTGACGAGCGTTTTAGCAGCGCGTCCGGCATCCGATGCGCGGCGTGCCGAAAAATGATAGATTTATCACAACAACGTCCTTTCCTTTTTCGGGTCAAATTGCCCCTTTCCCGAGTCTTCGCACGGATCGTGTAACGCCCTATAAAATTTGCAATAAAAATAATAGCGTTTTCCAGCATATCCCTCCGGAATATTTTGCGAGAAGTATCAAACTGTGTAATACGAACATAAAACATCATATTTTTTGGCTTTTCGTGATCGAATGTCGAATCGAATACATGCCTTACACGAAGTATCTTGTATTTAATATATTCAGCAAAATATTTTAATGTAAATATTATATATAATAAAATTGATAATTATTGTAATTTCAGTGATTGTGTTACTTACCTCGTAGTCAGACTGATTATATTAAGGATCGTATTTAGCCGGCCTGAATTTTATTACAGTTTCAGTCATAATTTTTAATACATTGGTAAGAATTTGTATTGAATGGTCAGAATTACAGAGGGCAGAATAAATAATTAATGGTCAGAATTTATATAAAATAGTCATAATTTAATTAAAGATTTTTCCTTGGCATCCTCTCTATAAACACGTTTTTAGGAGACATCAGACCTTTTTGCGGTGGTGTTAATAAATAAAAGAAAAATACGTTTCAAAGTTCTCTACAAGATGGCTTTAATAGTTTATGTAAATAAAAAAATGAACATAGAATGATATTTGCTTGTGTTCTTCATATTGTATAAGTTTACTTAAAAAAAAACTTTTATTTTAACCCATATATTAAAAGCTATGTGAGTGTAGATGAAACGTGATTTTAATTAGATTAGAATTATTCGAATTACATAAATAGAAAATAACGGCTTATATAGTTTTCTAAATGGGTATATTCTGTGCTTAGTCTTAAGTTAAGGCACCGTATAAGATAAAAAAAACATAGAATATACCCGTCTAGAAAGCTTTGTATAAACCATTATTTTTCATTCATGTAATTCGAATACTTCTACTCTAATTAAAATCACGTTTTTTCTACACTATTCACTATTTTCTAAAAAGAATTCTGCACAGCCATATTTAGACTATATTATATCTTGTTCTATTTTGTGACAGCAATGCTAATTGAAATGACAAAATACTGTCACAAAATATTTCGTTACAAAGCACTAAGAATCTTGTTCGAATATGAGCTGCGCATAACATTCACTATGTATTAAAGCTTTCGTTATTAATATTTCAATGAAATTTAATATTGTGAGCTTTAATCCCCGTTCAACTGACATAGCGAGAGAGTATGAAATAACCTTTTTTATAAAATCGTTTAATTTAATAGAATGAAAACAAAATGTGTATGTGTTATTGAACCTAATTAAATATTAAAGCATAACATTTATTTACACAATTAACAAGAATTTTCAAATATTTTTTATTCTTATTTCAACGTAAATTATTGTCGTATGTTTTTTTTTCGAAACATTCAGCGGTAACTAAGTGGAAATTCATTTTTAATACAAAATCGACATTACTATCTTTGATGTTTCATTATTTATTTTAAAAGCTATGACACGTGTTTTGCATATTCAGACTTCAAGACACTTCGGAAGACCGTACGATATTTCTTTATATAGTAGATATTGATTTACATTTTTATCATTTATGTAAATGTCAAAATTTAGCGAGGAATGGTTTCTTTCTGCTGCCCGCTAGGAAATGGTTAGACAGTAACATTACCATTTTTGTACTAATTACAATAAAAGTGACTTGTGAGTTGGCGGGTAAAACTCCATGGGAATTATACTTAACAGCGATGTCACCCGTCATTTTTATTTTATTTTTAGCGGTAATATGATAACTGCTAAAGCTCTTATTATTTTTCAAGAGAACATTTTAAATCCTGTACTATTTACGTATCTTTATAAACAATACAAAAGAATATTGTGTTTTTATTTAATATAGTAACTATACTTCAAGTTGTTTGATTTAAATTAAACGAATACATATAAAGGGCATTTGAATTGTCATATATTCAATATTTCATGGATATTCCGCTATAGAATAAGAATACGTGAAGTATATGTAATCATAATTGGTATTGTAAATTGCATCTATAACACATTTTGACTATCAAGTTTTTGTGAAAATAAGCTTATCCTAAAAGATTCAAGAATGTGGCTTATTTATGTAGCGTCATTTGTCTTTCATCTGATATGCAACATTTATTAATGATCGACGAGAGCTTGCTAGTGGTAACTACGAACGTCATGCATGTCATTTTATGGCATTATAGGAATTATGAAAACGACAAAAAAAAATAAAGAAAAAAATTTCAAAGTATTTAAGTTGAACAAATATTAAAAAAAATATTTTGATATTTTTTCACTTTTTTATAATGGAGTTCTACATAAGTAAATCTCAATCAAATAATTTATATGAAAAGAGTAAAGTTTCCAATAACGACTTTTTACAAATCAGGTAAACGAACCACTAAGTAAAGTATATGTGCTGCATTCCCAGTCTTGCAAATCAGCATATCAAAAGAAGATATTTAACTATTTTTAAAACAAATTTCACTTTAAAAAGACTCACAAAGGTTTTAATTTTTTTTATCCATGTCCGCTCCCAACGTGGAACATAAAGCATCCTAATAGAGGTATCTCAACAGATTTCTACGAGAACTGTTTGTTACTAAGTCGCTCAAACTCCCTTTTCTTAAGTGAGTAGTAGGGTTAGA